>JARHVA010006169.1:597500-622500 GCA_037957365.1 Torreya grandis
ATCAATAATTTGATCATAAATGTGAGCTAGCTTTAGGCTTTCCTGACTTGATTTAACATTTGAGGCATGCATTATCATAGTAAACAATCCACTTGGCCTTGTAAAGTGATTTGACTCATCTTCATTATCTTTGGTTTCCATATATTCATTTATCTTTTTTATTGTACTCTAGGGGCTTCAAACCTCATGTTTTTATTTGATGACATTCTAAATATATTAGGATAGAATATTTTAATGTGTCCCACATTATGACAATTATAGAAAATAACCTCATACTTACCTTTTGACTGATGTGAACTGTGACTTCTTCCATAGTCCCATCAGTACTCATTCTTAGAAGATCATTTACACCCTTTTTCTCTATTACCAAAATGACTAGATACAAAATATTAACCATTAAATAAAATATCATACCTCATAGTATTATGCTATTTTATAGGTCTTTTCATGTTGACTTTATTGTCTTCAGTAGCTTTCTTCTTGATTTGAGCTGCCACCTTTTGATCTTCTTTGAAAATAAGACCTATCTTGTAACTCACAGAATTTTGACCACCGAAGATGTCATCTATAACCTTAGTGATCTTTTTAAACTTCACAAAATTCCTCACCTTTTTAGAGTTTTTATTCAACTCAACTTTCAAGGATTCTACTTCAGTTTCATATTTGGTGAATTCTTCTTCTTTGGCTTTTAACTTTGAATTAACTATCTCCATTTGTGATTCAATTTTATTTATGATCTTATCATACTCCTTGAAGGTGTTACTCAGTATTTCCTCAAATAATCCAATCTGCTACTCATAGTCCTTGACTAATTATCTTAATTTGTGATTCTTTTTTCTTTGTAGGGTACTCACTAATTCTGCCTCAAGATTCACTTCAAATTCTTCTTCATTTGATTATACATTAACCATAAGGCCTTTCCCATTTGAGCAACCCTCATTGTCTGATTCTATGGCCATGAATAAGGTTTCATTATAGACATGTTTAGTTTTATTACTACCATCATCACTATCAGATGCACTTGAATCACTTACATTAGAAGAGTTATCTTCTTTAGTATAGAATCTTCTTTTATTCTTGAAGGTTCCCTTCTTACCTTCATACTTTCAAAAATACTTCTTGTTTATGTCAGGATTATTGGCCTTATTTTCATCTCCATGATGTTCATCATGTTATTCATTATGCTCATTTTATCCTTGTTAGGACAATTAGATTCAAAGTGACCAATCTTGCCACAATTGAAACATTTCAAATGTAACTTCCCCTTGTACTTACCTAAGCCAAACCTAAATTTTCTTGTAAATGTGATTACTAGTTGATCATCATCCAAATATAAAAATTTCTCATCCATGACCTTCTTATATTTTGATTTTTTTCTGAACATTTAAATTTGATTTATTCTTGGTAGGTATTAATTCATTTGTTCTCATCTCATAGGTAGTTAAGATGCCATGGAGCCCATCCATTTCAATCTTATCACAATATTGCATCTCTTCCACTTTATATACCCTAGAGTAAAACTTAGGATTTAGTAATCTTATTAATTTTTAAACAACTGTAGACTCTTTCACTTATTCTCCTAATATTTTAATGACATTGAAAAATTCATCATCCTTTAACATGTAAGATGAAATGGTTTCATCTTCACTCATCTTCAGACTTTTAAACTTCTTGTAGTGGGTCTACAACTTGGACACATTTACTTTATGTTTCATTCATTAATAATATTCAATTTATCCCATATATATTTGGTTGATACATATTGCATCACCTTCACAATCTCTACCTTTGATAGGTCACAAAAAAGGAATTCATTGCCTTAGATTTGTTTTCACTAACCTTCTTACTTATTACATCAGTTGGTGGAGTAAGAGGAACACTATAGCCATCAAAAATTGAATTCCAAATATCATGACCTTGAGACATTAAATATATCCTCATCCTAACATTCTAAAATGGATAATTAAATCCATTTAATAATGTATCCTTATTGGTTGAGAAACCTCCTTGAGCTTATTGCCTAGCCATCCTCACTTATATAATCTCCTTTGAGTTTTTGGACCTACTTCAATGGAATAGGATCTGATGCAAAATTTTGAAATTAATATGAATAATAAGGGGGTAAATAAATATTTATAACCGTTCAAGATTCCACTTAAGCATTCATGAACATTCATTCAAGCATGTAGATCAAATAATGACTAACCATCCATATATGCATGAAACATAGGAGCACAAGATAACACAATTTTTATGTGGGAAACCTTCAAGTTGATGAAAAATCACTTATATATGAAAATTTAATACATTCATATAATACAAACACTAAATTTAGTGAAGTAACCATTTCACATAGAGCACCAACCTCACCTAGCTAAGCACCAACTCAACTAGGCTTTAACAAACACCCACTTGTAAGGAGGCACCAAACCCCTAGATGGATCAAAACCTACTCAGCCACTTGGTATATTTTATCACCTTTAGGACACCCTATTTTTCAACCAACTTTTTATGACCACTTCTTTATCTCTTCATATTGCTAGCCCTCTAAAATTGCCTTCAAGCCTTCTTTGCTCAACTAGCCCTCTTGTTGACTTGATTAGGTCAAATGAGCTTGATAATCATATACATAAACTCTATAAAAAAATAATCATGGTTATAATACATAAATTTTATGGTGTAAAATACCTTCTTATGCTTATTAATGTTTTATTTTATTTGCTTGCTCACTTCACTTTTCATAGGCCTAAAATTGCCTAATATTTATACAATACTCTTGTTCATATCCTTCTTAGTCGACCAAACACCCTTACCTTATTATGTATTCCATGAAATGTATTTAATATATATCATATTTATGAATAAAATTTTATTTGAGTCCCTTTATTTCTGAACTATCTTAAGCAAGACTTATCTCAAACTTACGTCTCATGGAGACGTAATCCTATTAGGTTTATTTACGACACACTACACTTTGACTTCCTTGGAGAAATTTAAAACACTTCACAGGGAATTAAAATATTCAAATTACACCTAAATATAGCCTTTATAATATTTTATAGGATCCATAACACCTTTTAGAGCCAACCACCACTAGAAGCATGCCATTAGCACTGTTCATAATTAGGCTTGAACAACTAAATCATAAACATAATTTTAACAAGAAACCATGGAAAAAAATCATATATATATATATATATCATGACCTTATGTTCATAACCATGTGATTTATAATCCACAACTAAGGGCAAAATTACTCAAACCCTTCTCTGTAAGTAGCCCACTCAAAACTACCAACTAGCCTTAAAACAAGATCATAGAAACCTGAAATTTTGAAATCTAAAGAAACACACTAAAGGAATTAAAATGAATTAATATTAACACAAAAAATACTTATAAAAAACTATAAAACCAATATCATAATATATAATGTCAATTATTGGTTTGCAAACTAATTTTTTAACCTTCTCTCTCACAATCCTTACTCTGTCAGATAAGCCAATTTGGCTTCAATGCTTCAAATTATTATACTAAATTACAATATTTTTAATATAATGGATAAGAAATACAATTTATAAATAAAAAAATCATTTTTATTATATATATAAAATTAGATAGAAGAGCCTCTAACTCATCACTACAATTTACTTACCTAGATCTATCAATTTATCTTCAAGACCAATCACGGTGATTTTGACCTTCAACACTTGTGTAGACATTTTCATATACTTATGACTCATTTGGATGATATTAAAATATAATAATAAATTTATTAGATAAAAATATGTCATGACCAAATGAAAATATTTGTCTTTTCAGACCAATTTCATATCCTTACACTTTCATTAACTCATCTGTACAAGACATGTCAACTTACGAGAAATATTTTCATCATATCCACTAACCACCAATACTTATATCCAACATTATAATGTGTTAAAATTCTTTAAAAAATTATCCATAAACATGGATTCATCCCTAATCCTTGATATCACATCCGTAATCACCTTCTCACTTCTACCTAGTTTTCTCAGTATTTGCACCATCAAACCATTTAGCGATAGGTCAAATTTTATACATGGTTTAACACAATTGACATGTATAAAATAATAAAAAACCACCACGTACATAAAATATAATTCTCAATATTAAACCTTCATCTATTTATAAACTTTAACTTGGTCAACTCTGACTACTACAACAAATCTTTGAGAAAAAAGGCCTTCGGTCCACTCACTCACCTAACAAAACAATCACACTTGGAGGTTCCTAGGAGAGTTTATTACAAACTCCAACCACTTATCCATCCATACCAATCCATTTTGGGCTGTTTTAAACATGATCTTTTAGATCAAGTTAGTGTTAGGGTTTTAGAGAGGGTTAACACTATTTTTATTGTTAATGATTATTCATAAAGTATTTCCCCTCATTTCTAAAACTAATGCCTAGACACATTATATATGACCCTACCCCATCTATCCTCAATATCCTATGTACCCATGAAAAGGTTACACATGCCAATGAACACTTTAAAGTTATTTAGTTGAGAACCCTTCATGTTATTCACATGAGAGACTTCAAAACACTATTTCTTACCTTAACCCTAGAGTTTTGACCTAAAACCTGGTTAACATGCTTCAAAAAATATGACACACTTCTATCAATGCTCACATGTCCATGTTATCCTTGGAAACAAAATATCATAACACATTAGGCAATGTTATCTTTTTGATCTCTAGGCCTTGACTTGTAAGTCATATTAGGCCTTGCAACTAACTTTCCATTGTCCAAGATCTTATAAACTCATATACAAACTCAAAAAAACCTTTCCCATGATCAAACGTTTATTTAAATCCTTTATAGGACTTGAAAACTTCTCATGACACCTCATTAGGTTAGGTGGGGTCTATAAGTGGTCTAGTTACATACTAGGTCTATAGGGCGTACCCCTATAGGCTCAATCTAAGACTCTCATGAGTGTTCCAATGCCTCACATTCATGCTAAAACAACCTCTTATTCCTCTATGCATCCATCTCACTAGTCCACAAATCTCATACTTTCTCACAAGGTCTCTTCATGTTATGACTAATGTCATGACTAGGTTTTTAAAGCACTTGAAGCTTGACAACTAACCTTGAAACACTCCTTGATGCTTCTACACCTTTCTCATATGACTTTCATGCTTCTCAAATAATATCATGTCTATTTACTTACCTCTTCATGATAATCATGTATATGCTCGTGATATGACTATGCTTGATATGACTAGGCTTCTCAAGGCACCTTATACTCAAAGACTAGTACTCAAACATACTTACCTTGGCTTGAACCTTGACATAAACCTCAGAAGAATCATTAAGATTCCTTAAAATTCTCTCTAAATAGAGATATAATAGGTTTCCTTTGAATTCTCTCTTGTCACATGACTTCCTTTTCACATTAGGCATATAATCTCATACCTTATAGATCACTCACCATGCATCTTCAATAGATGCACCTTGACATCAATGACATCAAATTTTACATAAAATGACATGAACCTTGAAATCTATAACAAAATTTATCAATAAAATCCCCCTTTTTCATTGATGGAAAAACATTATTCAAACTAATTACTCTCATCTTCCTTCTTGAACTTTCTCCCCCTTTCATATTAATGACAAAAGCCTTCCACAAATATCAACCTTATTTGCAACAAAACTTCAAAACAAAGAATATGAATTATTAAGGAAACATTCTCCCCCTTTATCCATGCATATTCCATGCTTATGCCAACTTTAAGTGTGTCTCCATGTATCATACTAGAGTCACCCATTTTCGATATTCCTAGATCTCCATGCTCTCACAAGATTGAATGTCCTTTAGTATCCTTTTAGGATTGATTGGTACTATAGGCTTGACCTCTTCCTCAATTATTTGATCATCAATGTGAGATAAAAACATGCATTCTTGACTTGATTTCACATTTGAAACATGCTCTATCACGACAAATAATCCACTTGATCTTGTAAACTTATATGACTCATCTTCACTATATTTGGTTTCCATACATTCATTTTCCTTGTTTGTTTCACTCTAGGGGCTTCAAACTTCCTATTTTTATTTGATGAACTTATAACTATATGCAATGGTAAATGTAACATAGTTTATAAATCAATCCTATCTTAGAGAAGATAGATAATACATACACTTCTAATTGGGGATACATTAGATAATCAAGGTCATCACATATATGGATCTTCTAGACTCATCCAAGGGATATCTTACCATAATAATAACACTAAGGAGGATTCCAAAGCCTCTAGTAAAGCAAAACTATGTAATAACCCTAACTAGGTCCTATCCTTTCATATTCACTAAACTAATAACAAGTAAAAGTCTAAACTAATGCTCACCAAAGCTTGTGGAACCAAGTGGATGTAATAAACATTAAAATTAAACATTCATATAAGACATATACTCACATCTATTTATAAAAAATCCTAATGCATATAATATAGGTATAAATTCATATCTATCTACTCTTATAAAGGAGGAACAAAGTTAGGAATACTTACCATTGAAGACGAACCCATTAAGCCTCAATCTCTCCCTTGGCCAAGGTGTTTTGCAAGAGGTTGTTATGATATGTGAGGATGAAAAGGATAAGTCAAATCTAGGCTTCACAACTTATCAATGCATTTAAAAGAAATCTCCACAAGGCAAGATACCTATCTCAAAATAAAGTATGAACCCCTAAGTTTTTTCTCAAGTAGAATGGTGGATAACTGGATGCATAATAAATTACTTATTCTTCTCTTCTCTTAAAAATGGTGAAATTATTGTGTTTATATAGGTGGATCCAACCCTAAACCCTTCCAAAAGTTTTGATGATAAGGTCAACCTATTCAAAATATTATTGAAATTAATAAAAACTAACTAGCTCATGGATTAGGTTGGCCATGGGCTAACCTAGTCCCTAATAAGTTTTGTCAATAAGAATACAAGGTTGATGTGGTCGAGATAGTCATGTAAATTTTAAAAAAGGGGTTTAGGTTAGGGAAAGGGCTAATGAAGGTGGTAAAATACTAGTGGAGTTTGTAAAATGGGATGAAAATCTTAGGATAATGGTTTTAAGGATACAAGTGTGTAGATAGCAAGTGGTAAAAGGGACAATAGTCATACAAAGCACCAATGGTCTACCCATACCTTTCTCAGTATACCCCTTAGGGTGTGCACTTAGAGATAATGACACTTGATGGGTTCCTTGAAGATAAATCAATGTCAATAATTGATAAAATTTTAAAAATATTATGTGTATACATGTACCCACTCAAAGCTCATCATGTGTCACGTAGGTGAAATAAGGGATGGTGCTTAAAAAAAAGAACGTGATGAAAAATAATGCTAATACTAGATAAAGTAAAATAAGGAGAAAATGAGATAAATGAAAGGACAAAATTGAAAAACACATACCCTTACTTACCTTAGTGATGTAGATAAAGAAGGAGATGTGAGAAATGTGAAGGTATCCATTGTGAGGAACATTAGGTGAACCTATAGAGGTTAACAAAAAATCAAAAAAATTATAACATAGGCATATAATAGTGGAAAATAATCTCTATGAGGTAAGGATTTCAAAACATTTTATGGTTTGGAAAAAAAGTTATTAGAGATAAAGATATGAGAAAAAATAAGGAATCTAATGGTAAATTTTTGAAAGGTAGAAGACCATGGGACCAATGGTATTGTTGAGCACATCGACATATGAGAGTTTTTTGATATATCAACCAACTAGGTTACCCCATGTGTTAAATTATAGGTTACCTCAAGTTATGAGATGGATATAAGACTAGGTAGAATGGGCATGTCCTAAGTGCTAGTGTTGTAGATAGTCACATGAGGAGAGATCATGTGATAACCCTATGCACATATTATTATGATTTGGATAAGTTAGGAGACTATGGTTCCAAGAATATCTTGAGTGTATATCATAGGTCATTATACTTGGTGGGTATAGTTGTAGCTAGTGGCACACTTGCTAGGATAGTTTGGACTCCCACACCTAGCAACTCCTATATTAGTTTTCACACTTTGGACTTAGCATGTGAGGGACTTGAGGGGGAGAGGAGGAAGAGGAGTGATAATAAAGAGATTAGAGATAAGACCATGGTGTATGATACCATTGATTATTCAATCATGATAGTTGGTATCTAAAGGAGGAGAGGGCACGAAAGTGGATGTAGGGGTGCAATAGGTATCATAATCATCACCACAATAAGAAGAGTAATGACCACCTCAGTTTCACCACTGATAGAGATTCCAGTAATGAGATTGAGCATAAATGGTGGTTATCGAAGATAACCCATTAATCAACCTAGGGCATAGTTGGTCGATAGAAGAATAATTGAGGAGAGGCCTAAGACAAGCATGAGTGGTGACATTAGGTTTTTTTTTATTAGGAGGCATCTTATGGATGATGTGCTCAAGGGATGGGCTAATGGAGAGACCGTGGTAGGTGAAACTACAATAGGAAATAAATGTTTATGAATTTTAATTTTTAAGGTAGAATACTATTTTTATATGATTGTAGATAGATAGATTTTGAGATATATATGTAATTTTATATCTATTTGGTTTGAATTTTTCATATACTATGGCTGAAGATATCAAATGGGGATCCCTAGTGATGGAAGCAAATCATGATATAATGGATCAGGTGATGGCACCATACTACCCCACTATGTTACATGATCATGTGGTAGCATCTAACCCAACTCATGTGGGCTAGTTTTTATTAGTAGAAGAGGCCAAAAAGTATTTATAGGCATACAGAGATGGATTAAAACCACTAGCAAGGGTGGGAGTAAGAGGGGTACAGACTTGGTAGGCCCTATATTATGAGAGAGATACACATATAGCTACCATGATCTAGATAGGATAGTTTGAAGACTAGGTGGCCAAATTATAGGGGTAGGTAGTAGGGTTGAGATATTGGATAACCTCATTAAAACGCACTATTCATAATGTATAGTCTAAGGCATCTATGGGTATCATGGTGAGGCCATGAGATAGATATGTTTGGGCCCAACCATAGAGATGGATTGATGTATTTTTTTTATATTGTACTATTTATACTGAAACACATTATATAAAGAGAGATATTTTGGTTTCATGAGTTATATTATGGTTGTGATTGTTGATACATAGATATATTTATTTATAGCATGTGTATTTTAATTTTTTTGTATATACTATAGGAAACATATGTGTGGTGTTTTCTTTTCTATCATTATGTAGTACACATGAATGGTAAAAAAGAAACATGCAAAAAGACTTGGAAAATAATAATTAATCAAGAAATGAATGCACTACACACTATATCATGATTGGAAATTTATAATAACAAAATATGACTAAGTATAATAAACCAAAAACATGGTAAACAAAAGGAAAAATATGTTTCTAAAACCATGAAAAAAATTGGTGCCAAATTAAAACTAGTAAAATCATTAGTAAATCTTGTTGGGATGAATTAAAATAATGCAATAAAATGGAAAGCACACGAAAGACTAATGGTCTAAAAACAAATAAATTAAGTCAATCAATCATACTAAATCATGTTAGGAAGTATAATATAGAAAAAAAATTGTTAAAATGGTCTTAAATTAATCATACTAATTCAAGTTGGAAAGTATAAAAAACTTTAAGAGAAATGGTTGGATTCCTACATGAAATTAGAAAATAAGAATATAGAAGATGAAAGATTAATTAAGTAAGCATAAAAAATACTAAATCAATATGGGAAGCATGAAAATGACATTTAACTCATAATCAATCACATCCTATCTCATATTTGACATAGGTAATCCATTGTGACTTGGGTATTTGAAAATTTTGTGAAGAAGGCCAAGTCCTATCCAACATTACATCTCATAAAGGGAACACCAATGAGGTGGAAATAATGTAAAAATGTGGTATAAGGTGATATGTTTTTAATGGTAATGTGAAAAATTTGGTAATTTGTGAGGAAGGTCAGGTTCTATTCATGGTGTTACACTACAACTCACAAATGGAATATTTAAGTGGAGTGATCAGTGAACAAAACAATATGTCTCAAGGGGAAATATTAAGGTTGTAGAGAGTGAAGAAGTTAATGTAATAATCATAACATAGGTGTCTTATGATAAGACCTTAGGATACATGAGGCACTTTAAGGACATCAAAAAGACACTAAGTGACTATTTACCAAAAATATATAAAGGATACCTATCCACTATAGGCACAAAGATATATAGGAAAATAAGTGTGGTACTAATATCAACTCATGTTTCTAGTTTTGAAAAAGAAAATTAAAATTTACCTACCTTCCCAAAACATTTTCCCCATTCCTCAAGGCCCCTTACATAGCCATTAGTTTATTGCGAAGATTGGGTACTTGTGTGAGAATGTAGGTAGCACTAAAATATTTTTTACTCTCTTTTTCTAATATAATGGCCTACCATACCCCAATATACCTTGGCTCTATTATGAGGCCAACTGTGGAGTTTTATCTTTGATTAAAAAAAGGATATGTGCTTAGAATCACATCTTGTAGTGTGATTTGACTTTTGAAAATTTTAAATGTTGCCTTTTAGATCATTGCCTTGTGTTAAATGAATTGGATTTTGAATGTTTTATGGATTTTAAAATTCCTCCTCAATATGGACTTGGAATGACCAATCATGTGATATATAGTGATACAAATGAATTATCCTTAGGCTTTGGATAAATGAAGCTAAGTATCCAAATATATGAATTAATAGAACACTTAGGCTTTAAATATGAACCAACATGTTATCTCAAGTCTCAACCATGTGTATTCTTAGTTTTTAAAAGGGAATAAATGGGAATAAGGGTAGATCCAAAGTGGGCTAGTAAAAAGATATTTTACTGAGATGAATTGTTTGCTAACTAGTCACATAGGAAATGAGTAATGAATAAAGGGAACAAGATTTGTATAACCAAGTCACAATAATAATTATCCATGTTTATAGACATAATATAGAAAATAATCATGAAAAAGAACAAGGCAACCATAAAAAAGGAAATCAATAAGAACACACATGTAATTATGAAAAGGAATTCATAAGATAACATAAGAAGAATAATGAGAAGCAATATATAATGTAGAGAAAAAATCACCATGTAAGATATGTAAGAATTTGACAAAATGTCAAATGATATAAAATAGATAAATGTAAAATTGGAGAACACATCCAATCCATATTAATAAATAAATGAAATAACACCATTCTTGTGTTGATAAGTATTGATATATTTATCCACAGACATTATCCATAACATCTGACAGTTTACAAAGTTTAACTCAAAATATAGCCAAAGTCTCATCAATCTTCAGGGAAAGTTAAGAAAATACTTTGCATCAAATATCTTCGATAAAGAATGTAGGAATCCGTAAAGGATCATGGTGATGAGGTATATTATGTAGGGGATGCTTAGGGAAAGGAATTATAATGGGCTCTATGGGAGATGAAGGGGTTACTAGTGGAGAAGGTTCCATTGGGGAAGGAGGATCTACAAGAGAGGGACCCATGGGTGGAGAAACAATAGGTGGCAAAAGGACCATAGGTGGTGGATCCACAAGGGAAGAAATGGGATCCATATTGTAAGGGTGACCTATCAAAAGAAAGGTAGTAGGCAAAATAATGGCTATGAGGTGATCCTTGAGATGCTACTAAGGGATGTAGTAATGATCAGTATGATGAGTACTACATTGGTGCTAGAGACAATATAACTCTCCATATCTATGAAGATATTTAGGTATTACTTTTAGGGGAGGTATAACCCTGTCTATGGGATAAGGACTGGTGGGACACAAGGTGTCAATATAATTCTTAAATTACAAAAATGTGTAGATGAATGAGTATCTATGCCATGGAATTAATAAATATTCTTGTGAGTAGACTTGGTAGGTCTACTCATAGGAGGAGTGGAAATAAAAGTTAAGGAAGATTTTTATAATAAATATTCTCTATTCCAATGATTGTTAGCTTTATAAATTTCACAATATGGTGGATCGGCCCATTTGGTGGCTAGAACAAGTTGTGGTAAATAAAACAAACCATCACCAAGAGAAGGTGGGGTTGGTGGAGAGAATAGGAAAGTCTCAACTAAAAGATTTAAAGGATAAAAAATAGGAAGAGGATCAAGTATAGAGGGAGTGGGAAGAGTATCCAGACTAGGTTTAATTGAAGGAGGGGCAGGATGTACATAATGCTAAATAGAATTCACAAGCATATCATGGATAAGTTTGATAGAAGGCTCTTGGTATATGGAAAACTGATATGGTCAAGTCATAACATGATCCATAAGCATACTCCTATGAGGTTATTTAAAATGTTGAGGTGTGTGCACCATCTCTACCTTGTAATCAAGAGGAAAAATGCTAAAAATAGGAATGATATAGGATAGAATGAGAGAAGAAATACTAAAAAACTAAATCAAAAGAGAATGATAATGAATAATTGTAGCATCTCAGGGTTGAAAAAGACCTCCTAAGAATGGATACTCTAAGGTATAGTCATAATCATAATTAGGTGTATGAAGATCAATGTCATAGGTAGAGATGACTTGGTCATCTGATGTGGTCTAATGAATTAAATGGCAAGTCTTAGTTAAGATAATGGGTATATAATGAAAAGGTAGTTGATGTGAACAAGGCTGAAAAGAAGGGGAAGTTGAGAAATGAGATGTGGTGAGAGATATAAGGTTTTAATCTTGACATTGATCTCATCAGGCTCATCATCATCAGAATCTAGGTGGTTAAGGGGTATATTAATGATGAGTTTGGGGTGACCATTGTAACCTTAGGTGGAATTTATAGTAAACTTAAACCAATGAGATTAAAAAAATGGAATGCTTCACAAAGGTTCAAGGGTAAGGATATTGAATACACCATGGTCTTATAAATGTTCAAAGTTCTAAGGATTAGTGTCACCTTAAATCTTATAGATGGCTCCATTATGATGAAATTTGACACATTGGAAATTAAAAGAGGCAACTCCTCTCATGTGATGAGTCCATGGCCTACCAATAAAAATGTTATAGGATACCAGAATGTTAAAAATTATCACCATCATGTGAATGGTAGAAGGTGGGAAAATGACGGGGACAAACACATAACCTAAAGGAGGCATTTAAATTCTGCCATATCCTTGACATGTGATGCATGTGGACTCAATATTACATTTGGAATATCTAAGGTTTTTGATAAAATTGAGAGAGGCAACACAAGTACCAAAACCCTCATCAATTAAGGCATGCTTGACTTGGATATCACCAATTTTGACATTGATAAAGAAAGGTGGATCATACAAATGAATCATAATCTCATTAGGGATCATAAAGGTAATTGGGAATCTAAGGGAAAGAGAAGTGTCCATTGTTTCATCAACATGTATGGACATCTCTTTGCGTTTTTGTAAAATGCTATCCTTTGGTTTAGATAAGGTGGCTTCTCATCCTGCTAGGGGAGGATGAGGGATGTTCATTTTGAATAAAATCTATATAAGATTATTTCAATGACATGGAGAGGTCTGCATAAATTCAATAAATGGGATTCAAGATGGGATATTAGGAAGCTCCGTGATAGGATCCCATTCATCATAGCTTATAATAGGATTGTTGGAAAGATGTGTATAGTGTTTAAGAAGGTGATTGGAATGAGGTGTTGAAGTGCATGTGAATTAATGTTGATAATATGTGAAAGGTTTAATTAGAGGACATGTTTATTTATTGTCTTGAGAATTTGGGTTAGTTGATACAGGTTTGGTTTGAGAAGAAGTATTGATAGAAATTTGAGTATCGTTGGTGATGTGTAAAGAACTTAGTGAAATGGTAGAAATGGTGTGAGAATTTTTATCCAAGGGAAGTGTTGAAATTTGTTCATCAAAATATATAAGGTCTTCTTTCCCTAAATTAGTTAAGTGAGTTGAACAAGAGTATTGGATAACATGAAATGTTTAAGGCAATTAAAGGGTGTGGATGGGATGAGGATCAATGAAAGTGAACACCCTTCTCATATTATTCATATTCACCACATTCTCTTCATGAGTTGGGTCAATAAGACTATCAACATTATTGGTAGAAGGGGTTGTCTTGTCTTGGTTATCTTGGTGATTTGGAAGAGGATCTTTATAGATGGCCAAATGAGCATTTGTCTAGTTCAAATCTTGAGATTTATTTCACGTTCATGGGATTTTAAGGAAATGCCATAGGATTGTTGACATTTATGGATGATATAATCATGATACAAATTGGGATCGAGAAGGAAATCCATAGCCAAATTATGAAGTTGTTTACAAGTTTCATGAGAATGACCCCAACTAGTATGAAACCAACAAAGTTTATTAGGATCATACTAAGATTTCATGGGATGAGTGGGATCAAGTTATCATGGAAGAGACCTTGGTAGACATTTTTGAAATTCTAATAAGGATAAAGGTTGATGAACATTGATGCTATTGGTTGAAGATAAATGGGGATTAGTGATGTGGTTAGGAGGGGAATCTTATTCTAGAGTCTAGGTAGGAACAACTTGAATATTATGAATATTATCATAAGATTTGGTGACATCATCATTTGTATCATGATGCTTGTTATTATTTATTAACATGTGAGTACCCATATAAGATTAGGATGGATTAAATTTATGAATAAGTAAATATTGATGCTTGTCTTGGTTAATGGCCTCTTCCAACGTATGTGGAGAGAGGCTGGACCTGATATTGCATCATGGGTAAAAGAGCATTCATAAACAAATGAAATAGGTTATCATATACCATATTATGTTATAATTTGTTAGACAAGGTATATCATCATTTGATGAAATATTGTGTATTTTCAGTCTCAACTTGCCTACAATTGATAAAATGGGCCAAAGTATTTTTAGGGAGATCACTAGTTTACAACTCTTAGACTAGAGCATTGACTAAATCTTCTAACCTAGTGATGTAATGAGATTTTAGCTAGTTGTACCAATCTAAATTATCACTAATGAGATAATTTACTAATATCCTAGTAGTGTCAAAGGTATTTATCTTGATCCAATATTTATATAGATTTCCAAATGTTTTTAAGTGAAGAGTAGGATCAGTTGACCCATTTTAAGTAATGGTAGGGGTGATACCTCCTATGTCGATATTAGCAATTTGAAATGTAAAAGGATCATTTTTAAGATTATTGATAATTTTATTAATAAGAGGAGGTTAAGGGATAAGATTACCATGGGAATCCCAAAGAAGAGGTGGGGTAACATTTTGGTTATGTGTGCCCCATAGAATCTGTTGAGAGGGGGTTTGAATATGGATAAGGTGATTTTGTATTTGCACCAATTGATTTGCATTATTAATTTTATTAGTTTGAGGGGTATTATTAGCATTTTATGAAGCAATGGAATTGGTATTAGTATTTTGGGTACCACTATGGGGGTTAATAGTAGCTTGAGAATAATTGTTGGTAAATGAGGAGCTAATAACATGATTTGATTATGTGGCAAAAGGTGTACTAGTAGAGGTATGAGAGGAATCAACACTAGATGCATGGTTACTATGGGTGTGAAATGATGCATTAGTGGAATAATTGAGAAGGGTGGGTCTTAAAAGAGGCCCACTAGAAGTAAAATCTACCATGGTAGTAAAGATACTAGCCATGGAGGTGGAAGAAATCAAAGAGGAATATTTCATGGTATGATAATGGGTCAATATAGAGGGAAGATGTTGAGAAAAAAAGAATCTAGTGTCTCCAAATCTATGTCAGAATGTGGGATAAGGTGAATGGGGTTCCTCAACTTAACCACTTATCATGAGATGGTAAATTGTAGAAGGATATTTTCCTCAATATCAAGGAAACTCATTGATGAAGAAGAACATTTTTGGGTTATACTCTAAGTTAGGTTGATCTTCAAATGAGAAGAGATGATTACAAAGTGAAGTGGAATGATGAGGGGTCCCATAGTTTGTAGTGCGAGTGGATACATGGACATTATAATTAGAAGCAAAAAGATTATTATGGGAGAACATATTTGGGTTGGCAAGACTCATCATATCTATTAAATTCATCTTATTGTTATCTTCAAATAGGAAGTTTATGATGAAAGAGAGATATTAGGGAAGGCAGAGATAATGCAAAATAAAAAATATAGAGAAGAGTATAGAGTTGACCAAGTTGACTTAATATTGATAAATAGAAGGTAGAAAGTAAAGAGTCGACCAAGTTGACTTAGTACTTTAAACAAGGGAAAAGATAATCTAATAAGGATACATAGTCAACTGGATCAACTTAGAACTATAACCTAATTGGTAAAAAGGAGTATCAGGCTAACCAAGTTGACTCAATAATGCAAATAGGGAAAAAATAATAGTCTATAAAATAATGTGTTAAATATAATGATAGTGTGCTGAAAATAGAGAAAGATTTTATAATGTAATTTGAAGTAAGAAGTGGAAGGAAACATACTAACAATTGGATCAATGAGAATGATACAATTGTCACACAACACAAAACCTTGTACCAATACTGTCCAATGCAATTTTTTAAAATACAACATATAATGATCAAAGAGAAAGTAGTCAAATGAAAATTAAATACTAAGTGGTCATCCTTAGTGTTGTTAGATTATTATGAAATTTCATTTTAAGTGTGATAGTCAAGTTGGCTGAAAATAAGGAACTAGAAAGAAATCTATGGATGGTTTTAGGACATTTAGGCTAAAATGGATCTATGTTGGTAATGGTATTGGCTTGGTATTGGGGCCTACCCCCTCACTTCAAAATTACGTAGTGATAAGGGTATTGGGTGCTTTACTAATATATACCATTAACCATGTGTTTATACTTGGATATAAAACCATATCAAATTCCTTCTTGGTGATGAAATCCAATTAGGTAGGCATTGCAAAGAAAAATGTTAGATTTATTTTGAAATTTGTGTGATTTGGCAATGTTTGCATAAATAACAAAATAGTGAAACTAAATGGTATTTTGAAAAACCACTTAGTTAGACCATGTGAGTTACTCTAAGCATGAAAATAGATAAAAATGAGAGTGAATTAATTACTAACATATAGATGTTAGTTACCAAATTAGGAATGATATAGAGTTAGTTTAAATCACACTATCTGCAAACATTATAGAACAGAGTCTATTAGGTCACTATTGTTCTGTAGAAGCAAGAGTCCTTAAAAAATAAGTCCAGTATGTTGACTTAGTCTTTTAGATAGAAGAAACATATAGAACTAATTTGACTACGTTGACTTAGTTTGTTGTAGGATTTCAATATTGAAGACTACAAACTTGCACAAATAGAACTGTAAGGAAGTACTCAATTGGAAAAGAGAGAAAGAAAGGAACATTGGTGGTTTAGAAGATGTTAAGGAATGAAAATTTTATATTAAAGTGCCTTTAATGTTTATTTCAGGTTCTATAAACTAAGTTTATTAGGTTGACCTATTTTTTTAAAACCCTATTTGTTGAAGCCTATTAATATGACTAAGTTGACTTGGTTGGCTTATTTTGTTATATGGATGCTGACTAGAAGATCAACTTGACCTGTTCAACATAGTTTTTTTATCTATGAATAAATAAGAGTACTATGTTGACCTGATCAATCTAGTAACAGGTATCTTATAAATACCTACATAGAAAGAACAAAATCATTTTGATGTGATTGTGTGTTAGACATGCACATAAAAGTTAGAACTATACCAGCTTGGTTGACCTAGTACTGTAAATATATAAAAATAATAAAATGGTATAAATGAAAAACATGAAAGTAAAATTGAAATGGTTAGATTCATTTTGGGTTCACAAATGTATGTAATGAAAAATACAACATAATCTACAAATCAATCCTAGCTTATAGAAGATAGATCCTACTTACACTTCTAATTAAGGATATATTAGATAATCAGGGTCATGACCAATATGGATCTTCTAGATTGAGCCAAGGGATCTATTACAAAAATAATATTATTAGGGAAGGTTCTAAAATCCTCTAGTTAAGCAAAACTATGTAATAACCATAACTAGGTCATATGTTTTCATATTCACTAAACTAATCACAAGTAAAGTAAAAGTCTAATTTAGTGCTCACCAAAGGTTATGGCATAAAGTGGGGGTAATAAAAATTAAAATTAAAAATGAATAGAATAAATATACTCATGTCAATGTCTAAAAAATCCTAATGCATGGAAGATAAGTAAAAATTCATATCTATCTACTCTTACAAAGGAGGAACAAAGTTAGGAATACTTACCTTTGAAGATCAGCCCATCGAGCCTCAATCTCTCCCTTGGCTAAGGTGATATGAAAATTTTTATTATGGTATGTAAGGATGAAAAGGATAAATTATCTCTAGGATACACAACCTATCAATTCATCCAAAATACTTCTCTATAAGACAAGATCTATATCTCCAAAGAATGTATGAAACCCTAATCTTATTCATCAAGAAGAGTGGTGGATATGTAGATGCATAATATATCTTCCTTATTCTTATATTATTTTATAAATGGTTAAATTATTATGTTTATATATTCAAATATAACCCTAAATTCTTCCAAAATATTCACCCAACAAGGTCAACCTAGTATTAAATTGACAAAAACTAACTACGTCATAGACTAGCTCATCTAAGGGCTGACCTAGTCCCTAAACTATTTTGTCAATAAGAATACAAGGTCAATGTGCTTGGCATATTCATGTAAACTATAAAAAAGTGGTTTATGTTAGGGAAAAAACCAATAAAAGTGGTAAAAGACTAGAGGAGTATGTAAAATGGGAGTCAAAGCTTAGGGGAATGGTTTTTACAAGACAAGTGTGTAGATAACAGGTGGTAAAAGGGATAAAAATTATATGAAGTACCATTGGTACTCCAAACCCTTTCTCAGTGCACCCCTTAAGGCACACACTCAGAGAGATTGAGACTCAATGGGTTCCTAAAAGATAAAGGTCATTAGTATTTGATAAAAGTTTGAAAATATTATGTGTATACACTAACTCTGTTAAGATACAATGTGTCCCACATTATGACACCTATAACAAACAAACTCATACTTACCTTTTTGTTGATGTGAACTGTGACTTTTTACATACTCCCATGAATATTCATTCTTAGAGAGTTATTTACACTCTCTTGCTCTATAACCAAACTAATTGCATACAAAATAGTAACCATTGAATTAACTAGCATAACTCATTGTATTAGTTTTTTTGATAAGTATTTTCATGTTGAAATTCACGTCTTCAGTGGCCTTATTATTGAATTGATCTTACACCTTTTAATATTCTTTAAAACCAAGACTTATCTTTTCAATTGAAAACTTTTAACTACTCAAGATGTCATTTAGTGCCTCAGTGCTTTTTCTAAACATCACAAATGTCTTCAACTTCCTAGATGCTTGATTCAACTTATATTTCAAGGATTCTACTTTAGTTTCATACTTGGTGAATTTTTACTCTTTGGATTTTAGGCTTTCATTGACTATCTCCATTTGTGATTCAAATTTACTATTGATCTTATCATTATCCTTGGAGGTGTTACTCAATCCTTCCTCAAACAATATAATATGCTCCCCATAATCCTTAACTAATTATCTTAGTTTATGATTCTTTCTTATTTATAAATTTAACTCCTCTAGGGTAGTCACTAATTCTACCTCAAGATTCGCTTCAACTTCTTCTTCATATGATTCTACATCAACCATGAGGCGTTTAACATTTGAGCAACCCTCATTGTCTAATTCTATGGCCATGATTAAGGTTTAATTATTCTCATGTTCGGGTTGATTTTTACCATCACTATCAAATGAATTTGAGTCAATTACATCAAAAAAATAATCTTCATTAGTATAGATTATTCTTTTATTCTCATAGGTTCCTTTCTTAAATTCATACTTTATAAATTCCTTGTTTCTATCAAGCTTATAGGCCTTCTTATCATATCCATGATGTTCACCATGTTATTCATTATTCTCAGATTTATCCTTGTTAAGACATTTAGATGGAAAGTGATAAAACTTATCATAGTTGAAAATTTTGAAAGGCAACTTCCCCTTGTCCTTATCTAATCTAAACCTCATTTTTTTGGAAAATATGGCTATTAGTTGATCATCATCAACATCTAATCATTTCTCATCCTTGACCTTCTTGGATTTTGACTTCTTCTCAACTTTTAATATTTCTTCCTTCTTGGGAGGTCTTCATTCATTTTTTCTCATCTAATAGGTAGTCAATATGTCATGAAGCCCATCTATTTAAATCTTGTCACAATATTGCATCTCTTCCACTATAGATACCTTAGAGTAAAACTTAGAAGTTAGTGATCTTAGTAGATTTTGAACAACTACAGACTATTTCACTTATTATCCCAATCCTATAATGAAATTGACAACTTCATCAACCTTAAACAAGTAGGATGCAATGGTTTCATCTTCACTCATATTAATACTTCTAAATTGTCTCTAGTGGGTATATAACTTGGCAATATTTACATTGGTGTCTCTTTCATAGAGGTCTTAAATTTGTCCCATATATCTTTGATTGATACATAGTGCATCAGATTTATAATCTATACCTTTGATAGGCCACAAATAAAGGCATTCATTGCCTTGGTGTTTTTTTCACTAGCCTTCTTACCTACTACATCAATTGTTGGAATAAGAGGAACACTATAGCCATCCAAAACTAACTGCCAAATATCATTACCTTGAAACATTATATATATCTTATTCCTAAAATTATAAAAGGCATAATTAGATCCATTGAATAATATATCCTTATATGTAGAGAAACCACTTTGAGCTTGTTAACTAGCCATCCTTACTTCTATGATCTCCTTTAGGTTTTTTGACCTACTTCAAAGGACTAGGCTCTGATACCAAATGTTTAAAGTAAGATAAATAAGAGGTGGGATGAATGATTCTTTAAAACCTTTAAAAATTCCATTTAATCATTCATGAACATTCATTCAATAATATAGATCAAACAATGACTAAGGAACCTTCCATATATGCATGAAACATAAGAACACAAGATAACACAACTTTTTTGTGGTAAACCCTCAAGGGGATGAAAAAACACTAATATATGAAATTTTAATATATTATTTCCTATAATACAAATAATAAATTTAGTGAAGTATCGAATTCACATGGAATACCAACCCAAACTAGCTAAGCACCAAATCAACTAGGCTTTAGCGAGCACCCACTTGTAAGAAGGCACCAACCCCCTAAATGATTTTACAAAAAATTAGACACCTGATATATTTTATCACCTTTATAAAACCCTATTTCTCAAAAAAAATATTATGACCACTTATTCATCTATTTACACTCTTATCCCTCTCAAATTGCCTTCCGGTCTTCTTTGCTCAACTAGCCCTCTTCTTGACTTGATTATGTCAAATGACCTTGACTATCATATATATAAAACATGTAAAAACTTCATAAAATATCCTATACACACATATTATGGTATGTAATTCCTTATTATACTTACCAATTTTCTCTTTCATTCGCTTATTCACTTCACTTTTCATAGGCCAAAGATTACCTAGTAGTTATCCAAGTCTCTTGTTCATATCCTTCTTAATCAGCCAAAAACCCTTAACTTATTAGATTATAAATTAAATTTATCTTAATACATCTCATATACATGTAACATATGTCCTTTGAGTCCCTTTAGGTATGAGCTATCTCAAATAAGCCTTATCTCATCTTTAGGTCTCATGGAGACCTAATCTTATTAGGTCTATTTAGGACATGTTACACTTCACCTTCCTTGGAGAAATTTAAAATAGTTTACACAGAAATAAAATATAAAATTACACTTATTTACACCCTTTATAATATCATCTAGTCTCCATAACACCTTTTATATCTAACCACCACTTGAAGCATGCCATTAACACTATTCATAAAAAGGCGTATGCATACCTAGAAAGTGTGTCTTGAAAAATCGAATCATAAAAAATAATTTACAAGAAACCATGAAAAAAATAACATATATTAAATATTCATTACCTTAGGATCATTACAATGTGATTTATACTCCACAACTCAAGTAAAATGTACTCAAACCCTTCTCTACAAGTAGCCCACTTAGAACTGCCAACTAGCCTTAAATCACATCCATGGAAACATGAACTTATGAAATATAAATAAAATAAATAAATTAATTCCAATGCATGAATATGTACCTAAAATATAATTATAAAAACATCCAACATTAAATGTCAATTATTAGTTTTGTAGACCAATTTATTAACCTTCTCTCTCATAGTCATTACTATGTCAGATAAGCCAATTTGGCTTCCATGCTTCAACTTATTATACTAAGTCAAAAAATTATTAAAATTATGTATAAGACATAAAATTAAAAAATAAAAACATCATGTGTATTATATATATCAACTTAGATCAAAGATCCTCCAACTCATCACTGCAACTTGCCTTACCAGATCTATCATTTTACCTTCATGACTAGTCATGGTAATTTTGACATTCAACACCTATGTAGACATTTTAAAATACTTACAATTCATGTGGATTATATTATTATATCATAAAAAAATTATTATATATAAATATATAATGACTGAATGGAAATATTTGTCTTTACAAACCAATCTGATAACCTTACACCTTCATTGTCTCATCTATACTAGAC
The DNA here is from genome assembly GCA_037957365.1 of Torreya grandis. NCBI lineage: Eukaryota > Viridiplantae > Streptophyta > Pinopsida > Cupressales > Taxaceae > Torreya > Torreya grandis. Next base: position 620,211 of record JARHVA010006169.1, read on the forward strand.
ATGTCCACTTATGAGAAACATTTCCATCATATCCACTGACTAAAAAAAATTATATACAACATTAGAGTGTATTAAAATTATTTAAAAAATCCTCCATGCACTTGGATTCATCCATAATCCTTGATAACACATCCCTAATCACATTCTCACTTCTACCTAGTTTTTCTCACTATTTACACCATTACACCTTTTAACAATAGGTCAAATTGTATGACCAGTTTAGCACACTTAAGGTTTATAACATGATAATAACCACCATGGACATAAAATATAAGTTTCAATATTCAACCTTCATCTACTTACCAAATTTGACTTGGTCAACTTTAAATGTTATAGCAAATCTCTGAGAAACAAGGCCTATCCTATAGGGTCCACTCACTCACCTAACAAACCAATCACACCTAGAGGTAATTTGGAGAGTTGAATAAAACCTCAATAAAATTATAGATCCATATAAATCCATTATTGGTTATTTTAGATAAAATCTTCCACATTAGGTCAATGTTAGGGTTTTAGAGAGGGTTAACGCTATTTTTGATGTTATCAATTGTTCATAAAGGACTACCCCTAATTTCTAAAACTAATGCCTATATTTACTATCTAGGAAACTTACCCATATATAATTGATATATTATGTTCCCATTCAAAGGTTAAAAATGCCAATGAACACTTTAAATTTATTCTTGAGTTGAGAACCCTTTATTCTATAGACACTAGAGACTTCAAAACACTATTTATTTCCTTAACCTACAAATTTTGATGTGAAACTTGGTCAAAATGCTTAAAAAAAATGACCCACTTATATAAATTATCACATGTCCATATTATCCTTGAAAATAGAATATCATAACCCATTAGGCCGTGTTATTTCTCTTTGTTCTCTAGGCCTTGACCTATAAGTCATATTAGGCCTTGAAACTAACCTTCTAACCATTTTAAAAGATCTCAAAGCCTCATATACATGTCATAAAAACTCTTACCATGATAAAAATACCATATATTATTTATATTCCTTGATAATACCTCATGATACCTCATTAGGTTAGGCAGGGTCTAGAACAAGTCTAGTTACATGCTAGGTCTATAGGTCCTACCCATGTAGGATCACTCTGAGACTCTTATGAGTGATCCTATGCCTCATATTCATGATAAAACAACCTCATATATCCTCTTATTCCTCTATGCATCCTTATTACTAGGTCCCCAAGTTTATACCTTCTCACAAGGCCTCTTCATGTTATGACTAATGTCATGACTAGGTTTCTCAAGCACTTGAAGCTTGAAAATTGAGCTTTAAACACTCCTTGATGCTTATATAGCTTGGTCACATGAATTTCATGATCCTATGATAATATAATTCCTCTTCATATACCTCTTCATGCTAATTATGCACATGATCATGATATGACTATGTTTGATATGATTGGGCTTCTCAAGACATCTTGTACTCAAAGACTAGTACTCAGACATGTTTACCTTGGCCTAAACCTTGACATAAAACTCTTAATAATCATTAGTTTTACTTAAAATTATCTCTCAATAGAGATATAGTAGGTTACCTTCAAATTCTCTCTTATCACATGACTTCCTTATCACATTAGGCACACAAGATCATACCTCATAGATCACTCATCATGCATCTTCACCAGATGCACCTTAACATCAATGACAATAGTTCACAACATTTAATTCTTATATAATCCTTATATTAAATTATATATATTCTAACCAATAATATTTGGATGTGAGCCATGATGATATAATGATGTCATGAGACAACATGAAGGACATTCAATGAGCACACCGAGTCTTGTTTATATAGTGAAAATGAGTTAGTTCTTCTCACCTAGATTCCTAGTAGTCCCTCTTATCTATCTCCTTATAAAACCTTATGGAATACCCCTTTATTTCCCTTCTTATGGGAACTACAACACACCACTCGAATTTTTTGCATCAATGCCTAGTGTGATTTTATATTATTTTTATTTAACACTAAATTTGTAATTTGGTACAAGGGTACTATATGGTTAAGAATAGATAAATGAATAATCACAAGGATTATAAATAGATATATAGCTATAAAAAATCAAATAAAAACTATTAATAATTTATAATTTATTGATATATGTTAAAAATGGAAAGTATAATTATTGATTGATATTGAAATAAATTAGTAACAAGAGTACTTAAATAGTTTTATTGTGAAAATGCTTATCAAAGATGAAACATATTATAATTGGAATGGATCAATATTAGTGGATAGTTGTCAAACTCTATATTTGTTCACTCT
>JARHVA010006169.1:630000-650000 GCA_037957365.1 Torreya grandis
CATGTAAAATATAATAATAACATGTCTAAGTAGATATAGTAATGAGGTACATAGTATGTGATCACATCAAGTCCTAATATGAATCATGTGAACATAACAATGTCTATGGTGTAACAATAAGCTCATAAAACTATCAAACACACACACACACACAAGAACACTCAAAAGAAAGACAAAAGGTAATGCTCTAAGGAGGCCTCATACAAGGGGCATGTTCAAATTTTATACAATCAAAGGGACATCACTTATTCAAATATCCATAAATCATATAAATACATGTTCTAATGTCCACATACATTAAAAAAGGACATATCCAAATGTCAAAATTGGAAAACATAGGCATGGGGGCCATAATAAATGGAACATATTAAAATGATTAAATAATAAATATAATTTAAAATAATATCAATGAAGCAACACACTCAAGAAAGTGAAAAAAAGGAAAGCATGGAATCATAAGTAATGAATGTAACCATATCATACTAGTCCTTGGATATTTGTGTTGGTAAAAAAGGTTAAGTACATATCATATCAAGTACACTATGAAATATCTAAGCATGGAAAAAGGCATGTGTAAGTACATAAGATCAAACATGATAATTTAAATGATCATATAATAATTTAACCTAGATTTATCATGATTAAGGAAAAGGATGCCCCCAATGTGATAATGACATGAGTACAGGTAAGGACCAACATCCGTATGTGCATACATCATGTGTATGGGTATGCTTGTATCACACTCAAAATATGTTTGAACATATTTGTATATATAAATAAATTACATGTTATATACCAACATGTAACTAATAACATACATTTAAAGGAGCTAATAGTATATGGAAATGTCAAATATTTTTGGATTTTTGATTATTTTTTTATTTTTATGGGTACTATTATAATATGTTAAAGGACAAGACTATCATATGATCTCATCCAAGGGATGATCATATGTATATTTCCACTTGGAACCTAGTGCAATAAACTAGTGGTACTATTATGGAGAATGTATAGGGATATTATCTAACACTAGAGGATTTGTGATGGTCTACATATTTATAATAGGAAAATGTGGTCGTGACGTAGAAATAGAATAAAGTAGGGTGCATAGAACCCGTCATTGATTTTGAGGTGGCTTATTTGTAATAATATAAATAATAATATGTTTTATTAAACTAAGCAATTAAAAATGTTATGCAATAGTATATAATGTGTATCTTTGTTGTAGTAGTATCTCAAGTGATAGCCACCTAGAAAAGGGGATTGCTCGTCACTTACCCTTTTATGGAGGACTAACATTAGTAGGTTTGATAATTAACTATTTGGTTATAAACTTATCTTGTTCAAGTGGATGTGCATATGGAATTATAGAAAATATAATTACCTTATTGGCATAAATTTATTTAACACACCTATGCACTATAGAAGGTACTATGCATAGTGTATATATCCAAATTAATACCACAAAAATATAAAATATGCTTATGTGAGATATAATTGTAAACTTAGTGACCACATGTGTTGGACCAACCATTAAAGGTAAGTAAATCTCACCAAGGATTTGTTATGAGGTTCCATCGAATGCTCTTACCACTTTGTTAGAAGGGTTTAAATCATCATGTGTATATCACAAATGTGTAAGTAGTGCCATGATGAAAACATTCTCAAAAACACCATTATCAATCATAACATCATGTATATGTGGGTGATGAAGGTATTCCTAAATTAATAATTGACAAAGATCTGAGTTATCATCGATAATATCACTATCATAAAAATTAATAGAAAGCCTCTTAACCATGGGAGGTGTATGTTGTGTATAGTTACCTATAATCCCATGTAATTATTAACAATAATTTTGTATAGGAGGGTGTGCATTATATGAAATTTTTTACTTCTTATAATGGTCTTGCAAAGGGTTGTTAAATATCTTATGATTTTGGTGATTACTAGGTTGTGAACTTGATTCTCTAGGAGGATAATCAAATGTATTAATTTGGTCATCGATAAGGTCTTGGATGTTATAATTCAATGTAAAAAATCAGTTCATAGAATGCCTAGGGCCTTGATGATAATCATAATAAGAATTTAAATTGTATCCTTTAGGTAGAGATTGACTCATATAAACCTATTTAGGATGAGAGAGAGATATGAGGTGAAACTCATTTTTTTTTTAATAATAAAGTTAGAGGATTAAGTAAGCATGTAAATTATCTCTTTGGTGCATTAGATGATACAATCTAATTAGGTTGTTGTGACACTGAATTAGTGATAGTTTTTTTCATTTTTAGGTTTTTTATGTTTTACTTTATAACTTGATTTGGAGGTGAACCACATATTTTATGTAATTGATGTATTTTATACATATTTAAGTTTGTTCAATGAGATGAGATTCATTTCATGATCACAAACAATATGACGTAAGTCATCAAAATATTTGAATTATTTTTAAAATAATGGACTCATGTAATGGGGTGAGAAAAATTTGCTTGAAGATGTCTTTAATCTCTTTGTCTACCATTGGATTGGCCATTTTTCCTAAAATTATCAAGTATCTTAAGACATACTAATTAATAGGTTCATTGGTTCCTTGTTTGAGTTTTTCAATATGGGAATTGGAGACATTTTTTGTAATGTTGATAGAGAAGTGTGTAGAAAACTATTCTATAAAAGCTTTAAATGCTTTTGATGGTCGGATTGGTCAGTCATAGAAGCACATTAGACCATATTCCTTGAGGCTCCTTATAAATAGTTTATTCAAAAATTTATCATTGAAGGCATAATCAAGGCATGCCACATATAAATATCAAATATTTTTTTTAGCATCACCCTATCCATCATAACATGTGAACATAGGTGAAACAAACTAGTTGGTAAGGGGTGAAAAATATTTTAGGTGAAAGAGGTTATGCAACACCTCTTGTGAATCAATAACATAAGGTGATTTTGTACATTTTTAAAATATTTTAAAACTTATCTTGAAAATTTTTATACGGGGATGGCCCATAGATATAATAACATGATAAATATATGGATCTAGTTGTTCATCTATAATTTTTTATTTTTTTGTTTCTAATAGGGTTCTTAGGATCTCATTAAGATTGTCTGAGTTTTTAAATATAATTTATTGAAACATAACAAGATCTTGTGGCTGGTTTAGGTCTATTTGTTTATTTTCATTATTTTCAATAGATTCATCATTTTCATGATCAAAATCATATTCTAAGATAACCTCTTTGGTATGAATTTCAATTTAATTAGTAGCATATTAATTAAGTATAGGATTGGTTTATTCATTTATTTGAGCCATCTTAGGTAGACAACGAGGAAGCTCTATGTATTTTTTTATAAACACAAGCTAATCTAGAGCTACACCTAGGTTACATATAAATTATAGAGTAAAGCTAAAAAATACAACAATTAAAAAACTTGGAAGGCCAAATACCTAGGATAAGCTAGGATTTTCATAAGGAGACATGTTCACCACATATTGAACCCTAAATTTATAATTTCGTACATGGGTTAATAATATATAAATAAATAAGCACAAATGTGATAAACAGATCTATAACATGCCAAACAATTTACAAACCTAGATAAACATTATTTTAAATTTATAATATTGAGATATGGTAAAAATAAAAAAATACAACTATTGATGCATATTGTAATAGATTATAAACAAGATTACCTAACTAGTTTTATTATGCATATGTATATCTAAGTTGAAATAGTCTAGAATTAGACTGGATCAATAATTTTGAAAAGTCATAAAACTCTAGAATTTTACACTTTATGGCTTGAGATGCTTGTGTCAAATCTAGATAGTTACGTTGACATTGGCATTTAAGTTGGACACAAGTTTGAAGTACATAATAGTGACTAGATCTATATGTGACCACCTGAATCCTTATTTTCTTCTATTGTGTAAAGATCATACACAGATGATGTTTCTCTTTGTCAAAGGATCTAATTGTAACTTATTCACCCTTGGAGTTGATATGAAATCGATGGGTTAATGGTTACATGGTATCAATCTACACCAAGTCCCATCTATTAATCAATATTGATTACATAGGCAATACTCTAAAGAGGACCATAATGTTATTTAATTCTCTCTCACATGTTGGCTTGTGCATGTATAAGGATTCCATTTGTGATAAATAAGTACATGGAGTGACCTACTTTTTAATTTTGAAAATGTGGCTCATGGGATGGTGCTTCAGCAATTAAAACATGTAAGGATACTAATCCTATGCCTCATATGGAAATAAGAATGGATAGGTTAAGTTTGTCACTTGAGTTCTTGATTGACTATTTTTTAGTAAGTTACCTTGTGTTTTCTCAATGTTTGATAGGTATTTTCTAGGTAAATAATGAATGAGGTTTTATCTTATATATATATATAACAATGTTTTTTGAAAATGTCTCAGACTACATCACTTATGATAACCATTAGAATATGTTATGTTTGTAAATTGGATGATTTTTGGATAGTGTACACTTAATTTGAAAATGGACACTAGTGTTGATGCAGGGATTTGATTGAGACACAAGTTTCTAGGAAGTTAGAACATAGGTATATGTCAAAAACTTTTAGAGAATTATATTAATCAAGATTATAACAGTTTTCATAATATATAATGTCTAGTAATCATAATAATAGTGATTAGACCAAGAGTGAGTAATTTGGCGCAAACAAATATTAAACACAATTCTTTTTGTAGTGGGAAGGTCCTAGAACATAAGGGACAAACCATGATAGGTATTTTATAATTTCACAAGACTGAGGTGGTATATAATTTATATTTAGTGTTTACACTTTTAGAGATGAGGATGAACCACAAGATTCAATATAAGTATTTTTGGCTCTGACCTCTTGGAATAAAATTTATGATAGTCAAATTTTAATGTCATATATGAAATAAATTTGTGAAATGGGGTGGAAATGATTTTTGTGTCTCGATGTTTTTGAAAAATTTGGGATCATATAACATGCACATGAATTGTGATATGCATATCTATTATGATTTCATATTCTTTATAAGATGAGGATGAACTACAAGCTTCAATACAAGGAAATTCCAACCATAAATTTGATGTCCATTTGATATTCATTTAGAATTTGTTTTGAGAGGTCAATAAAAAATCATAATATCATTTCCATACATTAATTTTTTTTGATATTAAATTATGTTATAGCTAGATTGATGTCCTTTTCACTAATTAATGAGGAATTAGCATATTAAATTTATATTTTTAAAGATATATATAATAGTAATATATTAATATAAAATGAAATATTGGCCAAATTTGGCCCACATATAACGCTTTTGCATGGTTTTGTAGAATGAGTGGACAAAAGGTTTGAAATAGGTTTAGAGATATAAAGAAGAGGATCCAAGTAGGTTTCATGATGTCTATGCACTCAAAATCATGTGATGAGTTTTCATGGGCCTCAAAAAATCATTGGAGTTATCAAGGATCAAGACAAATCTCATAGTACAAGTCTAAATGAAAAGATCTTTCCTGAATAAGTTAGCATATAATTGCAAATACATGAAATAAACTATGAAAATTAGCAATATATTAACTCAAATAAGTATAACTGAATTACAATGGCTGAATTGTAGAATCATTGACCTCTTTGAGGGGGAAACCTCCTTTGACAAATCTCAATACAATAAATTCATGGATGCCTTCATTGGCCTCAACAGTTACTTATATACTAAGTCTAGTCTAAGCAACTATTACTTCCCATGAATGTGGGAAAAAATAAAATGCTTATGGGATGACTTAAAAAACATATGCATCCATAAAAACTATTAAACTAATAAAATAAAGTGAAGGGTAGCATGGGTTATTAACTTCCCCTCCCTCTTAGAAAAAAAATTATCCTCAAATATTTATATGTGGGAATTGGTGGTAAATCTGAAATAGTGGTTCCCATGTGGCATCCTCTAGTTCCATTCTATGTAGATGAATTAAGAACTTTGTGATGGAGTGGGAGAGAAGTTATAATGTAAACCTATCCAAGATTACCTCTAGATCAAGAATCATGGATCCTTAATTATCAATTTATGGTAAAATAGTCTACACTCTGATGTTGGTACCAATAACTTTCTTCAAATAAGAGACATGAAATACTGGGTGAATTTAGGAAGAAAGTGGGAGCTCTAACTTATAAGCAACTAACCTAATATTCTAGATAACCTTATGGTGCATATATAACTTGGGAGATAGCCTATGACACCCTTTGATTTTTAAGGAGGATTGCTTATATGAATACAAGTGTAGAAAAACCATATCACCTACTTAAAAAGTATGCTTAGAATGATGTTGATCAACCTATTGTTTCATTTGATTTTGTGCCATATGAATATTTTCTTGCAAGATGCTAAGGATCTAATCCTAGGTTAAAATAATCATGTCAACCACTTAAACTGATGAACTACTGGGGGTGTACAAAAGTATCACTAGTCATGATTGACCATAGACTATTTCAAATGGAGTCATTTTCATTGAAGTGTGGTAGGAGGTATTATACCACTGTTCAGTGAGGCGGAACCACTTTTCCCACTAATTTTGTTTTTTTGAGGTGAAGCAATGAAAGAAAGTTTCAAATAATTTGTTGATAATTTTATTTTTCCTATCTATTTGGGGATGATACTCGAAACTCATCTTCAATTGGGTGTTGGTATGACAACATAGTTCTATCCAAAAATGGTTGGTGAAGGTTGCATCATGATCTAAGACAATGGATGAAAGAATTCCATGAAGATGGAAAATTTGGTCCATGAAAATTTATGCAACTATGGAGGTGGTATAGGGATGAATGAGGACACAAAAATGATAATATTTAGAAAGGATATCAACCATAAATAAGATCACTATTTTCCCTCCAAATTTAGGGAGACTCCTAAGAAAATACATAGAAATATCGGTCCAAATCTTGGTAGGGATAGGAAAGGTTTCAAGTAACCTAGGGATGAGTGTTGTTTTACCCTTGTTACATTGGTAGGTATCACATTCAACCACCATATATTGAATTTCCCTTTTCATTCCCTTCCCAAATAATTTGTGTTGTGCCTGCTCATAAGTTTTGAGAAACCCTTAGTGCCATGTAGATGGAGAAGCATGGAATTCATAGAATATATCCTATTGAAGATTTTTACCTTGGGGAAGTACCAAATGACCCTTGTATTATAGATAAACACCATCTCAATAATAATTTATTATAATAGAGGGGTTAGTGGCCAACTATTTAATGATTGATATAATGAGGAGTCATTGACATACCCATGTTGTATAGTATCCAACCAATTTAGAAAGGCATGAAAATAGCTAAAAGAGAAACCGTGTCTTTAAATGTGTGAGATAGAGAATTAGCCACAATATTATCCTTACCCTACTTATAATTGATTTCATAGTCATAACCCATGAGTTTACTAACCCTTTTCTATTGTGAGGGGGTGAATACCCTTTGTTCTAGGAAATATTTTAGACTCTAGTGATCAATTTTGATGTAGAAATGATTTTGCAATAGGTATGGCCTCCATTTATACACTACATGAAAAATGGCCATCATTTTATTTTCATAAGTAGAGAGTAATAAATTCTTTCTAGAAAGGGATTTGTTTTTGAATGCAATGGGGCATCCTTCCTATAGGAGAACAACACCAATTCCATTAGCACAAGCATTACTCTCGATAGTTAATGTCTTGGCAAAATATGACATAGCTATAATAGGTGTAATACACATAAATTGTTTCAATTCTTCAAATGCATACTCAGTAGCTTGTGCCCAGGTAAAAGCATCCTTTTTTAACATATCTATCAATAAAGATACAATCTTCCCATAATCCTTGACAAACCATCAAGGCTCTTTAGTGTTTGAGGATGAGGCCAATTCATCATGGTAGTATTTTTTAAGATCCTCACGAACCCCTTAGACTAAAATAATGTACCCAAGATACTCCACTTTATCTTGGCCAAAATCACATTTAGACTATTTTACACAAAGATGATGGCCAAAGAGAAGTTGCAGTGTGAGCTCCATATGTTGGAAATGCTCAAACCATGTTTTACTATAGATGAATAGTTCATTAAAGAAGACCAAAATGAATTTATATAGGTAGGGGTAGAATATTTTATTCATCAATGACTATAATGTTAAAGGAGCATTAGTGAGGCCAAAAGGCATGACCACAAACTCATGATGGTCATCATGCATGTGAAAAGTTGTCTTATGGATATTATCCTCATGAAGCTAGATCTGGTGATATCCAGAGCAGAGATCTAACTTTGAAAAAAAATGAGTGCCATGAAGCTCATCAATAATAGGGATTGGGAGCTTATCCTTGATTTTGATGTGAATAAGTGTGTGGAAGTCAATTTAGAGGTGCCATGACCCATTTTTTTATGAATAAAGAAAACTAGGGAAGACTGTGGGTTAGTACTAGGGAAAATAATGTCTTGCTTCAGTATGTCTCGAATGAGCATCTCAATCTTAGTATTTTACTAAAATGGATAGTGGTATGGCTTAACGTTAGGAGGAACACTTATAGAAAGGAGTTGAATATGGTGGTCCTCTAATTGTGAAGGTAGTAAGCCTACTAGTTTGGCAAAGACACATACATACCTATGTAAAATGGTTTGTATATCAGAAGGAAGAATGGAGACTAATGATGGTTTCATTTGAATATAATGGAGTTGGGAAATGACATTATGAAAATTATTCTTAAGAATACTTTCCATGTGATGTGAACTGATGATGCTGAGGGACCCTAGTTGTAATCCTTTCAATGTGTGTTTTGCCCATTGTCTAAAAACTAATCAAAAGTTTATAAAAATCTTTTAAGATGGGTCCAAATGTGTATAACCATTGTGCTCCCAAAACAACATCATGTCCACCTAAAATCAAGGAAAACATGTTAGAGTGCATGTTATAATCTCCAATAGAGATACACATATTGTGATACTTCCCTTTACAAGGTAATGTGCCCCCATTGGCAATCATGAATTCAAAGTTGGAGCAAGGATAGATAAAACAATCAACCTATTTGGTGATATAAAGATCAATGAAATTATGAGTTCTACTAGAATCAATTAGTATTGTGAAAGGGAACTTCTTGAAGTAATACCTAACTCACATGGTTTGTGGGGTGGTGAATATTGTTAAGGCATAAATAGAGATTTCTAGTTGTTCTTCTTAAAAATTATATTCCACAATCAACAGAGCTTCTTCCAAATCCTATATTGTATCCTAAACATATTTCCAATCTACAATTTTGGGTAAAAAGTTCACACCAATAGGTAGAGCTTTTTCTTGACACATTGATGTCCTTGAGTGAATTTGTCATCATAATTATAACATAGTCATTTTTCTCTATGGGTTAGCATCTCTAATTTAGTCAAATGCTTGATAGGAGTTGTTTTTAGGGTTAGATTCATTTGATATCATTATGGATCTATACTTTTTAATGGAGAAAATTTGGATTTGAATTGATGTTAAGTTGTGATTTGTCCACTACTAGCTTAGCCAACCCTAAGGCTTCCACCATCATGTTTTGTTCAAAATTTTTTGACCCCATATCAAATTCCATCCTTTAGTCCACTGACAAAAGAACTCCTAAGGAATTAATTAGATAATACCTATTTGTGACTGACCAATTTTTCAAATTCTATTTGATATTCTCTCATGGTTCTTATTTGATGAAGTTTAGTGAGTGCTCAAGTTAAATCATAAAAAACACTAGGGCCAAATTGTTGTAAAATAAGGGTGAAAAAATTGATCCATATAGGCTTGTCATGAGCCTTAGTAAACCAATGATACCATTCAATGGATTCATGTTCCAAGTGAAAGGATGCAAATGAGACCTTGCAATATCAAAAGTATTATGTAAACTAAAATACTATTCTGCTTGATAGATCCATCTAGTTAGATATGCACCATTGAATCAATGAAAATTAAGCTTCAACCCATGAAAATTATAGGAAGAAGAAAACCCAATGTCTGAAGAGTACTTTTTATGTCATTTTTTGTTCATGGTGGTATGTTGAAGACTGATACTAAGAATTTTTCCATCAAGATCTTTGTGTGGATCTTAAGGGTGGAAATTTCATCGTCCATTTTTTTGCTCTTGTTTGGGTTACTACCATGACTAGAATAAGAGATTATTTTTATTTACTTTTGTAATGGGTAGGAAAAATAGAGTTAAGACACATCTAGTAATGGAATTTTTTAATTTGGGTAAAATCAGAAGGGACAAAGGTAATTTTACTAATATTTTTGCATAGTGGGAGTATGATTGACAAAGATGAGGGATATTTTAGCAGTGAAAAAGGAAATATTGGAAAAATTATCAAAAAGGGAAAAAGGAGAAGAAAAAGGAGATGAACACTAGGGAAACATTTTAAGGCAAATTGATAAAAATGAAAGAAGTTATGTCAAAACCTAAACAAAAGGAAAATTGAGATTTGCAAGAAATAGGAGTGGAATCAGGATATGGGACATCAAGGAAGAAAATGTGGAGAATGGAAGTTTAGGTTTATAGATAAAGATTGAGGATCAATGAAGGTATAGATAGAGAGATATGGCAAAAAATGATTTTTTTTAGATTCTATTTTATGTCATGTTTGGTTGCATGTCCTCTGAGAGTTTACTAATGCTCTACTTATAGTTTTTTGAGACTGATAAGATGAAGATATTTTGTGTTTTGTTTTTTGTCATTTATCTTAATTCAAATTCTCTAAGAGTATTGTAATATTCTACCGATTGATGTTTTGAGAGTTTACTAGGAATATTTTGAAATTGATAGAATTGGCCCCAAGATTCAATAGCTACATAAGGTTTTATAGATATCTCTCTAGCCACTAATGTTGTCTAAGTCACTACTTATCTCTAAAAAAAATTTGGCCATGAGTTTACCTCTAAGTGATAGCTCTTGGTTTTCATCATGGGTGGGAACTATTCAATTGAGAAGGGGCATTGCCCATTTCATTATCAAGTCCTCTCAATGGGATATCTACTTTGGGGTTCCTGTGTTACTCCTAACAATGAGTTTTAGGGCTTTAACCCAAGTACTTCCCACATTTATGTAGATAGGTTTTTTTTTATCCTGATCCAAAATGGATTATTGTGATGCAGAATCAAGTTATGTAGTAAAACAAAGTTAAGACTTAATGAGAAAAATACTTAAAATAATTATGTAGTAGAATAGAGTTTAGACTTTTTGAAAATAAAATTGGCCTTGGAAAGCACTCTGATACTAGATGAGAGGATCCTTATTGAGCAAGTTAGTAGATAATTTAAAATACCTGAAATAAACTTTGAAATTAAAAATATATTAACTCAAATAAATAGAACTAAATTACAATGGTTGAATTATAGAATCATTAGCCTCTTCAAGGGGACAACCTCTTTTGAGTAATCTCAATACAATAAATATGTGGATGCCTTCATTGGCCTCAACACTAACTTATAAACTAAGTCTAATCTAATAAAATAATACTTCCCATGAATGTGGAATTAAAAAAGTACTCATGGGATGACTTACAAAGCATATGCATCCATAAAAATTATTACACTAAAAAAATAAAGGGGTAGAATGAATTATTAATACTAAATTAACTAGACCATCATCAAGACATCCTACAAAAATGGATGGGTCAGCTTACTTAAGGATCACATGGAATCAATGTTCTAGATTCCAAGATCTTACTCTACAAAATTCATGTCTTGATGATATTTCTATCTCGAGATATAAGTCTTCAAAGTTTAGCTTGCAGAACAAAGAGTTCAAATGGATTTAAATTTTAAGCCACAAAAAATTACCATTTGGATTTAAAAATCCTTAGACATTTGTGAATATGTCAAAGATTTTTATGGGGTTGTCAAATGATGGGAATATAGACATAAAATTTAAGTAACCGTAAATAACCATTGGGGTTCAAAGATGTTAAGACATTCATGTAGACATCAAAGACATTCATGCAGCCATCAAATATGAGTATGCAGATGTAAATTTTTAGCCTCATGAATTATATATTTGAGTTCAAATGGTGGGTCCCAATAGGATTGAGGTCTCATAATCAATCATGCATCAGATATCCATGGCACACAAGTAGGTCAATGAGTCAAAAAGGTCCCTAAAGTAGATCCAAAAGTATGTATTTGATCTTATCAAAGGGGATCAATAATGTGAGATGGTTTAAAAGGTCAATAAGTTGAGTCGATAATCGACAAGCAATGAGCAAAGCTAAGATTGGGAGAATTTTGATAGAGGTCAAAGAAGTAGTTTTCAACCCAGGTAAGGAAATATATAGAATCAAGATCAAAATATGACCTAGGCTAAACCAAAACAAATAAGCCAAATGCATAGGCCATAATTAAAGCTCAATCAAGCTCTTGGTTCAAGGAATTTGAACCTACAATCCTAATTTTTTAAGGTTTCAATATCTTTTTGTGATTATGTTCACCATTCTTTGGAGGAGAGCCACAAATATAATAAGATCTTAGTTTCCATAATGCATAAAGATAGAATAGGTATTTTGAGCCTAATATAGACTAGGGTGGGATACTGGTTGTTCAAATGAAATAGATATGTCTAGGTGGATGTATTAAATATCTTAAAATTAATAAAGGAGTTTAGTTTTAGTCTATAGTAGATACATGTTTAGGATTTTTAGTAAAGATCATGCCAAGATATAAATATGATTGTTAAATCATTTACAGTTTAGTAGGAACCTATAACTACCAAATATAGATATAGACATGATTTTTTTAGGACCAAGAATATAAGGACCTTGTCCTTATAATGAAGCTAAGTGGAAGGTGTGTCAAAGTTCACAAAGTAGATTGAGAGATTAGAGAAATATTTGGAACATTCAATGTTGATTAGAACCTTTGGAGATATTCTCTCCTTAAAATAATCATGACTCATCATGAAAAACTAATTCTTGTATTCTAGTGGATCTCTCAACAAATGAGAAGAAATTGAAGACTATTAGATAAAATCACTTTTAACTTGTTGATGATGGACTAATTGTAATTGGATCAAAAAGGTGGTGGAACATCCCTTAAAAGGTGGCAACTCATTAATTGTTTTTAGATGGCATGCTCCCGCTTCTCTCTTCTCCCTCTTTCTAAATTATCCCATTCTCTTCTCCATTTTAAGGGTTCTCAAAATTTATAATTTTGATCTTTCTAGGAAATAGCGATATTATCTGAGATATTACAAAATGTACTCAGTATGATTAGGCTAAACCCTATCAAAAATTTCTAAGAACTACCTCTTGATGCAATATAAGACTTTCTTTACCTATTTATTGTCTTGGGTATGGTTTTGGTGAGTTGTGCATCAGAGAGTCTTCCTCATCCATTGTCCTCCTTTTTAACCTTATTTAGAGTGTTTTCAAGTTCTTTATAGGTATAAATTAGTGTTCTTTCTATGATTAATGTGAGTTCTTTGTGAGTCCTAAAACTCCTCTTAGTTTCCATTCATTTATTATTGAACCTCTTCTATGAAACACTTATGAAATTACCTAGATTTTAAGGTTGTGTGAGCTAGCTTTATCTTCTATAGAACTAGCATGGGTTCAATCTTATGGGAGTTTCCCATTTTTATTTGATGTATCACCTATTATCCTTCTCAGGATCCCTTTCCCCCGTTATAACCCTTTTCCTTGTCACAAAAATTAGATTAGGTGATCATCAAGAGGAAGCTAGCCTTAGCCAAAGGTTCAAACCCATCATAGGTGACACACAACTTGGGGTTATCCCAATATTATAGCTCAATTGGAAAGGACCTGAAGAACCCTCTCCAAAGGTGCAAATTGATATTATAAAAAAATTTAGCATGCCTGGTGGGACAAAGTTTATCATGGACTAAGTGAAGAGATTTAGTGTTCTATTCATTCAATCAACTTTTTGAGGCAAGTGTGAAAACATCAATGGTGACTCTAAGCATTCATCTGATGGTTTATGTATCCCAAGTGCCTAGTCATATTATTATAGTATGTATAATCTATCATCTTTTGATTAATATGATTATCCTTTACCTCAACATCACACTTATTAGGCAAATAATGTCGATTTGTTCCCCCTAAGTGACCCTTAAATAGCCTATCAACCCTATCATGGACTTTTTCCTCTTCCTACACCTACATATGACCAAGGTCAGCCTTCTTTGTATTCAAATTAGTCTCTTAATTCCCTTTATCAAGACTAGGATTATCTTTAACATCCTTATTAGGAGTCAAACAAGAATTATCTATTTATATTGATTTGATAAGGTAGATTGGTAAGGGTTTGAAGTTTTCTCAAGTCAATCTTATCCATTTTATACAAAAATCAAGGAGTGATATTTAGTTAATCAATAAAAAATGGTCATTTTGTGAGGGAGAATAGTGGTAATCTTATGAGAATGAGGACATAGAAATGATGAAAAACATGGTCCAAAATGTATATAGTATGTTAATATATTATGAAGAGTAGTATGCTCATTTGGACTAGTCTTATGTGCCCTCTTCCCTCTAATATCCTCAAGCTCAACCTTCGAGAGTTCCTGATCAACCCCCTAGTCAACCTTGTCAAAGTCCATCCTTGTAAAACATTAGAGAGGTAGTATTTGACCAAAGAATAAAAATCATGAAAATAATTGAGGGGGTTAATTTTGGATAAGAGTTTCCTATTCATTCCATGGAGAAAACAAGGATATTCTTGCAAGATTTATGGAATGTATGGGCATCCATTGAAGAAGCTGACTATCGATGTGTTGAAAAAAAAGAGATGTAAGGGTGGGTATTATCCATTAAAAAAATGTTTTTGTAATGAAAGAAAGAGTATGTCAATCTTGATCCAATCAATTTTCCCTCTCCTACCCCTATGCCCATCCCCACTCAAGAACATGAAGTCATCCCATCATGGATCTCCTCTAACACTTTTGACCTTGGCTATGTCATGCCCTCACTTATGAGGCCATCCTCTCCTATAACCATTCAAAAGGAAGGAAATGTCTCTACTCTATACTCATTACCATCATGGAAATAAATTAATAAGGGCATAAATAAGGAGGTATTAGTTAAGGTAGTCCAAAAACCAATCCTGGTAGAGGAATGGTTAGTTGTACAAAAAGTAGATAAAAAAACCATAGCTCATCTCAATGATCTTGGTGAACAAGAGTTTTAATACTCTCTCTCCTTTCCCCAAAAACCACCTAAAATATCCTTGAAGGTCCCTAGTTGGAAGGATACTCTCCTAAGCTACAAGTAAGGTGAACTTCTTCACCCTCTCACCATATCCCTCATGAAGAAGGAACTTGTATTACAAAGAATAGAGGAGGAACATACAGTCATAGGTGAGATTGAAGAGGAGAACACAAGTGCCTATGATGAAGAGATCATGATAGGTAGTCCACTTCATTGAAATGGGTAAAAGTCTAATTTTTATCAAAAATTTTGGTGTGGATTCCATGAATTAGAGATTGAAAGTTGTACTAATACCTTCATTTTTGAAGTGGTGTGTATTCAAGTTGCATTTGAGAGTAAATGAGATCTTGATTTGTTAAAGGATCTTCCTTTTGGTATAAGTATGAGTAAGAGAAAGAGATAGAGAAAAGGGAGGATTACAATGAGGTATGGAAACATTTATACCATGATTTGATGGACAAAATAGAGGTTCTAAACTAGCCTATGCTTTCTCTAGAATATGAAGAAGAACTTGCCAATCAGGTTGAAGAGTTTGACTAGTCTCAAGATGAATTTTCCATTGAATGTAATATCAATGTCTTCAAGAATGAAAAATAATGATCAGTCAAGAGCCATAGTAATATGACTTGGTGAACCATGGATGTTTGATTAGATACCATATGGATCCTTTCAAAGTAAGTAAAGCAAAGATGGTGTTGAATTTGGCATTGTCTTGGATGACCAAGAGGAAGATACATTTTGGGATGACTTAGAGCTTTTCTATGTAATCCTAGACAATCAACCAAGGACCAATTCAAATGAGCCATCACATGTGCTTATTTCATAGCAAAAATTTGAGCTATTAGATGAGGAGGCTGAAGGATCTCTTGTAGTCTAATTTGGAGCAAGCCTTAAAGAAATGGACCATTATGTCTACATTGGAGACATGTTTGTCCCATTTCATCATTTTAAGAGCATGTCAAAAGAGACAATAGTTAGACATCTCAGCTCACATATCCTAAGCTCTCAAAAACAAGGTGTTGTACATCTTGATCTATCGCAAATAAGTGATACTAAATCTTTTCCATTTGATCTAGGAGGAAGATACTTGTAAATTAAAACCTTATATATATTAGAGTAATTTTTATGATCTTCTCTAAGTGCTTGTGTACATATTTATTTAGTAGGTTTGATTTAGTTTCTTCACTCCAAGTTCTTGTATGTACTTAGCTTTGCTTTGTTTGTCCTTGTTTTTCTCAAGAGGAGTTATCCAAGGGTTGGAAACTAGTTTTAGATTTAGGTTAATATGTTGAACTAGAGAAGAGTCTCCATGCCCAATGGATTGGACAAGGCAACATAGATTGGGTTCTCTTGTATAGATAGTCATGAAACCCCTATGAGTCACTAAAGATGTTTGCCGAATTAGGTCCACATATAAATATTTTACATGGTTTAATGGAATGAGTGCACCAAATGTTTAAAATAGGTCTAGAGTTATAAGGAAAAGGATCTAAGTAGGTTTCATGGTGTTTGAGTAGTCATAATCATGCAAAGAGTTTGCATGGGCCTAAAAAAATCTTTAGAGATTTCAAGGATCAAGAGAAAGCTCATATCACAAGTCTAAATGAAATAGACCATCATGAGGATGTCATGTAGAAATGACAAGGTGATCTTACATCCACATTTTTTAAGTATTCATAGAAATTCTTGCATGGCTAAAAGATCACAAGGAATCAATGTTCTTGGTGCCAACATCTTACTCTATAAAATTCATGACTTGATGAGATTTTTATCTTGAGATATAAGTATTCAAATTTTAACTTGAAGAATGGAATGTTTGCATGGATGTATATTTTAAGCCATAGAAAATAACCATTTGGATTTAAAAATCTTTTTATGTTTATGTAATTTTCAAATATTTTCATGCCAATGTCAAATTATGGGCATGTAGACATCAAATTTAAGCCACAAAAGCTAATGGTTGGGGTAAAAAATCTTAAGATGTTTATACAGACATTGAATATGTTTATGTTAATGTCAAATATGGGCATGCAAACATTAATTTTGGGTCTCATGAATTAGTTGTTTGAGTTTAAATGGTGGGTCCCATCAAAATCAATAGCTCACATTTAAATGTGAATCAAAGATATATGGCATGTGAGTAGGTCAATGAGTCAAAAGGGTCCCTAAAGTAGATCTAACAACATATGTTAGATCATATCATAGGGGATCAATAATGAGATATGGGTCAAAAGATCAATAATTTGAGTCGATAATCAACAACCAATGAATGAATGTGAGACTAGGAGACTTTTGATAGAGGTCAAAGAATTAGTTATTGACCCATGTAAGGAAATATATAGAGCTGATATTAAAATATGACCTAAGAAAAACTAGAAAAAATAAGCCAAATGTATAGGCCACCTTTAAATCTCAGTCAAGCTCCCATTTAAAGGAATTTGAACCTACAAACCAAATTTTCTAAGGTTTCAATATCCTTTTGTGACTGTGTTCACCATTTTTTGAATGAGAGCCAAAAATATAAGGAGTTCTTGGTTTCCATGATGAACATAGACAAAATAGGTCTTTTGAGCCTAATATAGACTAGGGTGGGCTGCTAGTTGTTCAAATTATATAGTTGTGTCTAGGTGGATGTATTGACTATCTTAGAACAAATAAAAGAGATTGGTCTTTAGTCTATAGTAGATCCATGTTTAGGATTTGTAGTAAAGAGTATGTCAAGGTATAAATATGATTATGAAATCATCTAAAGTTCAACAAGAACCTATATCTTCCCAAAATATATATAGACATGATTTTGTTAGGCCCAAGAATAAGATGACCTTATCCTCGTAATGAAGCTAAGTGGAAAGTGTGGTAAATTTCATAGATTAGATTGAGGGATTGGGGAAGTATTTGGAGCATTCAATGTTGATCAAAGCCTTTGGAGATATTTTATCCTTGAAAAAATAATGAGTCATCATGAAAAACTAGTTCTTATCTTCTAGTGGATATCTCAACCAATAAGAAGAACTTGACTATTTTACAAAAATAGTTTTAACTTGTTGATGATGGACTAATCCTGATTGGATCAAAAAGGTGGTGGATTATCCCTTGAAAGGTGGAAGCTCATTAATTATTCTTGGATGGTGTGTTGCCTCTTCTCTCTTATCCCTCTTTCTATATTATCCCCTTCTCTTCTCCATTGTAAGGGTTCTTAGATTTTAAAATTTTGATCTTTCTAGGAGATAGGGATATTCTCTGAGATATTGTAAAATATGTTATGCTTAATTAGGTTAAACCCTATCAAGAATTTGTAATAATTACCTCTTGATGAAATATAAGACTTTGTTTACCTATTTAATGCGTTGGGTTTGTGTTTAGTGAGTTGTGCATGATGGCATTGTATGAAAGACAGTGTTCCTCATCCATTGTCCTCCTCTTTAACCTTGTTTAGGGTATTTTCAAGCTATTTATAGGTCTGGATTAGTGTTCTTTCTACCATTAATGTAAGCTCTCAGTGAGTCTTATAACTCCTCTTTGTTTTCATTCATTACTTCTTAAACCTCTTCTATGAAATAATTATGCAATCAATTTGATTTTGAGGTTGTGTGAGCTAACATTATCTTCTATAAATCTAGTGTGGATTCAAGCTTATGGGAATTTATCATTTTTATTTGGTTCATAACCTTTTATCCTTCTTAGGATCCCTTTACCCCTTTCTAACCCTTTTCCTTGTGACAAACATTAGCTTAGGTGATCATCAAGAGGAAGTCAGCCTTCTCCAGAAGTTCAACCCCACCGTAGGTGACCCATAGTATGAGGTTGTCCCAATATTATATCTCAATTGGAAAGGGCCTAAGTAACCCTCTCCAAAGGTGAAAATTGATGCTATAATAGCAACAAAAAAGAATGTAGATAATTTAAATGAGTTAATATTTAAAATTGTATTCTAAAACACTCATCAACAACATATAAATTGATTTTTATCAAATTTTTGATAAATTTAAATATACTTCTACAAGTATATAATTAGAGTAAATAAATAAATAAACCATTAAAATAAATAACCTAACTAAAAAATAAAAACTAACATAAAATTAAAGTTAATATAAAAAATAATATAAGAAAAATTCCAAAATAAAAAAATAAAATAAATAAAAAATAACATAAAATAATAAACTTAAACTAGAAGATTATTTCATTAAAAATTAAAATATAAATTAAAATAAAATCCCATAAAAATTAAAATAAATAGGGTATGTCATTTATTAAAAAACCACAACAAAACATAGAAAATTGTGAGAATCTTGAGTGAAGAAAGAAAAATAAAATATAAATGAAATGGAAGGGGAAGATGCATATAAATGAAAGCATTGATATTGTGAAAATGAAGATTCACAAGAGAGAAACTATTAATGATAACAAAAAGACTTAGATCATTAAAGTGGGAAAGCAAAAGAGGAAAAAATAGAAAGATAACAATGATGGTGACTTGTATGTTATGTTGGGAATCAAATATTGATGCGTCTTTAATAAATAATTACAATAAAAAAAAAGAAAAAAAAAATTGGATTTAAATCTATTTTTTTGGAATGCTAAAACATGTGGTCTTAAATTTTGATTTTTTCATTACACATGGAAATTTAAATTGAAACATTAGAAAAAAAATTACTTTATAGTAGATCTAGTTACCAAGTTGGCAACGCTAAATTTTAAGTGCTAGTAAAAACCAAGGTACCTATTGGAATAATGCCTAAAGCACTCATAAAACCCATAAGCGTGGATTGTTAAGATACCCATAAGAGTAA
>JARHVA010006169.1:655000-785000 GCA_037957365.1 Torreya grandis
ACTTGTTATTATGCCTGAAGACCTATAAATCCACTACACCATAGGTATTTCTACTAGTTGATGGGTCTATCATGCACATTATCCTTAAAGTTTAAATATTATTAGAGATCAATGTTAGTTTCATTGGCTAAGGTAGTCTAGTTGTGCATGGTTGTGCTATCCATGGTACCTACAATGAAGTTTGTGCTAGAACTAGCAAGGGAATTGTTAAGATGCTACTGCTAATCTCGTAGATTGTGTATGAGTTGATGGGATATGATGTCAATAATGACTTGATACTCCTCTAGTAGAGTCATCAAAGTAGTGGTGTTAGTATTTAAATTATGACCCAAGATGTTGACTAGATGAAGTTATTATGATGCACATCAATCTTTTCTAAGCTCTGAGACCAAAGTCTTGAGCCTCTTGTAGTTTGACATCACTTGGTCCAAATTAGTCAAGAGACCAAGTCTAGGTAGGTATATTTGACATTCTTTGCCACTTCATGAAGATGACCCTTCTACTCTATATTCTCTTGTTTCATTTGATCTTCCACGTACTCTAGAGAGGTGGCCTTTTATGTGATGGACTCTTTAAAAGATGTGGAACCTTCCAATTGATTCTTAAAAGTAAATGAAAAGACATCAAGTGAAGCCTTTTTCTTGATTTAGAGTGTAGCTAATGTGCTTGTTGAGGCTACAAGGTCAGGACATGGCATAGTGGCTAGAGGGAAAGAAAAGGTAGTACACAGAGCACTAACTAAGGGAATGTCCTAAATCTAAACACCTCCTAATAGATGTTATGGCATTTAGGATCCTACCTGAGTTGTGGTTAGAACTTACTACTATGTTGTGTCCTCTACTATCAGATTAACTTATTAGATAGTGTCTTCAACCATCTTCTATTTGATCTCTTCCTCTTATTTATTCCTCCTATATTCTTCCTCCCTCTTCTTTTTCTCCTCCTCCTCTTCTTACTTATTCTTGTTTTCTTCATCCTCTCTTTTTATCCTCTTCCTCTTTCTTTCTCTTCTCTTCCTCTTATTTCTTCTATTTCCTCTTTCTATTTCTTCTTTCTCTCATCTTCTTCTTCTTTTTTATTTTTCTTTTGTTCTTTTTTCTTCCTATGTCCTTCTTTTTCTTTTGTTCTTGCATAGCTTGGGCATGTGCCTGACATTATGCTTATGCCTATGATTGATATTACCATAAGGCTTCATCATGTTCCTCCTTATTCCTAGTAACTTCTTCTATCTACTATTGTGCCCAATCTACTACATCTTATTTTTGTTTTTCTACTTCTTATTTTTCCTTCTTCTCTTTCTCCTCATGTGCTTACTATGTTGTGGTGACTTCTTCTTGGGCCTACCTAGCTATCTCTTGGGCCTTCTATATGTCTACCTCTATATCCTTGGCCTTTTATGAAGTCTCAACTTCTTTATCCTATTGCATTACATGTTGTTTTTATGATTCTTCCTTATTTCTCTTCTTTTATTCCTTCTTGAGCTAGTGTTTGGTTATAAAAGAGGCTTCCTCCTAGCCTCCTGTTGTTCCCCCACTATTGGATGCTCATGTTCAATTTCCTCAACCTCCTATGCCATGGTGATTGTGAGGAATCATTTTGTCACAGATCTAAACTTATAACCTATTGATTCTTTCTACTAATTATGGCCACTCTACATTGTGGTAGTGGAGAATATTCAAGAGTAGGTTGTGATTATTGCATAGTAGCTAGTCAACCAAATGTGCATTCCTCCAACGTAGAGGAGACTCTTTCCTCACACCATGTTTTGGGCCTATGCACAAGTTATTTTGATAGAATATCTAATAGGGGTGAAAATATGACTTTAGGTGTGAATGTTGGAGTAGTCAAAGGCTGGAAGAAGTCCATTCTATGTTGGAGCTACTCAACTTCTTCCTGAACTATGTTGATAATGATGGAAAGTGGGTAAGCTAGGATTTCTAGCCACAACTCAAGTGGAACATACTTTTGGATTTACATTGTGCACACCACCTTCCATAAAAATAAGTCTTTCTTCTCTTATTTTTCATAGTAGTCTCTATCCATGTCTACCAACATGACCTGGTATAATTTTTATACATATGTACCCATATTCATGAGGTCACAAGATTTCTCTATCTATAGTACCTTCAAGCCATCCTTCTAAATCATATTATTATGTGTTTTTCACTTTGAGGGAGGGGATACAAAATTGGGATATCCTTTACACTTCCATTTTTGCTATTATGAGATTGATGTTATCTTTGGTTATTATAGAGTAATTTCCTACTCTACGTTGTATTCAATTATTTTTAGTCGAGCATTGCAATTTTGGTTCTTCGAGTGAAGTGGCAAAATTTTGAAGCAGAGGGCTGGTTTGTTTTGCCTAAGTGTTGAGATGCAGTGGAAGCTGCCAAGTCTCACCCTCTGAGTAAGTTTTTTCCCCTTCTTGTTTCCTTCATCTCAATTTTTCTTGAGTATTAGTTCAAGTGGATGTTGTTAAGTGTCACTTTTTGGGAGACAAAGTCGATAGTTGCTGTCCCCTGAGTCCCCTTTTTGTAACCTTCAAGAACTGCAAACCGTGCCACATACCCAGTAGTAGTTACATGAAATGCACCACATGTCAGAATTTGCATCTCATATCAGTGTCCATACTTCATTCAAAGAATTTCAACATAAGGTAGCAGAGAAGGCAGAAAGCACCAAGTGGTAGTTGCGGAGGCCCTGAAATACCTTTTTGGAGAAAAATTGCAAGCCACAACATGTCGTCATCTAGGAGACTTTGGTCCAATTATTTCATTCAATGCATAAAGGCATCCTTTAATTTTTATTAAGTGCTAAGAGCAGCGAAGGCATCCAAGTGTCACTCTCTAGTCCCTTTCTACCCCATCCCCAAAAGGCAGTGGAAGGCACCACGTACCTTTAGACAAAGAAGCAGAAGATGCCACGTATCTTCCCAGGAGTATTAGATATTTCCACATGTCAACATATGTGGGATCATCCTCAATTTTTATTGCTAAATAAAGGTTGTGGTGGGCCTCAGGTGTTACTTCAAAATCCATGAAAGCTGCCAGGTGTCGCCATCTGTAAGAGCCTGTTATGAGTCCCGAATAAATCTATATCATAGCCAAGGAAAGGGAGAGGGCCACATGTCTTTGATGAACATAGTGAAGAGCACAAAATGTAATTTTTTGATGCCTAAAGGAGTGTTTTTCATAAATTGGCTAAGGGTCCTCTCCCATTACAAACAAAACAGAGTGCCCGTCTATCTGTTATAGCAAAAATGGAGGGAAATTCGGTGAGAGTTAATTTGAGTAGATGGAGTAGTGCACTAGGTATTTTCTTTGGGGCTTCCAAGCATTGAAGATTCCATCCATTTATCTCCTGATAGTGGAGGAAAAATAGACAGTTGAGCGGCCCAGTAGGTGATGAAATTTGAAATTCAGGCATGAAGAGAGGAACTAGTCAGGAATCACCATGCCACAGTTAAGGGCAGCCATTCTTCTCCAGCATGGCTTTTCAAAGCATTAAATGTGCCAAAGTTCAAATTATTATTTTGTTTTTGCATATCTATGGCTATAAAATAAGAAGAATTATAAAATCTAAAGAGAGGGGGGAATTCTCATAGTTTTAGAATTTCAGAGTTTTTGACCAATAATATCATTTGCTTTTGTTACATTTTCTTGAGTTGAAAGGTTTATATGATTGTGTGTGTTTCTGCACCTTTTGTATGACTAGAACATTCAATAAGAAAATTGAGCACTATGCCCTTGTTGATGTTATCTGTGTCATTTGCAAAGTAGTCTATGTTATATATTTTCTAGTGTTGTGATTGGAAATGTTATTTGCTTCTATCCCATTTTCTAGAGTCTGAAGTTCTACATAATTGTGCATGACTTCTGCGCCTCTAATGTGATTGGAATATTCTATTAAGAATATTGAACACTATGCCTTTGTTGACAATTCCTGTATCTCAGCAAAAGACTCCCCTATTGTGAGCCTCTGTTTCTGTTATTCCAATCTTTTACATTGATCATGCACTTATCTGCTCTTAAATGTAATAGAATCACATAATAGTTTCACTGTGCTCAGGTTAGGATTATGATTACTCTTAGGTGCATCACCATAGTTAGGTTTCAATTTCTGCATTTTGTGTTTCTATTTAGTCTCCTATCCCTTTTCCCCAACACCCAATACAAAAGAAGAGACCAGCTTCTTTAAAATTTGGAGGTTGTTTTCAAGCCGCATTGTCCCACAACTTGAAACTTCCCATTGTTGTTGATTAAGATCTAGTGAAATTTTAAGACATCAACAATTTCTAGCACACCTGGTGGGACCAATCTTTCATGGAGTTGAAGAATTTTGGTGTATTCTTCAACCAATCTACCTTTGGAGGTTTTTATCGACACTAACAACGACTCTACATCACCAGATAATCAAGCAGTATCATCAAGAAATACCTTTGGTATGTATAACTCTGTAACTCATAGCTATGAGTCTTATTCTCCTTCAAATATATTTTATCAAGAACAAGCTTCTCTTAGAATCATGTTGAGTAATGAGGATTCATATTGTTATGAGCCACATCAGTCTTATGGCCAATCCCCCCAATATGTCTCATCCCATGTTCAACCTAACCTTATTTTCACTTTCAAAAAAGCATTGTTGGGATTAAAAAAATATGTGTTAGAGCTTGATAGTAGAAGGGGATATGGTCAAGAGATTCCTTGTCATATCATCTATCAAGTAAGGGACATAATATACCTAATTAAAAGTGAGTGGGATCCCATTGAGAGGGTGAATTGGCAAGAATTTACATATGAGATGTTAGAAGTGTGTGGATTGATTGCATTCCTAGAAGAGAGGCTAAACGTTCATGAGAACCAACCTTACCAAGTCTACCAAACTTCATACCCACCACCGCAAATCCCATATCAAACATATGCCACCAATGTTCATGAACAAGGTCAAATCATCAAGACCAATTCCCCAATAATGTAGAGTCTATGATAGTAGCAAGGGAAGAGGATCCCAAACTCTCACTTTCCCCTAAAATTCCTTCCAACCTTACTCAAGAAGCTTCTTATTTTCCATCATAGCCTTCTTCTTTCCCCCTTTTTTAAGAAGAATATATTTTAAAGGAAGCAATTGAGTATGCGGAAGAATACGCTCAATTCATGGCCAAACAAGAAGATTACATCAATACAAAAGAGGAGGATATCACCATAGACTCCCCTTTTGATAGCAAGAGGATAAGCCACAATCTTTTTCCTTAACTTTTGATGAGGAGGAGATCATTTCTGATTTTTTCCTCACTCTGCAAGAGGATATGGAGGAACATGGACACTCCCTCGACCAAGTCATTGAGATAGGAGGCGTTGAGATGGTTTTAGATGAAGAAGAAAGCCCTAAGATTCAAATGAGTATGCAAAAGAGATGCCAACTTTTTAATTCATCCTTGCAAGAGGATGAAGTCATCAAAGAGCATGATGATGAAAAAAAGCTAAAATCTGAAGAAGCTGTGTCGAAAGATAATGGATATCAAAAGGTACAGCATGAAGAACCAATAGCCCATGATTTCTTGATGACACCTGACAACATGAAGAACCAATATTTGATGGGCATTCAAGGAAAAGAAGAGTTCATAAGTGTCAAATACACATTTTGCTCAGACTCGTTCGAGTGCAGTCAGACCTATGTGGTTGGTGCAGAGAACATTCCATCAATGACATATCTGTTGTAATCACTAGTATGGCAATGTAAGTTATCTTGTCATAAAGAGGATGTGGGAAAGTTCATTTTCAATCTCATCAGAAAATAAGGATTTGTAATTAATGTAGTTAGGTAGTTTCCATTCCCGCATTGCTTTGTTTTATTTTTTGCTTTCCCACTTTTCCTTTAAAATAAGCGTTTTAAATGCAGAGTTAGTGTCTTAGAAATTATTTAATTCTTTATGTTTTATCGCAATAAATGCTTCCCCAAATCTTTTGAAATCTCCAAGGTACCTTGCACTGCATAATGTGTCTTCCTCACTATTTCCTGAAGATTGAGTAAGATTTCCTAATGGTCACCTTAATTTAATGTTATTTGGGACTTGATAGGCCCATAAAAATCCCTTAGCAAATTTTGAAGTTTAAAAACTCTCAAGCATTTTTGTGAAAAATATTTAGCTCATTGTGATTGTGGCACCTAGTGAAATTTGTTGCAGGAAGCATGTTTTTATCTTGCGAAAGGTTCATACCAGGTTATTATACAAGAGATTTAGAGATGGTGGGAACATCATAAGCACAGGAAGAGAAAAAGGGTGTAGTTCCAATTGGACCCAGAAGAGGAAGAATAGCCTTCACAACACCTAGTGTAGAGCATTGCAACTTCTCCTCAGGTAGGAATTACTCCCCCTCCTCCCTCTCAATCCATGCCTCCACCTAGCCAAATGACACCTCCCACCACTGCTGCCATTTCCATTTCACAATTCACTTCATCCTTGATGCCTCAAGCCTTAACATTACCCTATTTCTCCCCCTCCATTCCCAAAAAAATGCCCCTTCAACTCACCCCTAGCCAGCCAATGGCTCTCCAATATAGCCTATCTCAAGGATTTCCCTTCAAAAGGGGATATAAGAGTAGTGGAGGCTGCCAAGTGTCACTCTCTAGTCCCTTTCTACCCCATCCCCAAAAGTCAGTAGAAGGTGCCATGTACCTTTAGACAAAGAAGTGGAAGATGCCACGTATCTTCCTTGGAGAAGTGAAGATTTCCACATGTCAACGTCTGAGAGATCATCCTCAAGTTTCATTGCTGAATAAAGATTGTGGTGGGCCTCAGGTGTTACTTCAAAATCCATGGAAGCTTCCAAGTGTCGCCATCCATAAGAGCCTGTTATGAGTCCTGAATAAATCTACATCATAGCCAAGGAAAGGGAGAGGGCCACGTGTCTTCGATGAACATGGTAGAGAGCACCAAATGTCATTTTTGGATGCCTAAAGGAGAGTTTTCCATAAATTGTCTAAGGTTCTTCTCCCATTAAAAATAGAACAAAGTGCCCATCTACCTGTTATAGTGAAAATGGAGGGAAATTTAGTGAGAGTTAATTCGAGTAGATGGAGCGGTGCACTGGGTAGATTTTTTAGGCTTGAAAGCACTGAAGACACCATCCATTTGTCTCCTAATAGTGGAGGTAGAATAGATAGTTGAGCAGCCTAGTAGGTGATGAAATTTGAAATTTAGGCGTGAAGAGAGGAACTAGTCAGGAATCGCCATGCCACAGTTAAGGGAAGCTGTTCTTCTCTAGCATGGCTTTTTGAAGCATTGAATGCACCAAAGTTCAAATTATTATTTTTTATTTACATATTTGGGGCTATAAAATAAGAAGAATTGTAAAATCTAAAGAGAGGTGGGAATTCTCATAGTTTTAGACTTTTAGAGTTTTTGACCAATAGTATCATTTGCTTTTGTTACATTTTCCTGAGTTGAAAGGTTTATATGACTGTGTGTTTCTGCATCTTTTGTATGACTGGAATATTCAATAAGAAAATTGAACACTATGCCCTTGTTGATGTTATCTATGTCATTTGTAAAGTAGTCTATGCTGTAGATTTTCTAGTGTTGTGATTGGAAATGTTATTTACTTTTGTCCCATTTTCTGGAGTCTAAAGTTCTACATAACTATGTGTGACTTCTGTGCCTCTAATGTGATTGGAAGATTCTATTAAGAAGATTAAACACTACGCCTTTGTTGAAAATTCCTGTATCTCAACAAAAGACTCCCCTGTTGTGAGCCTCTATTTCTATTATTCCAATCTTTTACATTGATCATGCACTTGTCTACTCTAAAATGTAATAGAATCACATAATAGTTTCACTGTGCTTAGGTTAGGATTAGGATTAATCTCAGGCACATTGCCATAGTTAGGTTTGAATTCCTACATTTTATGTTTATGTTTAGTCTCTTATCCCTTTTCCCCAACACCCAATACAAAAGAAGAGACCAACTTCTTTAAAATCTAGAGGCTGTTTTCAAGCCGCATTGTCCCACAGCTTGAAACACCCCATTGTTTTTTATTAAGATCTAGCGCAATTTTAAGACATCTACAGTTATTATTTAATATTAATGTCTATGCCTGGTGGTATAGATTACAAGGGGGACACACACCTATTTGCATGCAATTTTTGTCATGTCGCTTTGGCTTGTGACATATCCATCATGATGAAGAAGGGGAGTCATTTAAATGGTGATAAAAACTCCATTGGGTAGTAGAGTGACTATAACATGATGACCCAGGTAATGTAGGACATTAGGTGGCACTCTGGGGTGTGTGGCAATGAGGTCTAGACACTCCTCCCACTAATCTTTGAACTTCCCCTCATATGTGAGGGTTTCACATTCTTGAATCCATATTATGTTATATAACTACTACATTGTCTAGTAATCTATATTTGGGCGCACTTCTCCCTTTGGTGATTTCTACTACATAAATTAAAGAAAGAGGATAAAAAATTGATATTATAAGGTCTGCATATGAGTTGTGTAACACTTATCAATGATTTTGAACAAATCCTAGACAAAGTAGTTAGGCTAGTTGAAATCTCCATTCTAGTGGATCATCCTATGGGTGATGTCCATAACTCCCTTTGGTATTCGCTTGGTAGACTTAGTTATCTACCAAAAAAATTTGGTAATGCACTAGGGAAGAATGCATATAGTTTCATCTAGAATTTAGTTAATGGGGATCTCTTAGTTACTTTACACATACAATTCTTAAACTTATTTCAATATGAGAGGCATTTTGGTCTTATAGGGTAGTAGGGAATATCCATACACAATCATGCCCAGATCTCAAGCCATGGCTTGTGTGTTAATTACCATAGTATCATCTAGGCCCAAATAGATTTTTCCCTCATTGTATCACCCAAACAATACTTGAACTATCTCTCCTAGGTTTCCAAATGTTAGCATCCATAGTAGGTGCTTTATTTTTTTAATAGAATTGGTGGGGAGATACGAGGGTGAGTGGTTACATGGCATTAATAAGATTAAGCTAGAAGATCTTCTATTCACCTCCTCAAATTTATCGAAATGGCTTTTGATCACTATACTTCGTTTGCTTAAATTCCATGTCGACACATGTGGCTTCCTTTTATGGTTTAGAGAGGGAGTTAAATTAGCTAAATGGTATCTATGGATATGTCAGAGGAAATTTGAATTCTCTATATGATCTTTTTAATTAAATTGGTTTGGTTCTTGATATCTAAAACTCATGAAAGTTTTCTAAGGATGAAATGTGAACTTGGTATTCGAACTTAGCTTTTATAGATTTGGTACCTCTTGGATTTTTCATCTAGGCCATGCTTAGCTATATAGTCATGTCGAATGCAATGGTGGACATGGATAATTTTCATCTAATCTGGCCATTAAAGTAGTTATTTGTTTGTTAATGTGTGGAGTTATATTGTTATTCTCTTTGGTGTCTATATGAAGGGTATGAGCAGTTCATGTTAACTAGCTACCAATTTTTTGAAGATCACATTAATCAACCCTTGGATCTTACATTTAATTTTTATGTATGTTTGTTATCTAATGGATATCTTTCTAATGGGATGTTTAGACATATTTCTTGGACTTGATATTTTTTAATCATTCCTCTTTGACTTCTTTGGTGGTACACATGGATCTTCCTATGCACATCTGGTGTGCATGATGTTTGGTGTTTATACTTATCAAATATTATTATTGGAATCATCTATAAACAAACAAATAAACACACACACACACACACACACACACACACACACACACACACACACACACACACACACACACACACACACACACACACACACACACACACACACACAACTTGAAAAATATAGAAACCCAAACTATATAGTGTTAATCAACACCCACTCATCTTGTAGAATGAGATCAATAGATTATTGGTGGTAGGGCTTAAGCCTACAACCATTTAATTTCCTTGGTAACATGATTCCATAAATATCCATTAAAACCAAGGTTCATTATTGTGTTAGGTCATGTATAATGTAGGGAAATTTCCATCTTATTTGTAGTTTTCCTAGGAATGTTCTGAAATGACTATGATACAATAAAACTAGCTAATCTTTATGAAATTATTTTTGGCACAAGTTCTTATCATGCCATGTTTTTTGGATTTGCTTGAGTACTTCTTGTGTCCATACTACTCTATGTCTAAATTCATCTATCTAATTTAGTTCTTAGAGATGATTAGTAAGAGACTCTTGATCTTTGAGTTACATGACCATGACAATGGACAAGATGGGTACTAGATATTCCATTAACATGACTACTCCCCAACAATACACCAACTAGAAAGGTGTAAATCCTGTATCTCTTTTGTAATGTGTGTGATATGCCCATAAGATTTTATGAATGAAATATTCCTAGTTATCTTGCTTGATATCACAATTTTTTTAAAGCATTTTCTCTAGTACCTTATTAAAGGATTTAGCTTGGCCATTAGCCTAAAAATGATAGATAGTACTTTTACAATAAGAGATCATAAAATATTCAATTAAGGCCTTAATGGTGTTATTTATAAAGTGATTTATTATATTTTTGATTAACTTTATATGGCATGTAAACTTGGTAATGATATTTTCATATAGGAACTTCACATCATCCTTTACACCATAGTTAGGTGTGGTAGTAGCTTCAACACACTTAGTAAAATAATGTCTCACAATAATGATGTATCTAGATGTGTTTTTCTTGATTTATGTGTTGATTTGTCCAAAAAAATCAATGCCCTATTATTCAAAGGGTTATGCTAACAAGGGCTACAATGAAATATCATATTTTTGAAGAAATTTACCCATGCATTGGTAGAAATTGTAGTGATGTGCAACTCTATGTAAAAACTAGAATAAATGTGGCCACCATAATCCATTTTGTAAAAACTTTCTATCTTTATCCTCTCCTATGAAATGTCCTTCTATGACTCCTTGATGAACTTCCTCCAAGAGTTGAGGTAATTCATGTTCAACATTAACCTTGCACATGACTTCATCCATTCCTAAGTGATATAGAAGTCCATTAATGATGGTATATGGTAGTTCTCTTGTCATAAGCTACTTTTTATCCCACTCATGAAAGTTTATAGGGAGGATTCCTTAATCAAGGAAGTCAAGGATGGCTTCAATGTTTTTAGGAATCATATAGAAACAAAAAAGATGGGCATGAGAAGAGTTTTGTAATTATTCTAGATCTTCCCCATTTGGGATGTGGTTAAGGTGGTCTAGTCCTACATTATCCCTTCCTAGATTGATATTTATGAAAATTTGAAACTCCTAAAATAACATCAACCATCGAGAGATACGTCCTCTTAACGTTGGTTTTTTAACCAGATATCACATGTCTTGATGGTCAGTGAATAATTCTAATGGCGTTGTAAGTAGATAATGCTAGAATTTCTGAAATGCAAACATGATGGTCAACGTTTCTCACTTAGTAGTTGTATAATTTTTCTTTACATCACATAGTTTTTAGCTAGCAAAGTGGATAGGATGGTCAAGTGCACCATATTTGGGTTATGCAAATACAACACCAACTACAATGCCCAAAGCGTCTACATGTATGTGGAAAGGATTTTTCTAACTTGTAAAAACTAGTATGGGCTTAGTAACTAGTCATTATTTCAACTCAATGAAAGCTACTTGACATTCTAAGGTCTAGACTAATTTTGCATTTTTATGTAGTGAAGTTTTTAGTGGAGATGTAATAGATGCATAGTCTTTGATAAATTTATGGTAGTAGCTTATATGTCTAAGAAAAGTGTGCACTTGAGTGGAACTAATAGGTGGAGGCATATTTAGTATTAATATGATTTTTGCCTAATCTACTAGAATATCTTTATTGCATACTACATGTCCAATTAATACTTAAAATGGTGTTAAAAATAAACATTTCTTCAAATTCAAAGTGATGTATAGAGCTCCACATCATTCCAACATTAAATTTAGCTTGGACAATGCTATTTGAGCAAGGATAATACTACCTAATCATTAAGGTAAACTTCTAGGAAATCTTGAATGAAATAATTAAATGTTGTAACCATTGCATGACAGAACATGGCAAGTGCATTCTCACAGCCAAAATGCATGAACTTGTATGTAAAATAACCCCACTTTATTGAAAAATTTATTTTGGCTCGATCTTCTTCTATGATCAGGATCTGATGATATCTATTGAAACCATTCATGAAAGAATCTACTTCATGTCTCATGATAGACTCCAAAAAATATTTTGTGAATGGTATTGGAAATGGATCATTTATGTACACATCATTCAAAAGGCTATAGTCCCCACATACTCAAATTTCTCTTTTTTTCTTGGGTTAAAATACCACGAGGGTTACCCAATCAATTTTTTATAATAAATAGATTATCCCTATGTCTTGCATTCTATCCTATTATACCTTTACTTTTATCTTCATATTTAGATTAAGCTTACATGGTTTCTTCTTAATCAGTCAGGTGCACTCCTTTAGTTCAATGTGCATCTCACCAAGAGATGGGTCAACTCAAAATTTTTAGAATTTGGTGGGAAAGACATCTTGGTAATCCCTTGGAACTTGTAGATATTCCAAAATTTTATTTTCCATCCAATAATAACCTATGCTTGCCACTTTTAGAACCTCCTTAGTTCCAATGTTATTGGCTTGCTTCTTGATAGGCTATTTATAAATATTGAATTTTTCATCATTCATAGATTATTGTATACTCTTTTCCCTTTCCTATTATGGAATTTATATGTTTCATAGATTATCTTCCTCAATTAGTGTTGCATCGATGTCCTTGAATGGTTCTATAGTTCACTCAAGTTCAAATAAATCATTCAAATCTAGGTCACCATTAGAGTCTAAATCTTCATTGTCTTGTGCCTCATCTTGTATGTGGTGACATGGTTGTGTAAAAGATTGTTATTCATTCTTAAAAATTTTCTAAATTTTTAATGCCTTATTAAGATTAGAGGTTATATTTTTCTACACAGTAGATTCTATTGTAGTGCTTAAGTCTTCTATGCACCGATGGCATAAAAAGTACTTGATTTTCTACAATGCATTGTGGACTAATGGATTTTAATCTTCCAAAATAAAGGTATATATAAAATCACTCTATACATGTGCCCGACTCTTAGTTTCCATTTTGCATTCTCAGTGCATATACCATGATTTTGGTAGTGGAGTAAGTGTATAATGAAAGATGTGAACCCAGTACTTTGGTGTGACATATTCCTCATTCCAAACTTCAACACACTTATGTACATGAATTTTGAGGCACTCACCTTCTTAAAATAATGGCCAATTAGTGTTAATGAACTATGAGAATTATAATTTCATGAACATGAGCTCATAAGCATCATCCCATTCAAGTTGGTTGTTGTGATGAGTTACCCACCATGTCATAGTAACTCCATTTAAAGCATAATTTAAAGCACTAACTCACTTATTGATGGTTAGGACATGGATTTTAAAGTAAAAAATGAAATCATCAATGTTCTCCATTGTATAATATATGGGCAAGTATCACTCATGTATAAAGACCATTCACATCAGCTAGAGTTTGTGATCACCTCAAACTCAATTAAGGAGGTGGGAATCTAAGCCACCATTAATAGATGAAGTTTTTTCCCATGGAAAATTAATTTCCATTTTCAAATCTATGTAGTCCTACATGTCATCATTGTATTGATACAATAAATCAACTTCTAACCAATTCAAAGATTTTACAGACATAGAGGCAC
Organism: Torreya grandis; assembly: GCA_037957365.1. Classification (NCBI taxonomy): domain Eukaryota; kingdom Viridiplantae; phylum Streptophyta; class Pinopsida; order Cupressales; family Taxaceae; genus Torreya; species Torreya grandis. The sequence goes on from JARHVA010006169.1 coordinate 668,752, forward strand.
ATTCTTCAATAATAAACTGATCTACCACTCACTAAGTTATTTTTTTGGGCCTCCACTATTCTTTTAATGTCTTGAGTTGTTGAGTGAGATGTAATTGCACCTATGGTTTGGCATGTTGGTACTAAAAGTTACATTTAGCTACATGTAGATATTTTGGATTATGCTCACTATCGACCTTCATCTAACAAGTTTCTTATGGAAAATAGTGGAGTCTAGTTCAGCTAGAATTATATAAGGCTTACACACTCTATTGATAGGAATGATAACAAATTTATCACATTGATGTGCCTTGAGCTAGTTATTCATTGTATTGATAGTAATTTATCCATCATACACTCATTTATTCCTATCAAGATATGGTAGTGCATTGATGTAGTCTTCATGTCTATGAACTCAAATTCACCTCATACAGACAAGTTTATGAATTTGATCTTGATGTCCTCCAATCTGATAATAGGATTATCTTTTTTATAAGTAGGTAAACTCATAGTTACTAGGCTATAGATAAGAGTTGGTCATCTAATAGCTTCCCATGTAGATCTAGGAATCATATTAACTATGATACTAAAATCAAAGAGAACATTTGGGATCTCATAACCAAAAAAATCAATAATAATATGTAGATCAACATACTAGGGTTTATTAATCTTGACATACCAAACTAGTTTTTATATTTTTTGTTGACAACACTATGGACATTCCAAAAGATTATGTAGTAGATTCTTGATGTTCTAAAATATATCTTTGTTACATAGACTACTCAAAAGTTTTATGAGATCCATGAGCATAGTGACAACTCCATCTTGTCATATAATGTGCACAATTTGGCCATATATTTATGTATCAATTGCTACAAAATCACCATCAGTAGTTTCCTAATGTTGAATGATCTTCAACAAATACATATCTTCACACATGAGAGTTTTTTCTATATATGGATTTGGATATTTATCCTATTCAACTTTTTTGATGCCCTGATCCTGAGGCATATCCAGTGGAGGTAACTCTTTTTTTGCACGTTGTTGTCATGTCACAATATTCAAAAACACATTTTATTTAAGCTCTGTACTTACCATATTTACATTTTAGATGACTTTGTCCTTTCTCTACTTCTCTAAAATAATATAATCTTATATGCTATACTGATCATAAACTCTATAGTATGAACAATATGACTATCTTTGTAGATTCATTGAATGATTCCATTAGACGTGACTGTATTCCCCACAAAGAAAACATTATAGAGGAGGCTTTTGATACTTATTGCCTCTGCCACCTTAGTATTCTCCTTCATAACTACCTAGACCTCATCCTCTATTAGACTAATATCCTCCTCAATATCCTCCTTATTACTTTACAAAGTTATAATACTAGTACTACTGATTATTATCTCTTATTTTGAATTATTATTGCATAGTTAGATGGGTCCAATTTGTTTTTTGTTTCTACATTATGGTTGAACTTTAAGGTGCTGCATATTGAAACTAAGGGGATGAAGGTGTCTAACTTGATGAAGAAGTATTCCATATAGATAGATAATGAAGTTGATATTATGGTGAAATTAGAATCCATTATGGACATATTTGGGTTGCATAACTCTTGTAAGCTTTTGGGCCTAGGATTACATGCTTCCTCAAGGAGATTCGATGCACTACAATGGAAAATACATTTTTGGAGATTCCATATTTATGCTCCTAAAAATATCTATAGTTCTTCTCATCATGGTTAGATGAATTACAAAAATTAAAATATAGATTATGCATATTTTTGATATATTATTGTAGAAGATGGCATTATATCATGGCATGTCCTACTATCTAATAGAGTTTGAAAATTTATGTCTTGACTTTAGTACAATCATTTTGGTGGTATCCTTCTTTTCTACACTCTATATAACATAGATTCAATTTAGGCTTATCCATCTCATCGTATTGCTTAATTATTTTTATGAACACATGTATTGTGTTTTTAAGTTTATAATTAGCAATATGATATTTTCCATAATCCTCAATCTACAGTGTAGTAGCTCTGGTATATGCTTTTGTCTCATATTGAGTTTACGTAGTGTAAAACCAAATCATTTTTAATATTCCTTAAATGAACCATGATGCTCTATCTTTATCTATCAAATTTAATTATACCTTATTCATTACATCATAAAATTTGTGATCGTAGTTGTAGATTGACTCTCCAAACTTTTACATTATCTCCTTCAAGTCATATATTATCTAGCTAGGGCATTTATTAATCTTAAATTTTATGATGAGACAATATTGAACATATTTTAAACTTTATTTTTGAATAAATATTTTGTATATAGAGCTATTTCTATCCCATCTAGAGCACCTAATAATTCACAATTTCATAAATTTTCATCACTGACACCCTTAACTTACAATTTAATTTTTCAAGTTAGCAAGTACTATTTAGGGTTCATGGACCCATCATAGATTGATAAGTTTAAGAATCCTCTTGACTAATTCAATATATTTCTTGGTACAAAGGGAGTCTTATACATAATTGATATTGGAGGCATCTATGTTCTGAGTGATCTTATTTACGTATTACTCTATGCACTAGAAGAATTATTATGTGCACTTTGATTATCTATTATTTGTTCATGTTATTGTTCAAATTCAACTAATATTATAGACTTAAAATACTTCCTAATTGAATTTATGTGAATTTGCTTACCCAAACTATTCACGTGCTCTGAAAATGGTCTTTCCTAATTTTTATCCTCTTGCTCACTTGGCTGAAAACTTATACTAGAATATAAAATGTTGGGCTATAGGGATGTGAAAACTTATGATGAATTATTATTTCTAGTGACTTATTACTCTATTTTACTTAAACCTATGATTAAGTTTTGTTTCTCACATAATTATTCTTCTTTTGAAAATACCATTTTTTGTAGCTGTGCATTACTTCTATCTTCTATATGTTCTACTCCTAAACTACTCTCATCTTCCTCTTTGCACATATCATTCTTATTCCTCTCATTCTATTTACTAGTATCCATCATCATCATCATCATCATCATCATCCTATTTTTTCATCCTATGCTTATCATCTCTCTCATCACATCTATGCACTCATTCATTATCTACTCTACTATTACTCTTACTTCTACTTAAAGTTACTTGGGTATTCTTCTCTTTATTCCATCTATTTTATTGTCATAGTTCCCATTTTGAATCCAAAGTTTTCTTATGACTCTTATTTCCTCTTGTATCCATTCTAGATTCAAGTTCAACTTTTACTTACTCATCTATCCATCATTCACCATCATGTACACACATCCCCATACGTTGAAAGTGACTACTCCATATTAGCTAGAGTAGGTAACATGGCCTTATCCATAGCCAATATCTTTAACAAGAGAGGTAGTCACTATATAAAAATTCCTTTTATTCCTTGGACAAAATGATCTTATGCATATTTGAATTCTATATACCCGTATACCACAAATTTGGTGATGTATCCATATATGGTAGTGATGACCCAATAATCTATCTCTCTCATCTAATCAATTTCTAATTTCAACAATTAGTTTATCTTTTTCTTCATTCTAGGTAATAATTTATTTCATTCTGGGATTGAAGTAGTAGTATTCTAATCTTGTCAACCAATTATTTAGTAGGTTAGGCAGATCATAATAGAAAATTTCATATATTTCTCCATAGATATGCTCCTAAATAATTTCACTTGTTGTAAGACTAGTCTTTTTAGATTCTTCTTTTGTAAAGTACCATACTTTTTTGTCTAACCATGTTTCAATCTCTTCCTATCCTAGTAACCATCTTAGCATAGTTTCCTTTGAAAGTAGTGTTTCCACACTCACTACACCTTTGTTATCAGAGGTTATTGATGCAATATAACATGCTAAGGATGAGTATAGCTAATATTTTTTATACTACACAAGATGGTATAGAGAATTCATAATTAATAGAAGCATGACAAAAATGATTTATCATGTGATAGATAAGAGTTAAGATTAATCTATAACATTCTTAAGGTTTATATATCATTTATACTAATTTAGATAATATTAAACTAAAAATTAAATATGATAATGTAGACAATAAATAACATAAGAAATATGATAGGTAACCATAACCAAAAAGTCTATATTGATCTCAACAAAGGTTCATTTTCTTCTTCATATAAACATCCATATTTATAGTCACTATAATTCTTGAGTATTAATATTCTTCTCATATGTTTGTGCTAAAGAGAGGAGAGTGTTCATCTTCTATCCCTTTATAACTCATGAAGGATAGAACAAAATACATAAAACTAACAATTTCATACATAATGCATGAATACTCAAAGAAAATCCTTCACAAATTTACTTATCTAGTTTTCTTCTCCCAATAATTATATTCTATGGTATGGGATAATGATCATTAATAATGAATATACTATCCCATTCATGATTTTTTTTTAAATATCTTTTCATCCATGGTTAGGGCCATGCCAAAATGAATGAAAATTTTATATTGAAATGTTTTAACTACACACATAATTATTTTTCTATAATAGACATATCTTATTTTCTCAATAAAAATATTATTAGGTCTATAATGGGAAAAGAATTGATATGTTATTCTTTCATTTAATTTCAATTCTATATTTAAATTTATAGCTATTGAACCAAAAATGTAAAAGTTTATGTAATACCATCCTTCTCACTCATAAAAAAAATATTTGACAAATAAATAAGATATTCACAAAGTATACAATCTCCCACCATTTATTATCACATACAAATGGGTAGTGTTCATGTTCAGGCTCCCTTTAAGATATGCTTATAAGTTGTTAAATCTTGTTGAAAAACTTTAAAATCAACTAAAATGGTTGTGGAAATGATGATTTTTTGTAATAATGATTCCATTATGATAAATAATGATTTTTCTCATTCTAACTATAAATTTATGGAACATAGGGTCATGAAATTGATGAAAAAAATAATTGAATTACAATGAAAACAAGATCAAAATAAAGTGTTGAGTAAATTTATCATATAATTTTCTAGTGGCAATATCAAACATATAAACATGCCGAATTCTTTTTTTGAGAATTTTATATATTATTTCCATGGGATATTAAATTAAGCTTGATGAATGGTAATTGAGAAAAGAATATAAAGATATGTTCTTCAAATTATTTTTAATATTTGAAATGGATTGATGGTGGACCAATTATAAAACCTCCAAAAGTTTATAAATTTATGTTCTTCACATAGGAGATGTTGATTTTGTTTAAGGAAATAGTGTTACATTTACACAATGTGAAGTCCACCTTAGACAATATGTTATCTTTATATATTTAAGGAAAAAACATCAAAATAGATATAAAATAATAAAATAATAGGCTAAAGAAAATATTTTTTATAAAAACTACCCTTTATTAGGTAATTTTTATCAAACGGGGAAAATAAAAATATATGCATAGCTACTCAATTAAGCAGTGAACCATTTTTTATTCACCTAGGTATCATCTTCTTGGTATTGATCATTTAAAACTAATCATTCAAAAATTAATTCAAAACTTAAATTATAATCATACAATGCCAATTCCATCCACTATCAATCTTAATCTCAATCATTCAACTATTTGTAAAAAGGGTGGGTTGAAGGAGGCACCACACATGATGCTTACTACACAACCCCTTGTATACCCTTTTACACATATTTAAATATTGAATACTAATATTTACAAAAAAATAATTTTATATGATGGGAAAATGTACTCTATAATCAATCATTGCCTTCCCACTCTAGATAATTTATGTTCGACATGTAGGCAAGGTGGTTATCTTAAATTTTGTCATTGTACATTGTTGTTACAAAGATAAGACAATTTGCATCAAGATCTAACCATAAGGGGTTTGTATATTCAGATCTCAATTATAACTATTATGACATGAGATTACACCCTTGTGGGGGAGTTCTCTAGGATCCCCCACTCTTAGTCACAATATGGGAAAAACTCTAGGCTATGGGCATCGTATAATATGGTTGAACCTTTGGAGAAGGCCGGCTTCCTCTTGATGGATCACCTAAAATAATGTTATGTCTAAGAAAAAGGTTAGAAAAGGGGAAATATGGATCCTAAAAAATCTAACAAGGTGATGCACCAAATTTGAATGAGGCTCTCATATGCTTGAACCCACACTATATCATCATAAGATAATATTATCTCACACAATCTCATAATCTAGCTAACTACACAAGTATTTCATAAACTAGGTTCAAGAATAAAACTAATTCATACATAAAAATAACTTGAAATAACCTTAAAATAAGTCATCAAGAATGACAATGTATATGGAAGAATCTCATTTAGAAGGCCATAATGCAAAACTCACTAAACACTGATCCAAGGCAAGAGATAGGTAAAGAAAGTCCTTTATTACATCAAGAGGTAGTTCTTACAAATTTTGATAGGGTCTAACCTTATCAAATGAGAGTCTCTTCCATAATTAAGAGATAATTTCTTATCAAAAGTGACAGAGAGTTTAGAAATGGAAAAGAATAAGATATATAAGACAAAGGGGAGATAGAGGGGGAACACACCATCGAAGATCATTAATTGAGCTGGCATCCTTTTTGATTTTTAAACCATCTTTGATCTAATTAAGACTAAATGTTTTTGAGAATAAATAAATACTCCATTGTACTCTCTAATTCCCTAATCCATTTTCTATGATATTCTACAATATCTCCACTTTCTTGCATAGCTTAAGTGGTTGTAGGTACATGTTTGTCAAATCTATAGCTTTGTCAAAAGATAAGACACTCCTATACATATACCCAAATTACAAACATGAGCATACATCTATTTTAGTTTTAAAACCAATCCATTTATTGTTTTTCCTATATTTAATATCCATGAAGAGCTTATAGACTACATAACATCATTATTAAACCATATTACGTCTAGATAGATGTATTCTGCCTTTGAACCTAGTGGGAACTAAGAATCCACTACACATGAGGATCTCCCTTCATGAAATAATGTTTAAACCATAATAAAACTGAGTTTACATGCATTTAATCCTCTAATAGAGGTCTCAACTGAGCTTCAGTGGTGTCCTTTGAAAAATTTGTCCTGGTTCAACCTTAGGTCACATTTGTTCTCTATTAAAGTCTCCTAGATTTAATTTTTAATGTCAACCATTGATCTTGATATGGGTTAAACAAATCATGAAACCTAACAACTCCTCATTTATTTTTTAACCCCACAATCAATCTTAGTTAGTTCTTGTGCTTTCACCATGTGGTAGCCTCACAGTCATCCTCATGAATATTGACTCCTTGATCTTACATGCATCATTAATATTATTTAGCATAGTTTGAATGCATATCATTGATTTACTTAGTATTTATAATGGTCATGATACTTGGTAAATTTACATTTATATTTGAGATTCACTGACTTGTTGGCCTTTTGTTCACCATTGATCTACTTTGGTATGATGGATCATGCATTGTTGATCAACTTAGACCCACTAGCTTCATCAATCTCTGCACACCATCAGATCTTGACTTTAGCTACTCCATTCTTAATAGTTTTCAACTCCATATTTAACCTTAGGAATATTTGAATTTAAATGACTAATTCATGAGGCCCAAATTTGATGTCTACACCAACATCTCACAATTTAAGTTCAAATTTGGAAGCTTATATATTGAGATAGAGAACTCATAAAGATATTAAATTTGAAAGGGACCTTCTTAGCATTAAAACCATCATTTCAATGTGTTATTTTGGCCTTGAACAATTTTTTAAGTGTATTTATCAAATGTGAAACCAAATTGGCTTGTTTGTCCTTGCATGGCATGCTTATGATGGTCTAGATCTTGTGTACTTATGCAATAAACTATTGTCTCTTTAGAAGGATTTAATGAACTTCTAAGACTTTATGAAACCTGATTCATGCCCCTAAATACTTAGAACACCATGAGAACCTAATGGTCTTTTTCACTTTACAATCCTAGACCTATTTCCAAGCCAATTTCCCTAATATCAAAAAATTGCACTTTAATCTTGTTTAAAGTGCTTCAAAATATTTGTAAGAAATATGATATCTTATTCTCATAATTTAGATCCACTCATTTCATCCAAAACTCTACTCATCTATCGAAACCATTTCTAGGCAAAAGAGTCTTATGTGGGCCAAATTTGGCCAACATTTTTGGTGCATCCTAGGGTTGCATGTCTACTATGCAAGAGACTAGTAGCCTTGAACTAATCCATTAGGCATGGAGTTTTTTGATTTCTTCCCAAATTAAACTATCATGAGATTTATAGAAGTTTGACCCTTTCTAAAACCTCCTATTGAAACAATAAGGACCAAAAAGAAACAAAACAACAACTATGCCCAAGCCACTTATTGAAAGGGAAATACACAACTAAAAGAAATGTGCTCAAAGAACTAAAAGGAAAGCATATAAAACTAATCTAATATGTTACAATATCATACAATAAATGCAAAATCTTCTAATAAAAGCCTTTAAATGAATGCCATTGATTGGGATGGGTAATACATCTCCATCTAGCTGGGCAAGTTGAAAAACATTATGCTATTTGCATCATGGATCAAATAAGGACCACTCTGTAAGATGTCAAACATGGTATGGTTTCCTAGCTTGGCCTTATTTGAGTCCCATTTGAAGACTAGGTCCCATTCCTTAAAGTCCCTTGATATGGCTCTCTTGTCAAAGGCTTTTTTAACCTAATTTTGGTGTGACTCTAATGTCTTCATTGCAAGTTCCTTGGTTTCTTTAAGATCCATGAGCTCTATCATCATCACGTTCATAAACTCACTCTCCAACTCAAGTTTCTTGGCTAACTCTAATGCAGGTAGTTCAAGAGACATGGGCAACTTGGATTCCCTTCTATATAAAAGGACATATGGAGAATTGCCAATGGTAGATTTAGGAGTCACTCTATTAGTCCATAAGGTTGTCTTTAGGTTTATATACCACACTCTTTGATTCTCTTCCACGTTCCTTTTGATAATACTTATCAAGTTCTTATTTGTGGAATTTTCCAGTTTATTGCCTTGAGGGTAGTAATTAGAGGATGTATTGAGGTATATGCCCACCTTAAGTGCCCATTCACTTGACTTCATAACAACAAATGCTAAGGAATTATCTAAAATTATAGTATCAAGGACTCTAAACCTAGTTATTATGCTATCATAGAAGTCCAATAATGCTATCTCATTACCTTCTTTAAAGGTAATTTATTCCACCCACCTGATGAAGTAGTCAGTTATAGTGAGCACCCATTTATTCCCTACACTTGAAGGTGAATTTATCATCCCTATGAATTCCAACCCTCGTTACATGAAGGATTTCTCCACATAAATTAGGTTGAGTGGAAGAGTTTTTAATCTTTGTTTACCTACAAATAAATCACATTAATAACATATCTAGACTCATGCATAAAAATCCTTAAAGAGGTTGGGCTAGTAATAACCAACTCTCATTACCTTTGCTTTTGTTGTTATTAGAGTAAAATAGACTCCGATAGGCCCATCATTAAAATGATCCAAGATTGATTGTCATCAATCCACCTAAGATGTACCCCATTAGGATCCTTTCTTAAAAAAAATCGTAAACTAATGCATAAGGTATGGATTGAATCCTGAAATGCCTTATTTTTACTTTATACAAACCTTGAGGGAATTCTCATATCATAAATAAATGTGTCATGTCTTGGAGCTATATTTTATGAAGTGGAGGTGCATCTACCTATGAGTCATCTTTTGTTACTAAAACAACTTCTTTGTCTTCTTGAATATCACCTACCATATGCTCACACAAGCCTTTACCTCTTACCATCTTAGTAACTTTGATCTCCACATCATACTCCATGACATTGGTAATCCAACCATATATTTTCTCATATTAATCCTTGTTGAGGATAAAATCCCTCACCCTAGAATGAGACACCATAAGATGAACCTTATTATAGGATAACATTGGTCTAATCTTTTTTAGGCTCCTTAGAGATACACGAACCTACTTTTTTTTTTATAAAAGTGTACCTCACCATGATCATATCCCTCTAGCCTTTGAAAAAAAAGGCAATCGGTTTCTCAAGTACTTCACCTTTCTTTTGCATTAACATAGATGATATATTGTTAATATTGGCAAAGGTGTATAATATAAAATCCTTTGAGAAGTCAGGATTTATAAGTGAGGGCGATTGTGTAATGGACTCTTTGATGGCCTTAAAATCTACTATATCTTCATTTGAGAAAGTAAACAATTGGATATTATTCAACATGATAATGATGTGTTTGACTAAGTTTGCAAAATAAGGCATAAACCATCTCATAAAGTTTATTTTCCTAAGTAGACTCTAGATTCCTTTCTTATGATTGGGTAAAGATAAGGCCAAGATGGAAATTATTTTATCAAGGTTAAAGGATAATCCTTATTTTTAAATAATGTGACCTAAATTCTTTCCTTCATGAATAATAAACAGACATTTCTTGGGATTTAAAGGGATCCCATACTCTCTACATATTTTTAAAATCAACCTTAGATGATCTAAGTGTTCACTAGCTTTCTTGGAGAAAATTATGATGTCATCCAAGTAGACCACTACCATTTGATTCAGTAGCCCTTTGAAATCCCTATCCATAGATATTTGGAAAGTTTCCCCAACATTAGATAATCCAAAAGACATTTTTGGGTAAGCATATGTGCCCCACTTTATGATGAAGGTAGTCTTATATTGATATTCCTCTCTTACCAGCACTTGGTTGTAACCTAAATACCCATCTAAAAGGGAAAAACATTCTTAACTAGCAACTATCTAAAGGATTTGCTCCATCAATTGTAAGTGGTAGTGATCTTTCAAAGAGACCCTATTTATATTCTTGAAGGCAACACACAATTTGATCTCCTCACTCTTCTTCCTCAAATGTACCAAATTGGCTACTCATAAGGAGTGCTTAGTGGGAGATATTATCTTGGATTCAATCAGTTTAGTGAATTCTTTCCTCATAATCTCTTAAATTTTTGGGCTTATATGCCTTTGATTTTGCTTGATAGGCTTGTCATTATCCAGTAATTCTATATTATGCTGGGCCAACATGGGATCAAAACCTTTTAGGTCACTATATTCCCAAGTAAATATGTCTATACATTCCCTACAAATCTCTATGAAAGCATGTTTTTCAACCTTAGTATTTACCTTTCGAAGCTTGAGGAGTTTGTCTTTGAGGATAAGAACTCTTTCATAGTTCTCTTCATTAGTTCACATCACTATTTTATCTCTCCTCATATGGTCTCCTTCATGGAAAATACCTTCAAGGGTGACAATCCCTTTAGGAAGCTTATTGGATCTCAATTGAACTATTTTCTCTTCATATCAATGTTGAAACTTCTCTTAGTTCATTGAAGAGAATTTTACTTCCTAATACAATAGATAAGCAATTTGTTTGTCATTTTCATATACCTACAAATGAGTTTCATTATTTGGCACTGATGGTATAACTACTACTTTGACATGCAGTTTCACTTTGGTCCTTTTCAACTCTTTTGGGATATCAAATTGAGCTCCCATGGTTATTAACCTATGAACATGTCCATTTTGGTTCCTTGGTACTACTTATATGTTAAAGGCCTTAGAATCCTTAGTTAGGTCCCACACTCTATGTTTGTAAGGCTTCATCAAGGGATTCTTGGTGATATTTTGGCCTCTAACCTAGCGAACTATTAGCTCACTATCCCCATAAATAGGTAATTATTTTATTTATCTATTATTATCCCAATGATGTCTATGGATAAGGCATTAATACTCTAATACATTGTAATAGAAACTAATAAATAACTTTTAAGAAGAGAAATACTTGTCATTGGAATGGGATACTAGAATTTCACCTTCACCCACTCCATCTTTGCTTCTTGAACCATGAAAGAACAATTTTCATAAGCCACTAGAGTATTCTTAAATTTTGGTGAGGGATGGCATGGATAGATTATATTCATGAATACAGTAGACACCCGTGTCTCTTTATTTAACACCTTCTAAGGCCTTAACCAACTAACTTTCATTTCATAATTCATCCAAGAACATATTAGGTATCTCCTTAGGATGCGTGTTTAGTTCTTGACCAACTATAAATTCATCTTCATCAACAATGGTGCAATTCATGTTTATATTATCTGGCCCATAAGTCTCTATGTGGAATTATGTAATGAGGTCAGCTTTGATTGATACTTTATTCCCATATCTTATTCTAAATGCCATGTATGACAAATCTACTACAAGATAAACTCTAATCTTTGTAGTGAATTCTCTAGATAGGCATAGGGAAAAATGAGGAGGTACATATATGATGAACCCATATTAAGCCATTGAGGTACTACGACAAGTATGTCGGGTCAAGTTGAGGTCTCTGATGATACCATATGGCTTGGTGGAAGAACCATCAAGCTGCAACACTCCCTTATACTGCGGCTCATATTTTAGACCAAGCTAATCTGTTATGGACTTTGGCATTACTAAGGTGATATCCCCACTATCTAAAAATAAATTATGCACTAAATACTTAATAATAACCATTAAAATATAGAATGGGGGAGGTTAGACCATCTTAATTGATTTCCCTTCATTAGATCCCTTAGTTACATTGGTGACAACCACATTTTCTTTACATGGTTTCTTCTCGAGAACCATGATATTTTATAATCCTTCTTGAAGTATGTCCACCTGACTAAGAATAGAGAGCATATCCCACATTGTCACACACACATTGGACATTTTCATTTGTTCTATGATGTTGATGTGTGAACCACCAACCTTTTTTTATGCTTTGGGATATACAATTTCATCTTGAGTTTATGAGTTTTGAGGGACAAAGACATTACCTTGATTTTGATTCCTTGGATCTATTAGAACCATTATAACAATAATAAGTACATTTGGATTTGATATTGAAGGAGTAATGGTAGGAGTCTCCTTGAATAATTCTTAGTTATCATCCATGTTCCTTTTTTGAACCTTGTATTTACTGCCACTAGAATGTATGCCTGGATAATACTAGCCTACTAAATGAGTGTGTAACACTCTTATTTCTCATAATTCACAATTGTAACACCCAACTAGTTTAATCCTTAATCAAGGCTTTGACCTTGTCAATGATATTCTAGTTTTGTCATCATGGGTACATTTGTGTTGTGATCTATAAGAGCTTAATTGTACCCATAATTATCAACCTGATTCCATTGATCATTAAAATCTTGGTTAAAGTCAATGGTGGGAAAAATGGATTTCCCAAAAGGCTGAATCCAAGGCATGGTAACCTTAGCTTCTTGAGAATTATTGTTTTGAATGGGGACCAAAGTGTTATAAGTGCTTGTAAAAATTGGATTATAGTTGTTTTTCCTAGCATGTTAGGTTTACCTTGTCCTTGTATTTGACCTTGGCCTCGGCCTTAGAATATTCCTTTATAGGGTGGTCTATTTTTTTGATAAACTTGATGCTAAGGTTGATATGAGGCTTGATAAATGCTATTGAAATTTTTATGCCTCTTAACATTCACTAGGTCATTTCATTAGGATTAGAACATGATCTTAAGATCTTGAAAGTTCTTTTGCTCTTGGGAATCACTAGATTGACTAGTTGAAGCCTTTCATTTTTTAGATGAGGGTATAACAATATTTTTAGGCATAAAAGGAATGATATGAATGGGAGGAATAGAAATAGGGGGTTATCCGATCTCAGGGATCAAAGGCATTGATGGTCTAGGTGTAAGCTTTCCAACCTACACCAGATAATTTTGTCTTCTGATTACCACCTCATATACATTTGTTAATGTATTCCCTCCCATAGACTAGATCATTACTGCAATGTCACTATTTAGGGCCTTCAAATAATATAGGAAGATAAAATTAGGAGTAGGCCTAACAAATACTATGATTCTGTCCCAAGTCTTTTGTAACCTTGTATTGAAGTCTTGCATAACCTCATGAGGGAATCTTTTTATTATGGTTGATTGTTATACAAGTGACAAATGGTCACTTTTATCTTCAAATATCTTACACAATACATGTCTAATTGATCCCATGTGGCAATGGAATTAGTAGTAAGTCTTCTATACCAGTCAAAGGATTTAACTTTGAAGGAGATATATAATAACCTATTTTCTATATTTTCCTCATTGACATTATGAATGTTGAAAAAGTTATCTATATCCTTGAGGTGTTCTGAAGGGGTTGTAGATTGGTCTCTAGTAAAATAAGGGACACTTTTAAGAGCTACTACTAAAATATGATAATATTGAGGGAGGTCCAGAGGACTTTATCCATTATAATACACAAAAGAAAAACTCTTGAGGTTGCCATGATGATGAAATGGTTTAACAAAGATCTTATTGAAGGGATAGGCCTTGAAGTTTACTTAAGAAAAAAATTACCTTTATAAGGGTTTATATTAGAAAATCTTAATCTTTTTATTGAGTTCAAAGGAAATTCAATAAATTCAAAGGGAATACCTATAGAATCTGATCTTATAGTCACATTTGGCATGAGATGTAGTCACTAATTTACTACTATAATGTTGAATCTTCTTTGGAGTCTCTTGATGTTGTTTCTTAAAAGCTATAACTAGGGAAAATTGATCAAACCATCATCCAACTTTGCCCACTCTTATTTTAAATGAATCCCCATCAGCCATGCCCAAAACTATTATTACATGATATTTTACCCTTGTGTAAGAGTTATTCAAGCTCCCCCACTCCCATTCACAATATGGGAATAACCCCACGCTATGGGTATCCTATAATAGGGCTGAACCTCTAGAGAAGGCCAGCTTCCTTTTTGATTGATCACCTTAGCTAATGCTACTACTAAGAAAATGGTATAAAAGGGGGAAATAAGGATACTAATAAAGATAACAAGGTGATGTAACAAATTTAAATGAGTCTCCCTTATGCTTTAACCCACACTAGATCAACATAAGACAATACTAGCCCACTTAATCTCATAATCTAGCTAACTGCATAAGTATTTCAAAAACTAGGTTCAAGAAGAACACTAATTCAAACCTGTAACTAAACTAAAAGCACCTGAAAATAGGTAAGAAAGAAGGATAATGGATATGGAATAGTCTCCTTCTCAAGGTCATCATGAAAAAATCACTAAACACTAATCCAATGTAGGAGATAGGTACTTAAAGTCCTTTATTGTATAAATAGGTTATTCTTAAAAAAAATTGACAGGATCTAGCCTTATCAAATGTGAGTCTCTACTCTTCTAGAATTGAGAGATAATTTCTTATCAAAAATGAGAGAGATTTTACAACGGAAAAGAATAAGAGATATAGGATAAATGGGAGAGAGAGGGGGAGCATGCCATCTAAGATCATTAATTGAGTTTCCATCTTTCTTGATTTTTGAACCATCTTTCATCCAATTAAGAATAGAAGCCTTTGAGAAGTAAATAATCCATTTTACTCTCCAATCCCTAAGTCCCTTTTCTTTGATATTTTACACCATCTCCACTTGATTTCATTATGAGGACAAAGTCCTCATATCCATAGACTTGATAGAGCCATGCTTAAGTTTACTTAAGTGGTTGTAAGTACATGTTTGTCAAAGCTATAACTTTGTTGAAGGACAAGACACTCCTACACATTTTACTCTACTCCAAACCTGAGCATAGGTATATTTTAGATTGAAAACCAATCCATTTATTTTTTTTCCTATAGTTAATATTCATGAATAGATTATATACTGCATAACATCATTCTTGAACTATATTAGGTCTAAATAGACCTATTTTACCTCTGAACCTAGTGGGAAATGAGAATCCACTATGCACAAAGATCTCCCTTCATGAAAGGACATTGAAACCATAATAAAATTAAGTATAAATGAATTGGATCTTGTAATATAGGTCACAATTAAGCTTCAATGGCATCCTTTAAAGTATTTGCCCTAGTTTGACCTTAGGCCATATTTGTTCTTTATTGAAGTATCCTATCTTCAAATTTTAATGTTGACCATTGATCTTTATTTAGGCTCCCAAAAGTGTTCCATATATGAGCTCCTCATTCATTCCATGGGCATTATAATTAGTCCTATCTAGTTCCTACACTTTCACCATGTGGTGGCCTCGTATTCATCCTTATGAATATTGACTAC
Organism: Torreya grandis; assembly: GCA_037957365.1. Lineage (NCBI taxonomy): Eukaryota > Viridiplantae > Streptophyta > Pinopsida > Cupressales > Taxaceae > Torreya > Torreya grandis. The sequence continues at coordinate 684,926 of JARHVA010006169.1, forward strand.
TTAACCTTATGTGCATCATTAATCATGGTTTGAATGTGTGCCATTTATTTACCCATCAGTTACCATGGTTGTGTCACTTGGGAACTATGCATTTATCTTCAAGATTTGTTGAATTGTTGACCTTTTACTCACCACTGATCTACTTTGGTATGATGGATCATGCATCCTTGGTCAGCTTTGACCCACTGGCTTCATCAATCACCACATGCCATTAGATATTGAATTTATATCCCATGACCTTTAAATTTGTTAGATCTACATTCAAACTTAGGAATATTTTAAATTAAATATTTATTTTATGAGGCCTAAATTTAATGTCTACATGTATGTTCCAATCTACAATTTCAACTTTAGAAGCTTATATTTTGAGATAGGGAACTCATCAAGATATGAAATTTTCATGGGACCTTTATGGCATGAAAAAAATCATGTCCATGTGATATTTTGGCCTTGATTGATTTGCTAAATGTATTTATCAATGTGCAACTAGACTGGCCTATTTATCCCTATGTGATGTGCTTGTGACACTCTAGTTCTTCTAGACTTGTACAAGAAATTTTTGTCTCTTTATAAGTCTAAAATGAAGTTATAAGACTTTGTGCAACTTGATTCATTCTCATAAATACTTGGATTAACATGTTTTTTTTTCACTTTGCAATCCTAGACCTGATACCAAGCCTACTTCCTAAGGATCAAAAAATTGCACTTTAAGCTTGCTTCAAGTGTTTCAAAATATTTGTAAGCATTATGAGATCTTATTCTCCTAATTTTGGTCCACTCATTCCATCCATAAATTTTCTCATCTTTCCAAACCATTTCTAGGCAAAATATTCTTATGTGGGCCAAATTTTGCCAACAATAACGTAATTCCACCTTATATAACTGGTTATATTTATATAATGAACTAAAAAAATAAATAATAATAATAATAATAATAATAATAATAATAATAATAATAATAATAATAATAATAAATTAGGTTAAATGAAATAATATTTATATCATATACATATTTTAGGTAATGATTATCAAATAAGGAAAAAATAAAAATTTAGGCATAGTTAAATTAATTAGTGAACCATTTTTTATTCACCTGGGTATCATCTCCTTGGTATTAATCATGTTGAACTAAGAAAATAAAAAATATTTCAAAACTTAAATTATAATCATATAGTGATAATGCCTTACACTTCCAATTTTAATATATACTTGTATCAATTTTTAATGAGGGTGGGTTTAAGGAAGAACCACACAAATGTCTTACTACACATAATCCATTATAAACCATTTTATATAACTCCAACTATTTCAGAGTAACATTTAAAATAAATCCATTTTAGATGATTGTAAAATCTACTCTAGCATCAATCCTTGCCTTAAAATATAGATAATATATGTTAGACATATATTAAATATGGCTTTCTTCATTTTTTTTATTGTACATTTTTGTTAACTAGATAAGATAATTTGTAACAACGTAGGATTCCATTTTTCATACTGCTTATTATTTAAGATTGTATGTTGTATTTATTATGGTAAATAAAAGAATATTAAGGTCAATGAAACATTTATAGTTGAATTCTAATATTACTAATATACTATAATTTTTCTATTTTTCAATTCTAATCACTTGTAGGACTTTGAGTTAAAGAAAAAAATCTTAAAAATCCAAAACCCAATATGATAACCATGTAACTTATAAGTTCCTAGATAAGTTTCTATGAGTTACACTTAAATTTTTAAATTATTTTAACCCCATATTCCTGAAACCAACTCTTAATTTATGGCCTCATCTTGTGTAAATTTTGTGTTTATGATATTTTACATGTCGTCTAAAATATTGAACATTTTACCTACCACCATAGTCATTGAACACACCAAGTTGATTAAATAGTGAATTACAATTAAATAAAAGCCTAATGGGATAGTATATGTTTGTGATATTTAATGTAAAACATATATTTTATTTTTACTAAGGTAATTTTTTTTGTGTTTATATTTATTCTTTTAACCCCATGGATCATGATGCATGTAGTGTGCTAAACGGTGAAAGGGAACTATTGTCAATCAGGAATGTGCCCTTGTGAGAAAGTGTGAAATTACTCACTCCTATTGGAGCATGGAATCTCTCCAAAGTGTGGGTGAATTTAAAATGGAGATAATATCCAAATATGGCTGGTTCCCTTGGTGCTCTCACTAAAACCTACTTTTAAGCTACTACTTACTGATTCTAACAATGAAAAGGGTGCAAAAGATAATGAAAATGGATGAAATTGAATGAAACTTAATGAAACATGAAATGGAAGGTAATGCACAAATTATTTTACAAACTCCAATCCTTTTAGTGACACTTATATGAAATGTAAAAATATTACACACACATTCACTACACCCAAGTAAGATTTCTACATCAATATTTCACAATAAGGACCTTCCAAACTCAGTTTATGCAAAGAAGGACTAAACTCACATCTAATACATGAAATTAATATTTATTTATAAAATTATAATGAAATTTATAACATAAAAAATATCTCATTAAGTAAAAAACTAAACTATAACCAAGGAAAATAAGTATTTCACTAAGCTATGTCAATGGCAAGAACTTACACTTCACTAAAAAAGACCTAAAAATGGAGGATTTTTGCTTCTTATTGCTATAAAAATGTGAATAATTTTTTTGGAATAATTTAGGAAAAATAAAAATATAAAATATTCCTCTTAAATTTTAGAAAAAAATAATACATATAGCAAAGAAATGCTTGGAGACAAAGTAGCCCCAAAGTAGGGGACCTCAAACTTGGTCAAAATGGCTCCTCCAAAAGTGCTATGTCACATGTTAAGCTTATAATATCTTGGTAATTAATAAATTGTCCTATAAAATAAGTTTTATAATGTTTATGGGTCTTAGGAGACTCATCATTATGTTTGTTCAAGCTTAGAGCACTTGGAGAGTGCCTAGATTCTTACACCATCCCCTAGATTTTAACCTTCTTGTCTCCCTTGATGAAGAATTTTCTTCCATGGATGTAGGTATTAAATTCCATTACATTATTTTATTTTAACCCTTATATAGGATAATTAATTATGATATAATACTTTTCAATATTTTTTATGAGACTCTTTCAACAAATTGACTTTGTCTTTCGCATGGGGTTTGGAAGAGAAAGAGTCCTATTTGCACTTGTTAGAGACATTTTATAAAGCCTTATTTTATTATAAATATTATTTTAATTATTAATACCTTTATTATGACGTTTAATATCCTTACTCAACTTTCCAAGTCTTTTTAATAGGCTATATGCACCTATTTTTCCCTTAAACCCCTCAAAAGGCTCATTTTACACTATGGCATAAAGGGAAAAGGAGGAGTTTTTTCAAACCTTGCATCAAAAATACACTTGTACACCATTTATGGAGTATTTATAACACAAAATACCTGATTAAATATGATTTAAATCACCAACTACTCCAAAAATTTTGATTTGACACTCAAACCATGCATTTTTCATGCATTCCTTGTAGCCCTATTTCAAGAAAAGATCCTTGTTTGGGAGAATCCAAAAGTATTGATGTAAAAACAAGACTTTTTATAGTTACTTAGTATCCTCCTACACATTCATATAATTTTTGTGGCCAAAACCCAAGTTTTGATATGATTTCTAGCCCATTTAGCTTAACAAATTAGGCCAAATTAGCCCTTTTAGCCCTAGAAGAGAAAATTTATTGCTGGATATCAACAACTTTGAAACATAAAAAAATGTATTATTCAATTTTCTCATGCCTCCACCATGATCCATGTCAATTTTTGTGGTTTGGAACCACCTGGAAGTACCAAAACCATGAAATGGACTTTGGAAGGCTTATCCTTTTAAGGCATTTTTTGACTCACCCAAAAGAATGGAATGGTTTTGGTACCTTAAGATGACGTATTATATATTTTTTAGCTTAATAAATTAAAAAACTTACTAATATTCCTTTTTCCATCAATTGGAATCTTTCTACACTCCTTAGAACATTCATTTTAGCTTTAAAAGCTCAAAAAGTACTATATTTGCCCAGTTAAGGTACATACAAAAACCATGTGAAGGACCCTCTAATATTCCCCTATAACCTTTGGTAGGTTTAGTGAATAAAATATTCCACTTTGTGGGGTATCTAACTCAATATGTTCAAATTGGTTGAAAATAGGGTTTTTGGTAGTTTTCACCCTTAAAGATGATTCATAAAAATGGGATGTCCAAATTGAGAAAAAATTAAAAAAACATTAGGTATTAGACTCCCTCAAACATCCCCCAACTATTTTAGGTCCCATTATAAACCTCCTTGATGGGATGAGCACCCAAACTTGGCCTATCAAGTTGATTTCTTCAATCTGTGCACCCTATAATGGTCTTAAGCTTAAAAATGGCTTCCTTGTGGGATTTTATTCATAAAAGAGTTTATAAATACCTAATATATCCATAAAAATGTGAATACATGGATTATAATTCTCATATAGTGTAAAAGTGGGAATGACCCCTGACTTGGGCTTTAGGCCTAGTTGGGACCCATGGGGTTTCATTGCATATAGTTATCCACATACACTTATAAGTGTTTTATCATCATAAAAGGACCCAATACATGCTATTTACATATAAATACATATTATTACATCATCTCCAAGTGTCACATTGTGTTTTAAAGACACCAATCACCCATTTTGGTCACATTTTCTTCATTCTTTGTCTTCGTACATGCCTAAGAATGGCCAACCTCTAAGACAAAATAGAGGATATGTGCCCTATTTTAACATTAAAAAAATACATGAGGGTATAGATTGGGTAATGAGGACCCTTAGTACAAAATTTTAATTCAAACTAATGCTTTAATCTCCCTCAAACTCCAATATTTTTAAAGGAAACATTCTAGGCATTGATTGTGTGTAGGGTTTTGAAATTATAGCTATATAATGCTATTTGAAAACTCTTATTATCTTATTTCATTCCTATGTGAGCCTAACTATAAGGATATTACCATTAATTAATATACACAAATCATGATCATGAAGATTTCCTTAACCCAAAATCCTTAAACATTCACCATCTTTCTCTTAACAAGCTTAGAATATAGTCATTTGTGACTATAACACTTGTTCCAAAGCACCCAACCTATAGATAGATACTTCAATAGATTGAGAATTGTCTTTAAATAATTTTTATGTTCTATATCTATTTAAAAACCACTATGTAAAAGGATTCATACCCATTGTTGGCCAATGCCAATCATCATTCACCATACACTAGTGGACTATTATGTCACAATTAACGTTGATTGATCCTTTTTGGTGTGAAAGGGCCTTTGAAGGAGTGTTATGGATTGAAATAATCACTTATATCATATTTTAAATCATTATTTATCCTTTTGGAGGGATTTTTCTATCCTTAAATCACATGAATTCCCTTTTGAGTTACTTGACTAAATGACCCATGTCAAACTCCTGCTAGACCTTCCTTCACCAATCAAGTTCAAGTTACTTAATTTGTTATAGATGCTCATGTTTTCAGTTATCCCATAACTTAAGACCCCATTTATGTATCGTATATTAATTAATTTTATTGATCGAGCTACTTGTCCACTCTAGGACATTTTACACCATTAACCCTTACTTAACACTAACATGGTTGTAGATTTCCCTTTTCCTCTTGGTTATAGGTCAACATTAACATCATTAATGCCTTGATTCTCCAAAATAAGTCCTAAATATTAAGAAACACATCCTTACTATAGAATTATCTTCATTTTTCAAGATTATTTAAGGATATGGATATATGTGCTCTTTCAATTTACTATACGTCTCACTTTTGAGGTCTTTTGAGTGACTTTCAGTTTAGATTATGTTTAGCTTGAGGTCCATAAGCCAAGTAGTAGTCATGAACACCTATTTTCAACTTGAATAGTCTTACCTCTTCTGAAGCATTATGCATTGTATAATATTTCCTCATTAGGCCTATAGGTGGCTTTTCATATTTTGTTGTCGATGATTTGGTTATTTTAGACATTCGTAATGTAGTCAATGCCATTTGAAAACTTTCTCTAGCCCTTTTTCTAACATATTCCTCTATTTAAACTCTAATTGATTCTTCCTATCCTTTGACCTTGAATTGAATTCTTGGCTATGTGTCACTTCAAACTATAAGTGTAGGTAAATTTTTTAGGTGATAAATATATTTTAATCCTCTTTGAAATAATGTCAAAGGCATGAATGTGTTAGGGATTTTAGAACATTATCATTGTGAATTCCTACCAGATAGTTCACATTCTTAACCAGCATGTTTCCTGCTTAATTCAATCCTTTTATCAAACCTAAGCCAATGGAAGTGGTTGTAGGTTTATGTCCTAGTTTACATGGATTAATGCTTGAAGTGAAGATGTGAGGTAGACTATTGATAGCTCTACCTTGAAGGATTATTTATCTAATTGACAAAATCATTGTCCTTAACCTCTTGACTATAACTCTAGCTTGAACCTTAAAAACATAGTTACTAAGGAGGAATATGCCTTGTGTATGGACAAAGACTACATATAGGCCTTAAAGAAGGACTTTAGCATGATTTTACCCATGATAATCTACCCTATTTTTCTTGACAAGGTCATTGTATACAAACCATCATGATGGAAACCCTCATTTAAATCTTTGGCTTATGTTTTCTGTGGAAAACAAAACTATACACTCATTTGTTGTAGGTGTATGTCCTTGGCATGGTGTCAAATGAATATTTTCACACCTACTCTCACCTCCTTTATGATTTAATCCTCATACTTATTCATTGACATAGGTACTTGTTCCTCTTTAAACCTTGATGAAATCCTTTCCCACCTTGAATCCTCATTAAGCTTCATGGTCACACTTTGACATTAAGTCACTTGTTATAGGGTCTATTTTCGTGACTATACTTGATTTTCCATTGGAATATAACACATTTTCATGCTTGCTCATGATGGTTCAAAAAACGTTTGGCTCTTTGGTGGTGATATGGGTGGTAGGGATGAGGGATGTTGGAAAACATGGAGGTAGGATGAAAAAGACACAAACACAGTGATAAGATAGTGGTATGGGATGGGTCGGATGGAGGTTCATACCTACATTGTAAGACTCCAAGATGACCTTTGAATCATTGAAATCTTGTCAATTATCTAGAACCATTTACCATGAATATATTTTATCACCTTACTATATTTGGGTATATAACTATTTTCAGCCAAGATCCTATAGAGAACACATGAAGAAGAGTAGTGACTAATCACCAAATTTAGAGACCTCAAAATACCAAGCTCCTCTAGTCACATTTTATTCCTTTATTTAAAGGTTAAAACACTACCAAAGGGATACAAAAAATAACCATATATACTGGTCTAAATATTCCTTTGATTTCGTATGAAAATTCCTAGAAAGTTGTAGGGCTATTGTTTACAAAATTTAAGGTAACTAGTCCTTAAAACTTAATTCCTTAATTCGGACATGGCTCTTCAAGCCTAATGTTTCTTTATATATTCATCATTTTGGTCATAGTACCTCATCACTTTTAGGACCATATTGGAATGTATCAGAATTGTTTAAACAACCTTATGCAATCTTTTTCAAACTTTTGTGAGGCACACTAGTTGAAAACCTCATTCAACATGCTTAGTCTCTTATGAATGGCCTATAGATAACACTTTATCTATGATAAGATGTTTTTAGGAACTAAAATATATTTCACATCACCTCACACCATATTGAAAAATGAAATGAAGCTAATCAAATGTATCTGTACCCTGTTATAAAAACCAACTCAACTTAAACACCCTCAAAGGAGACATACTTAGAATGGAGATTAATTAACCCTTTATTAGATGAAAATTATGTTTCATGAGATAAATAATACATTTAAAGTCTCTTAATATTAAAACATCTAATGAAAAACTCACACTTTTCTTTAAAATTGCTCCAAGAATCCACTCATAAAAATAGTGAAAGGAACACAATATATGATATAATTACCTTAAAATAATGAGTTATAAAATTAAACCATGATTAAAATTAGACTCATGACCCATAAAAACATTAACCAAAACCATTTATCTTCATTTTTTACTGATCTTGAGAAATAAGTCTGAGAACAGACCCCTCTCAGATGCATAAGCTATAGTGACCTGCTGTCACTCTTAGTGATTGTTCATAAAAATGAGGGAAAAAAACATGAAAAAATTCCAAATTTTTTAATATTAATAATACCCCTAAAAATTTCAAAATTTTCATATCATAACTCTTTGTCCTCTTATCGTATCGAGCATTTGAAAACTACCCTTCTAAGCATGCAAGAAAGGTAAAAATTCAAGAGAAAATGATTTTTGAATTTTTTTCACCTATAACATCCTTAAAACCACTAATATCACCTTTTAAGGACCCAATGAATCCTATATTATTATTTTATCACAAAAAAGAACATTTGAATACCAAAATGAATGCCTCAAAATAGCCTATTTTGCAATAAAAAAACTATTTTCACCAAGGAAATTTGAATGAAATTATGTAAAATGTTTTATTAAGTCTCTAAAATGTATTATTAGGTGAATAAAGATGTAATAAAGTATTCTCCTTATCATATACTATCAGAACCGTCTCTGAACAAAATGGTTAAATTTTGCATGAAAATGAGTCACATAGTTAGTCTAGAATGTGATGAACCTAATTATTAATTTTTATGAGATGTAATGAACTTGAAATATTATATTAAAATAAAAAATACACTCCAATATCCTATAACCACTGTAAAATGACATGAAAAGGCCAATAAATGACTAGAAAGCATAAGACAAGTGAAGGAAAAGACCTTAAATCACCTAAACAACCTTAAGACCTATTAAAGATGGATTATTCAAGGAATTTTTAGGACAAATTATTGACTCACAATAAAAAATGGAATGATATGCAAAGCTTCAAATGGTAGGGGTGACATTTTGACTCGTGAGGTCAAAATTGTCAACATGAACACTAGATGAAAAAATATAATTAAATGATAGCCAAAAACTGAAGCAAATGGTGACTATTTATGTTTCATTTTTTGGTTATTAATAGTTAACCAAGGCATTTGTAACAATTATGTAGTTTAAATTCTATTCTTTTTATGCTTTCTTAGTTTATTGATAACAAGTGTAGTATGTGTAATTAAAAAAACCATCTATTGGCTAGTGTTGAATGGAACAAATGAGCTATTTAGATCAATAACATGTTATTAAATGAAAATAATATCATCATAAATTAATAGGGTAAATTTTTACTTGATGAGGGTTGTCTATACTATGCCCATTACATTACATTCATAGATAGGCTTGGTTTATGTTTAAACTTGAGTGAGAAAAGAGGTATTTGTGTAGATGGTAATTCCAAAGTAGTTGTAGCTAAAATGAAAAGGGAGAGGGATGTTCTAAAAATAATATTGAGCGAGCTACATGAGGATGCCATTTTTTTATGTGTTTTATTAATGACATTGAGATCTATTGTGCAAATGAAGAACCCAAATAGGAAGCAACACACAAGGAAAAAAAAAGTTTGAATGATTCTTGATTATTTTGAAAATCTTAATTTAAAATACACACTTACAAAGTGTTGTGAATAATAAAAATATTTTGATATTATGTCTGATTTTGTAGTGCATAACAATGTCACTATTGTGTAACACTTTTATTTTTAATAAAGTATATTGTTTATATTTGTTGTTTTTGTCATACTCCCCATTATTTTTGGTGAGGTGATATGATATTAATTCAATGCCATAAACACTATCGTTGGATATATGTTATATTATTTTGAGAGAAAATAAACATTTTGTTTAATTATGCAACAATGAGTATTTTTGAACTTAGAGAGTTAATGGTACGATGAAATATATTTAGTATGTTTTCATTGTTATTGGATGACATTGTGTGTACTACACCTTCACCTCCTCCCTATACTTAAACTTTTTATAAAGATATTTTGATTCATCTTCCATTATGAATATTAGTCACACTGCAAATTATCAAGTATTTTATATGTGTATGTTATTCATAAATGTAAAATTTATTCATTTACACAACATTGATGTTCATAAATCATGTAGTTGTTATTAATCACTATTGTTCATATATTTAACTATTTTATCATTCATAATGATTAAATGTATTGGTTTACACAAAAAAAAAAAATTATATGTTGGATCAAATGGGTAGAAGGTGGGATAAATTGACCACCTTCCACTTTTGAACCCAAGCAAGGGTTTGTTTTAATGCGGGAACATTTTCATGACATTATAGGAAAGAAGTATGTGTTGATTGGGTTGAGAGTGATAGATTTGATGACTTAATAAAAGGACAATTAAATAATAATTCATACCCTAAAATGTTTTGTGCCTGACATCACATAAAAAAAATAATCCTTATTCCTAACAAATAGACAAGGATCAACACTACTTAAAATATGTCATGTAAGTGGACTCCCATTTTATATATTAAGTGTGCACGTATTCATACTTTATTGCGTCATATTCATATTTCATTTACGTAAAAATAGATTAAATTTTTGTACCCTTGATAAATTTAATATATTCATATAAATATTGGTGTTGATATGGATTTGAGGACTTAATCAAAATTGATTTCATGACAAAATGCAAGTCCATAATGTCAAACCTATGAAAACATAGTTGGTCAGGATGAGAAAATATAATGTGTGGCTATCATTTTCATTTCAACAACAAAAAAATGGTCATTTGACCTAATCATGTGTTGTTCACATACAGTCAAGTAGAACATGTTGACAGTTAAGGGGAAGAATTTATTTTCCCCTTATATTAGTGCTTGGTTGAATGAATGGACTCATAGGTTACTATTATTACGAATGTCTACTAATACTATCCATATTAAATAATGTGATATGTTGCATGATAATGCCATAATATTAAATGGCGAAAAACAATGAGATTATTTATTATGAAAGGATATAATATATAATAGAGAATGCGAAATAAAGGAGGTGAAATATGTGTATAGTCCTAATGATGGAGGCAATGTTGGTGAATGGCTATTGGTAAATCCTTAAAAGTGGTTTATTTTTCAAGGAAAAATAAAAAATTAATTAATGAGGATTGATAAATTCCATTCATATTGTGCATTAAACTCCCAAAACAATTTCATTGGATATTTAAGTTTTCGAATAACAACTTATTGGTGATGGATTCAATGTTTAAAATAAATGGAATGGAGGTACATTGTCAATTATTTTAATAGTAGTAGATGATACAAATATTTCTTAACATAGAATCTAACTTGTGTTTTGCTATGGTGTAGTTTTAATTTTACACATTATCAGTGTTTGATTCCAAATATCAAGGACTTCCCATAGCATGGGTCATTATGTCACGATCATGTACTAGTGACATCACCCAATGGATGCAAATAATTCTATAGAGTACATTTAAAACACATTGAGTCAAAAATAAATTCCTTCATGGTAGATGACGCCAGTGTAGAGATCAAATCAATTAGGTGAATCTTTATTATTTGTATAGGCATATTGTGTTTTTTATGTTGATGTTCATATATACCATTATCACCCTATATTCTAAAATCTTACTAAATTGTTTTGTTATGTAGGAAAACATTCAATTGTGAATTTATTTATATAGTTGGCATTTACATCATGCATTGGTGAAGAATATGATATCCAATGTGAGACAAGAATTTTTAAGATGAGAGATGATAAGTGAAATGGAATAAATTATGCATATATACAGTAACAAGGAAATGAAAAATAAGGAGTCTATACATTTTTTTAGAAAATTATCAATCCACATAAGCTAATTTTTTCAATTTATGAACAATATTTTATTCACTTGGTTTTAATATGGTTAATATGTTTTCATATCCTTCAACATGTCGAGAAACAAATAAATTCAGCCATTGAATCATACCATTCACACCTCAAAAACCATTTATTAAGCATGATATATACTTCAACACATCACAAGGTGGATTGTTTAGTTCACCAACTAACCATGGTTATTTATATATACTATTGGTGGTTGTAAATATGAAAGGACAAAATATTATAAAATAACATCAAGGTTGTTGAAATTGAAAATATTTCATGGTTTAAGGATATTTATATTTTATAATTCCACGCCACCTTTTATAGTAGTGATAGTCATATAGTTTGAGTGTGAATTCAGAAAGATGATATTTTGCATTATCAGGTATATAATGTAACACCATAATTATTATTGTGAAAATATCCAATTTCACTCCATGTCTACACTTATAAACATGTAATTAAGGTGGAGATGACGAGAGAGAGAAGAAGAGAGGGAGTTCTCTATGATGTGGGGGATGATGTGAGCGATTGAACCATCAACAATGATATAAAGTCTAATGTAAATTTTCTTTATGAATTTGTTTTATTTTTGTTCTATTTTTTTAGTAATCTAAATTATCTAATATATTTTTAATACATAGGGCATACACAATGGATCCATAAATGTAAATGAAGGTGCATTAGGTATAGATATTAGAGGATCAAAACCTTTGGATGAAATTAATGTAGATATTTTGGTAGATGATGGTGAAAACCAACTAAGGGAGGATAATAACGAAATACATCTATACTTGTAATCATTTTTTTCTATTTTTTATTATTTATAATGATATTTTTTTCATTGTATGAATATATACCAATTAGTGGAATAAATGATGAACTCAAAGCCTTGAGAGAAGAAATCGAGAGGTTTTTTAAAACATATCACACCAACAAGAAAATTTGAAACACTACCATTAGTTTAAAAGTATATGGAATATGTTAACAAGGTGAATAGAAAAAAATAAAAGGTACACAACACCAAATTACCAATGCATTCCAACAAGTGCATGATGGACACATTACTACCCTTTTTAGATAAATAAACTTCATAAAAATGATGAATACAAGAATAAATCATAGAATGTCACAAGAGATAAACCTCTTTAAAAACCCTCCCAATAATATTAAATGAAAATTTTGAAATGAGGATATAAACATGAAAAAAAAGTGGGATAGAGATTGACTTTATGGATAAAATGCAAATTAATTATGTCTTGATGATCGAGGTAAATTGATAAATCAATGTAAGGTTATAAAGTATTGTTTTCATGTGATTAAAATATCTTTCAAACCAGACCTAAGACTCAAAAAATATTTAATTAATTTAAATAGGTGCTTCATATTTTCTAAATAAGATTTCAATTGAGACATCATTTAATTTATCATTATCCTCTTCATATGTATATTAGACCTTTTAATTCAAAAATATGAAAATTTGATATAGGTTTTGCTCTATATAAGTCAACATGAAATGGCATATCATATTACTTTAAAAAATCACTTGAAATTCACTTATCATAAACATTTTCCATGCATTCATCTATCATTGTAGTCTCATGTTATAGTATTCTTGAATTATAGATAAAAAAACATGTTTTAGTTCTCAAAAACTATATTTTGAATGGTTATAATTTTTTTTAAGTGATATTTGTTGTTTATGTAAACTTAGATAAAACACCAAACTGGTTCAGTCTCCATCATCCCCTATTTTTTAAGCAAGTAAGGATGATTGATGAAAATGATTTATCAAGCAAAGAATTTTTTTTTTTGAAAATTACAAACTGGAGCAATGTATGCTTACTTACCTAGATGTCTAAAATGAAAATAAGACTTTAATTTACATCTTATGTTGTATATGTTTCTTGTGATTTACATCTTATGCTTTATATGTTTCTTATTTATTGTTTAGTTTGTTGTTGATAAGAAAAAAATAATTATTGAGGTAAAATATGAATGTTTATCCTTTATTAGACAATTTTCAATAGGTTAGAGGTGGGAATGATAAAGTTATGCATATTTATCTATTTTTTAACTTTGGTTCATCTCTTGAATGGCCAAATGAATTTTTATTTATTCTGTACAATGTTGATTGCCTCAGAATTTCTATGGTTACATATAATAATGGTCAAGTATTCTAAAATGCACAAGTTTTCCTCAAAGATAATAGTATAATGTACAAGTATGGATGTTATTACGTTTTTTGGTTCTTGTTTGTTAAATACAATGGCCAATAGTCTGGGCATTTCCTTGCATACTGCTCCAATTTATAGAGTGGAATTTAAGGATGCATATGGAAATGGTGTTTCCCTTGTAGATGAAATTGATGTGGATTATGCAATGACAATTTTTTTTATGCCTTTAGGTTCTTATATATTAACCTTTTTATGACATCTCCTAAGGGTGATTGTCCACATTAATTGTGGTAGCTTTTTTTCTTTATGTTAAAACTCTACAAATTTTATCTTCAAATTTAAAAAATATCCATCAGACATGTGAGAATATAAATCATATACAATCTTCATTTCCTCATAAAACATGATTTAATTTACATATTATTATATTTTATGTTCTGTATCTTGGATCTATTCAAAGGTCAGATTGATACTTGTATTTCACTTATGAATAAACATATTGCAAGAACATTTTACTTGCATGAATCATTCATGTCTTATTTCCTTAGATATTTTTTATAAAATGAACATTCCTAAAAATGATCAAGGTTTCTCCTTTCCTTGGATATTCATGATTTTCATTAGAATATATACTTAAAAATGTAAGGAACTATAAGTAGGCTTACAAAAAAATAAAGTCTCTCATTTTCTAAATATACATGATAAAGACATTTCACATTTTCATAATTCACCCCAACCCCTTTTTTTTATATTTTATCTTACCTCATTTTATGACCCAAAAAATATTATGCCCATGATGCTGACAGGTTGGAATTCAACATTTTTTCCCTAGCATGGTTCTGATCTACTATGTTTTGGCATGGTTTTGTCAAATATATCAGAAGCATATTATATTTAAATGGATATTATTTATCTAAAATTTGTTTAAAATTATTCTAATTTTTATGTACATGTAAACAAGAATATGTTGAGAAAATTAATATCAGATAAACATGACCACATTCATACCTTTTATTTTAGTAACTTATGTTCTAGTATTTTTAACATAAATAAATTTTATACAATGGATAATAGGATTCATTATTTATAAGGTAGTTATTATAATCATAACATATATTCAAAGTTTAATTCAATTCTGTAATAAAATTGAACAAAACTACCTTCAACTTATCATAATTTTTCCATTTGTGTTTTAGTCATCTAAAATTTCATTTGAGTGTAATGATTGTCACTTGAGACCATATTGTCATTAGCTTAGACCTATACCTATATTAGGGCCTCTATTAATCATTTTCCATATTTTGTGAGAGTCTAAACTATTCCCAAATTTACCAAAAGCACTACTAAACTACCCCCTAGGCACCTAGATCTTATTTTCACCTATTATTATCATCTAGACATTAACATGGTCGTTTAGACTATAGAGTAACTATTTTATTGACTAAATGGTATCGTTAATGTCCCCTTACTACTTATTCCCCCGATGGATGTCTTACTATTTCTCAAGGGACTCCTAGGGTTAGCCTAGACCTATTTCACATCTTTAAAATAATTAGAATGATATATATAGACCAATATCAATCACTTATCGACTAGATGAAAATTATATACAAATACTCATAAATTAATAGGAAACAAATTATTCAAATCAAGGTCATTAATCCTTATTCTTCCCTACTTTTTCACACAACCACTTATAGTAACTAAAGCTCAAAGTAATCATATTTCTAGTCTCAAGTCACATTAAAAGAATTCAAAACAACACTCATACTATTATTCACTTATACTTTCACTAGCACTTAGATTGGGAGAGTTACATCTAGTTTTATCCCCCTTTCATGGTATTGGTATGTAGTAAATGCTCAACACATGGGATGTCGTGGTCACATCCAACCTACCCTACTAACACCACTCTTTTTATACTTTTTATCCTCAAATACCCTAAGAATTTGGAAGCTTAGGGTTTCACATTAAATGAATTAAAATAGGGAACATGCATCAAACTAGTATCTATCAATGGGCACAAACTACTCAAAATCAGGTCAAGGTACACCTAAAAGTTCACTATCCCTACTGCCAAAAGGACACTAGTGTGGTATAGAAAACACTAGCACGATGTAAAAATATATAGAGGATCATGCTATTATCTAAAAGGGTTTTTGACTCCTAATTTCTATTCATGATACCTTGAATAGTCATTGTAATAGTTATTGACCTATCACTTTTTTGTCTCAATCAATTTCTAGCTAAGTACATCTCTTGTAATTTATTTACTATTCATAAAGTAATTTGATAAATAAAATATTATACAAATTAGAGGATATTGATATTTCTATAGTTATTCCCTAATTTATTATTACATCACTTTACCAACCTAGGGTTTTATATTCTATAACCCACTTAAAATATAAATCATTTGTTGAACCTGACTTCTTGAGGCCTTCTATTTATAGATTTTCCCATTTGATTAGAATGAACCTAAATACTCCATATCAAGATGAAGATGTGTGGCTAAAAATCAATTAAATTTTAGAGACTGAAATCAATAAATTCCCTCATAAATATTTGGGATAGAGAGGTATTAAAGAGGTATGGGAGGGTTTAATCAGATATTTGTGGCATTTATGGCCTATGGAAGCCACCTCAAAAACTTATGTCACATGATGATGTAGTTATTCAATATCAATATCTATTAATTAAATATTCAACAAGTTCCATGGAACATTAACTTAAGCTCTTAATTCAAATTAATTATCCTTATATATGATTTTGCAATTTTGGTGGAAATCTTGGTAATTGGTGCACAAATTAATCAAATTGGTAAAAACATCATATTATTAGATCAAAATTTTACTAGATTGAAATTGGAAGGAGATGTTAGATTCATTGGAACTATTATCGCATTTTGCATGTTTCCAACACAAAATAACAAAGGCATATGTCTTGTGTAATAAATTTAGTAGAAAAGAGCAATCTAGAGCACCTAGGTGTGAAATCATCATTTTGACTCGAAATGATCTTATCAAAGTTAGTTGTCTCATAAAATGAATTTTACCATTTGGGGATACATTGGCCAAATTGACACTTGTATATAATAGGTTCAAATTATTAAGCATATTTTAGTGGTTTTAGCCCAAATTGTGTATTTTATTAGAAATTGGTTTGAATCTTGGTCAAAGATTATTGGTGGCCACTTTTAGGTGTCTACCTATCCTGAGTAGTCAAAAGACTACTAATGAAAAAATGAGTCTTGGTTTCAATGGATAACAAAATAAGAACACTAATGTGATCAAGGATGATCAAACCTTGAAGGTCAATGGTCAATCAAATAATGAAGTCTAATCCTATCAGGTAACCTAATACTATAAGGTATGTTAATCCTTTCAGTGGTTATTATTATTCATGTAACCAATTTGGCCATATATCAAGGTATTTTAGAAGACCCTCCAAGAATTAATATGCATGGAACTATGAAGACAATCATTATTCAAGAAGTATGGGTAATAGTGTCCATAAAGAGGAATAGTGTGTTTCAATTGTCAAAAGGTTGGTCATGTTGAATTTTTTTTTTAAAGTATGGATTTTCAAGTCAAAATACGATGATTTAGTCCCCTAGAGTGCAAGAATGAATACAAGATAGTGAATGGAGACCAAATGTAGCTAAGGTGAATGATGATCGGTATGCAAGTCCAAGTAGATTATTTTCCATGGTCGAGCATAGTTTAGTTGTAAAGGATTACCAAGAATTCTCCCTATCTGCTCAGGTTACTGATGAAGGAGTCAAGATAACTAGATAAAGTTAGAATGTTATTCAAATGGAGATTGAAGAGGTCAAAACAAAGAGACTATTAAATCCTAAGAGGATCATGAATAAAGTTTAGTCTAGTAAGGACATGTAAATCTTGGAATATATTGAGTTTATGTTGTTTTCAAACACTAGATAAGAGGTGCTTCCATTAGGATTCATGAAAGCACTCAACTAGTGATTAAAATCATTAAGGATTCTTATTCTTAAGAGTAACTATGTATTCTTTGTTTTAGATCCAAATTTCAGTCAATAGTCTATTAGAGGTGTGATTACAAGAGATGGGTTACAAAAAATTTATATGATGACTTATTCAAACCAAGTCACATTCATGATAATGTATAAATACCTCATGAAAATAAGGGGAGATAATAATGTTCTAAGAGTAGGTTTTTTTTCCAATAATATTTGTAGCAGTCAAAGATTTTTGAGTTATAGATTGGTACAAGTCAGTTGGTTGTGAGCTTTATCTATGTTGAGTTGTTGAAAAAGATATAGAGAATTATCTTGTTTAAAGAGAAAATTTGTGTTATTCAACATCAAAGGATAATATATATGTCAATAGTTGACACTTTTTAATTAATTTCAAAGGGGGAAAAAGTTTAGTTTAGGAGAAAGGTCAGTTTGAAGAGATCTAGCTTGGGGAGATGAGAATGATCAGATTTATTTAAGTTTTTGCCATCAATGACAAAGGGGGAGATTGTTGAGGTATGTTACTATTTTTTGTGTTATTTCATAAATGTTTTGATTGATTTCATGGCAAAGATGGATGTCATTAATGCCAAATTTGAAGTTGGTAGCATGCATAGTGAAGTGGTATGTGATAAAGAGTCTTATGATAAGAGAAATTTTGAAGGAAAACTATTGTCTCTCTATTGAGAGATAATATTAAGGAAACCTATTAATTATTATAAGGTTTGATGACATGTCAAGTTCAAGATAAAAATACAAGGTAAACATAATTTTGAGCACTAGTTTCAAGGAGTATTATCATATCATGAGCATATGTATGAAGATGGTGATCTGGAAAGATGTATACACATAGATATGAGTGGGTGTTCAATATGCCCAAGGATGAATATGAATTATTGTAAAACTCATGAAATTTTCAAGGTATACCTACAAGGTTAAGGTCCTAAGCCTAAGCATAGATCAAGACTAGTCTTAGTCCTACCTAACTTAATAAGCTACCATGAAATGTTGTCAAGACTTATGAAGGATAAAAATCAGTGGTAGATCATGTGACAATATATTTGAAACTATGTAAACATTTTTTTAAGGTATATAAGCCTTTAGATTAGATGTCAAGGCTAGTTCATAGCTTATTTATTTGCATCAAGAGACCTAGTGAGAAGGCATAGTCTTGGTAGCATGATGAGGTGAGTAGATTAAGGCTTGTGAAATGAGTATTGGTAGTGTGTTATAATGGTATTAGGTTTTATGAAATTATCATGAAGTATTGAGATTAGTTTAATTAGTTTTAAGGTATGTTCAAGGTCTAAGTGTGATTGACAGTTTAAGGCCTAATGTGTAAAGAGACCTAATGTGGTGTAATGAGTGGTAAAGTTAAGTTTTCAAGGTGATATAGATCATGAGAGAATTTTAAAAGGTGTGAAAGTTTGTTTGAATTATTTTTACCAAATCCAAGGTCAAATTCTGAAGGGGAAAGCATGAAGTATTATTTTGAGGTTTTCTATGTGCACAAAATGAGGTATTGTAGACCCAAGAAGGATTTTATTGTGCTTGTTTTCATGTGTAACCTTTACATGAGATACTAAGAAGTTCATGGAAGTTTTGTAATTTTTATATCTCAAATTTCATAACATTGGTTTCTGAGTTGAGTGGAAATCCTTTATGAATGATTGCTAAGAGTGGAAACTAGTTTTTAGTGCCTTAAAGCCCTAAGTTGAACCTCATGTTAGAGATATTATTTAAAAGGGATCATAATTAATTTAATAAAATAGTTTTATTATTGTATAATGTATATTAATATATTAGGTACCTTTAGGTGTGATTTTTATATCATAAGAGTGAGTGGAAACTATAAGAAACTCCTTGTTTCTCTAATTTTTGACATAGTAGGTAGAGTTGACCAAGTCAAAGCATGAAAATGATTTGAGGATGATGTGTGATAATTTTATTTTTTTTCAATGTAATATTATAATCATTTTAGAGACTTAAAATATTCTAAATCGAACATGGAAGTTGGCCTATCACTAAAAAGGCCTAGTAAGGAAGACGATGAGAAAAATAGGCACAAATGGGATTGAGATTAGGGATGTGTTACAATGGATTAGGGATGGATCAAATTAATAAGTTTTTTATTAAATAAATTTAACACATATCCAATTTGTATATAATATTTATATATGTATATATATAAGTATAAATTTGGTCTTAAAGTGACCTGTCTAACATAGTGAGGTTTGTGTAGGCTGAAGACATGAGACTAGTTTACAAGACCAATATTTCTATTTGAGCCTATAATATATTTGTTTAAAGTTAATATTATGATTTTTTATGATCATATAATACCATTGGAATATCATGAAATTTAATTTACATTTTTTCTAAGTCATTTTTTTATGACTATATTTTGGATCATTCGTGCAGTTATTTGTGTGTTAGTGAGAATGATGTTCTTGAGTTATTGTGTACAAAGTTGAAGAATATAATGAATATTAAGTTGTTATACAAGTATTATAGGTTAATTTTAATGTATTTTTATTCATGATAAATTTCTATGAAGGTGAGAAAAGTCAAAGGTTCTTGACTAGGTTTTGAAGCCTATTTGAAGTTTTAAGGGAACATATGGAAGTGGTCTATTTGAGGCCTTTTGCCCTATTTGGTGAAGTATAATGGAAATTTTTATGAACATAAGATAATTTATTTTCTATATATATGATTTTTTGATATTTTTATATGTAAAATTTGAGTTTATACTTTAGATATTCAAAGTAGACTTTTTGGCAATGAGAAGGCCTAATTGTGAGTAGGCCTAATGTTATGTTTCAAGGAGTAAAATGTGATAAATGGTGTTGGGTACCTAAGTTGAGATTATAAGGGGTATAATTTAATCATTCATGAAATTTTTAATCCATTTATGTAGGCTTAATATGTTCCTAGGTGGTTAAGGTGAAACGTGTGCTTTGAGAAGACCTAATTACATTAGGTCTCTATTAGGCCTAATGGTGGTTTTGGTCCTTATGAGTGGTGAATGACATATGTAATGGTTGTTCCAATTATTAAATGAATGTATTGGTATATTAAAATTTTAATAAAATTATGGATAGGTTTGTATTTGACAAAGGTATATGAAATCAAGAGTTAAGTATAAGAAGGTCTAATAGGCCTAATTTGACTAGTTAGAATTTGAGGATGTGAACAAATGAAATAGAATTTTTGAAACTAGGTAGAGGGATTTAATACCATTATATATATTTTTTTAATATTTCATGATGTTATAATAGTTATTATACAAAGGATGATCAAGGTCATATGACCTACATCTGCCAAGAAGAGGGCTAGTTGGTTGAAGAGGCCTAATAGGTTATTTGAGAGAGATAGAAGAGTGTCAAGAGAAAAATAAGGTGATCATCATCATTTGAGTGATAAAATCATCCAAAGGTGATAATATGTTCTATTTATTTGAGTTATTTTTGATTTACCTAGGGTATTGATGCCTCCTTTCAAGTTGGTACTTGCTAAATGACTAATTGAAGTTGTGCTTGACTAGTGAGGGGTTATTGCTCCATATAGGGTTTATGCCTCACAACATATTGATTAATTGATTATAGGAATTTAATCCAAGTTTTTATTAGTCATTTTTATCCCCATGGAGTGTTTCCCACATATCCCTTGTGTTGATATGTTATATGCTTATGTGGATGCTTGTTTATGCATTGGATGATGTATGTATACTTCATGAATCCCAAGTGAAACTGACTAATTCAACCCCCCCCCCCCCCCTTCTCTTATTATATGTACTCAAAATAATTAATGGTATGTAAATATTAATAAATATGGAATATTTATTCAATTGAATACTCTTTGAATGTTTTTTGTTCTTTTTACTAGGTATAATAAGGTATTGTAAGTGAGGAATAAATGATGGTCAATTTTATATTTATATAAATCCCTTTCGATTAGCAACTCACATTAAATAACTTAGGAAAAACATTATTATATGTTTCATTTTAAAATTATATTAATTTACATCACTAGACACTTGCATTGGGATAAGATAGTAATGTCAATGTTATTGTCATTCCTGAACGATAGTGTCCACAAAGTAGCAAGGTAGTTACAAGTTTAAAACTTGTAGAGATGGAATATAAGTACATTTTAAGTATTATGGAAAATATGTGATACTTGGGTCATCAAAATAATATAGTTTTTACTAAGAGATATATGCCAAGGGGAACAAAGATAAAATAGAAGAGACACTTATAGAAGTTGGAAAGATAAATATCTAATAGAAAAAACCAAGGTCTAAGTTTTCCAAGTTTACAAGACTAAGGTGTTATACTATAATAATAATAATAATAATAATAATAATATACATTTAACCCTTTTAATATTGTAACTAAATTACTAGTTTAAATAAATGGATTTCGTTCTTGGGTGTGTATGGACACCTTGAATTTCCATGTGCCCAACTTGAATGTTTCTTTGGTGATTGACCAATAACCAATAACATGTTTCAATATAAAATAAATGGGTATACTTTTTGTTGAAATTACTTGATATATATTTAAATTTAAAGAGTGAGGTTTAGGATTACACATGTGTGTTGATGTAACCACCTTGTCTATTGAAAAGATATTTTTAAAAATATGTATCATTATAAGTATCTAAAACTGAGATTAGGACAAGTATAGATAAATATTTAATGTGCATATATCTATATATATATATATATATATATATATATATATATATATATATATATATATATATATATATATATATATATATATATATATATATATATATAGAGAGAGAGAGAGAGAGAGAGAGAGAGATGTTATAAGGCACATGCCCCCAACATTGGATAAAAATTATGTTTTTTCCTAACAATTGAGATTAGCTCAATTATAGAACCCAATGATGCTTATAACATGGTGGCGTTGGATGATAAATTTAAATCTAAAAACATATAAATAGTGAGTGATTTGATGACCTCAACCATACCAAAAATAAACAAAATACTACAGTAGATTAGATCAATAAAATTCCATAGATGTTCATAAGGTATCTATATGAAAAGTTCTATGATATGTTAACAATCCATAATAGTGTTTTAGAATCTAAAACTAGTTTTGATTTTTTAATATTAGGCACATGTTACATATCACATTCACCTTAGATATTTATCATGTCAATATTATGTATAAAATAGTAATAATGCATAAAATTCTACCATAATTATGAATTTGAATCATATACTATGTTCTTTGGCCAATTCAGATAACTATGTAAGTATGGAGAAAATGCTTCCAAAGGAGGCCCCAATTATATATTGAGAAATATAAAAACTAATATAAGTACCAATGTGGAGGACATGTTTCCAAAATATTCTCCCACTACAAATTGGATATTTTGAATAATGATTAGGTGGGGAGAACATACATTCAAACCATTCCCCCATTGAATCTAAAAAATGATATAAGTGCAATAAAATAAATTAATATGGAGAACGTGCTTCTAAAACATGTTCCCATTGAATATATAAATTATGAATGTTTAGAATCAATTCCTAGATGACATTCCCCCACTAAAATCTAAAAATTGATAAAATTAACATATAATTAATGAAAGTGGACAATATGTTTCCAAAACACGTCCCATTAAATCTATAAATTATGCCAAGTTTCGAGAACATGCCTCTATAGCATGCATCCACTAATATGGACCCATATTAAGGTGAGGGAAATATAAGAACTAGTACTTACCTCACCTCAAAAATATGAGTGAATTTTATAATCTTTGAATGTAACCATGTATCATATTGGAGGCAACATGTCTATACATAAGTATCATTGAATCACATAGAAATGATGTGATCACATGTAGTTCTAAGATGAATGATAAAGATCATGAGAACATTTAGATAGTAACAATACAAGTTCAACAATAAAATAAGTAAACTAATTTAAATTTTAAAGGCTTATGAAATGTAAACCCTAGGTTTTTAAAGGGTTTGAGTACATTAAACTAGGGGAGAGATATGCAATAAATATTATTGTTTGCTCTAATATTCTCCTTCTCATGAGATGCCCATGAGGTCAGGAATTCCATAGAAAGGAAGGTGAAGACAACTATGGAATTTTATCCTCCATTTTAGGAATGATCTTAGATCAACCCAAGGCATAGATATGGGTATTGGACATGACAAATTTATTTTGCATGAATATTATCCAAGAGATGCAATATCACCACCGAAAGTTTAATTCAATGTCTTGTTTATACACATAATATTTTAAAACTTTTATTAACTATTGACACTTTGTATCTTTTATGAACCTATCAAGTCTCAATCTCTTTAAGTGCATGACTTAAGGGGTGAACTAGGAAAGGGGTGGGTAGACCATTAATGATTCATAAGATTGTTGTCCCTTTTGCCACTTGTCATCTACACACTCATCTCATAAAAACATTAACCCTAAGCTTATTATTCTAAATTATACATATTTTAGTCATTTTCCTCTTTCCATCATCCTTTTCTTACCTTAATTCCCTTTTAGACTATCATTTTTACTAGGTCAACCATGGCTGATCCTATCCAATTTATGGTATTTTTCACTTTTGGGGTTTTTTAGAATTTCATTCAACCTAGCTCAGACCTAGTGAATTATCCTTGATAGCATACATGGTCAACCATGGTTGACCTTATATAGTCAATGTTTTTGAGATGATTTATGGAAATATCCACCTATATATATACAAGTTCATTTCCAACCATTTATATAGAAGAGAAGTGAATAAGAGTATGTGTGAATGAACATCTTCGTATTGATAATTCTACTTGAGAAATTAATCTTAGGGTTCCATAATTTCTTTGTATATATGGATCTTATCTTGTGTAGAAGTATTTTGGATGCATATATTGGTTATATATCCTAGATCTAATTTGTCTTTGTTATCCTTACATACCAAAAAATCTCTTATGAAGCACCTTGGCCAATGGAGAGATTGAGTCTCAATAGGTTCATCTTCAAGGTAAGTATTCCTAAATTTAATTCTCCTTTGTAAGAGTAGATAGATAACGTAGTTTTGATTCTCTCTTCCATGCATTAGGATCTTAAATACATTGATGTGAGTATATTTCTTCAATACAAGTTTAGTTTCATTTTTTTGTGTTTCTAACCTCCAATTTGTGCCACAAGTTTTAGTGTGAACTAGATTATATTTACTTTCTTATTTATTATCATAGGTGAAATATCAAATCTTAGGACTCTTTAGGTTTGTTTCATGATTGTGTTAGACTATAAGCTTTGGAACCCTACCTTATATAGTGTATTGTGACAAGTGATCCCCTAATTAGATCTAGAAAATCCCCATATTGGTCATGCTCCCAGTTAGCAAATGTATTCCCAATTGAAAGTGTAGGTATGCTCTATCTTTTTTGAGCCAAGATTGATTTATAAACCTAATGCATTTTTTAATACATACATTTTGGTAGACCCAACATAATATTTTCAAAAATTTATTGATTATTGACACTTTATATCTTGTAAGAAGCTATCAAGTCTCATTCTTTTTGAGTGCATGCCTTAAGGGGTGCAATGAGAAAGGGATGGGCAGAACATCAATGATTTATAAGATTTTTGTCCCTTTTTCCACTTGCCATCTACATATTCATCTCCTAGAAATATTAACCTTAATCTTATTCATCTAATTCATACCTATTCTAATCACTTTCCTCTTTCCATTATCTTTTTCTTACCTTAATTCCCTTTTGGATTTTTGGTTATACTAGGTCAACCACTACTAACCCTATATAGTTTAGGGTTATTTTCACTTTTTGGGTTTGTTAACCTTTCAACCAACCTAGCTCAAACTTAGTGAACTATCCCCAAAGACATATAGGGTCAACCGTGGCTGACCCTATACAAGTGATGCTTTTGGAAGGAATTAGGGAAATATGTACCTATATATATAAGTTTATTTCCAACCATATATAGAGAAGAGAAGTGAATAAGAATAAGTGCAAATGAACATATGCTTATTAACCATTCTACTTAGGGTTACATAATTTCTTTGGAGATACGGATCTTGTGTTGTGGAAAAGTCTTTGGGATGCATAAACAGGTTGTGTAGCCTAGAGATAATTTATCTTTATTATACTTACATACCACAACAAGCTATTATGAAGCACCTTAGCCAAGGGAGAGATTGATGCTTATCAGGTTCATCTTCAAGGTAAGTATTCCTAGCTTTATTTATGATTTATAAGAGTAGATAAATAACATAGATGTGCTTCTCTCTTCCATGTATTAGGATTACATATATATTGACATGAGTATATGTATTCTATGCATCTTTAGTTTATTTTTTTGTTGTGTTTCTAACCCCCCACTATGTGCTACAAGCTTTGGTGAGAAATAGACTAGATTTACTTTCTTTTTTATTAGACTTAAGTGAAATATCAAACCTTAAAACTATTTTAGGGTTGTTACATTACTGTATGATTTACAACCCTACCTCACATGGTGTATTATGACAAGTGATCCCCTAATCGGGTCTAGAGGATCCCCATATTGGTCATGTTCCCTCCTAACAAATGTATTCCAAATCAAAAGCATAGGTATGCTCTATATTATTTGATCCAAGATTGATTTATAGACACGATGCATATCTAATTACATACATTTTGATGAAGCTCATGTGAATCTAAACCTTATAGGATTTATTTCACTTTCTTTCATTATTTTCAGCATTATTTTTATCATATATTTATTTCAATGGATCAACTTTGTCGACCCATTTCTAATATATATGTGCAAGTTTCCAAGAAAAAGCAAATTGAGCAACTTAGATGACCTAATATAGGTTTACAAAGTTCTAGACTTCTAGTTTAGACTATTAGGTTGTCTTAATCAACCATGTACACTTTCAAGCATCTAGAAAACATACTAGGTTGACCCTATACAATTTTAGGCTTCTATAACATATCCTTACACATCTTGATCGACCTAGTTGACTTAGTAGGTTTCACCAGCATTCTTCAAGGATATTGATCAGTAATCTTAATTATTTGCATCTCTGATCCATAAGGGATACTTTCTATATATCTTTCTCTTTATTTTACTTTTTTTTCACATTTTTTAGTCTTCAAAACTAACTTTGCAAAATCAATTGGATCAACCCTATCGACCTAATTCTATGTTTTGTGTACTATTTAAAATAACTAAGTTGACATTGGCTGACCCTATTCAATCTTAGATCTTACTTCTATAGTATAGGTTCGACCCTTTTGACCCTATTCTATATTTTATTTATAAAGTCTCAATAAAATAACTTATTTCAATTTGGAATTAATCTCTATATTATATTAATTAGTTCACATATTTATTTTCTTTTTACTTGCATATTCATAATATTTCACATAGTCTAATTAGGGTTTTTTTAATTAACTATTTAGTTTCACTATTTTTATTTTATGCACACATAGCCAAATCACATAATCTAAACAAGCACTTTAAGATTTATCTACCCAAAGCAAACGTACTTGGATTTCATCACCAAGGGGGAAGATGACTTGATACTATAGTCAAGTATAAAGCATAGTTAATTAAAATTTTATCTAAGCACCTAACACCCTTATCACTATGGTGTGTGACGTGAGGGGGCATGCCCCAATACCAAGCTTGTATCATTACCATTATATTCCCTTTCAGCCAAAACTATCTAAAACCGTTCTTAGACTGTTATTTAGTTCCTATCTTTACAATCAAGTTTTCATCACACTTAAAATATATTCTTAATAATATAATAAAACATCTTAGGTTAACCAATTAGTTAGCTCTTTACTTTTCAAGTTGATTCTTTTCTCTTTACTTAATAGTGTGTGCAAAAACTTGCATTAGCCAATGTTAGTGTAAGGTTTTATACTGTTTGCTTCAATTGGATTAGCTAGAATTGATACAATTGACTATTTATTTCCCCTTAGCTCTTAATTTCTTAGATTAACTAAATAAATGTCTTATTTCAATTCATAACTTGTTACAAACTTTCTTTTCTTTCTTTTCTACTATACTAGGTTGACTAAGTCAACCTTATACCTTTTTACATTCTTTTACACTATACAAGATAGACCCAATTGACCCTATACTATTTTTAACGCATTTTAACTCTTTTAATAGTCTCTATGCACTATATTGAATTGACCCAATTGATCTTGTATAGTTTTACAATCCGTATTTTTATGCTAGGTCAACCTAGTCAACCCTATACTATTTTAGTCACTTCTTAGTTATTTTCTTTCTCATCTCTCTTCCTTTCCCCTCATCATGAAATTTCTATTTGATAGTGATATTGAGTTCCATGAAATAGACATGATGAATCCTACCAATCCTCATAGGGTCTCTTATAGACAAAGTAAAGATCCTCTCTTGGATAGTAATAATGTTCATATTTCCACTCTCACAATGAAAAATGGGACCCCTCCTTATACCACTTTGTAACATAATTATCTTTTCTCATTAGAAAGTCAACCTAAGTTAGAGTATACTCCTAAAATGATTTTCTTTATCTCCAATTTTCCTCAACATCAAGGAAAGGATCCTTCTACCATTTACAATATCATGATTATTGGTCAAGTTTAATATCCTCATTTTCCTACTCCTACATTCTCAATTGAACCTAGGTGTACCACTTTATTTGATTCTCATCCTCTTCTTTTGATTTTGACCCCTTGTCATACCATGAACTATTTTTCTCTAACTTCTTCCATCTCCATTCCTAGTATATCCACTAACACGGCAAGTTCTACATCTAGTGTGCCTCTCTTGAAATCCACTATCCTTAATCCATCTACTAGAACTTCATTTTATACCCACGTCAATCATGATTCTATTGATTTTTCCTCTCAAAAATTCACCATTCCATATTTTGCTACATAAGAAAAATTTTCCACTAGTTCATCTCACTCTCATAATTCTTCTCAAGATCCTATCAACACCAATAGTGGTACCCAAGCCACTAATACTAAAACTAATACCAATTATAATTATTCTACTAATGCTAATGAAACACATCAACGTTTTTAGTAAAATCTGAATCAAATGAATAATTTTCAATATCATAACATAAATCAAATGATGATAATGCAAAACCACCTTCTCAATCTTCAATCTCATTTGCAACCAATGGCTTGGGGCACACACGACTAAAATGTTCCCTCTCCTCTTCTTCAAGATTATCAAGGAAATCTCATTACTCAACCTCCTTTAATAAAAAAAACTATCAATCATCTACAAAATTAACCTCTTATTACTCAAATTGGTAATATTGACATAGGTGTTATAACACCTATAATTTATTATAATGGATTAATTGATCCCACCCTTGATATTAAGACATTTGTAAATATTTATAAGGACTAGATCAAATTAAGTACCTTTGATATTACCCAACTCCTTGATAAAATTCTCATAGGTGATACCTTGGATTGGTACAATCAACTTAGACCACATTCCATTACTAGTTCAAAGGATTTAGTGAATGCTTTAGTGCAAAAATTCCAATCTAGTGATCTTCCAAAAAACACTTTGGCCCATTTCATAAATTGCAAACAAAATGAAAATGAAACCAATCAATCCTTTGTTAAAATATGGAAGAATTTTTCAAATAAATGTGAACATAACATGACCGATGATAATATTTTCCATCCATTTACCAATGCTCTCTTTCCTAAATTATAATATCGAGTCTGCAGTCTCTCTCCACATACCTTGGAGGAGGCTATTGACTGAGATAAATTTCAAGATTTCCTAATGTGTCAATTAGAGCCACCACAACCATTTGTTGGTCCTCATATATTAATAAATAATAAAAACTAAAATATTACCAATGATGGTGTTACATATTCTTACGACACCATTCATAATGTTCAAATTGTCATTCCTAACCAATCTTCAGAACTAGCTCCCCCTTCTGAAAAATATACTAATCCTCATTTCTCTTCCCCAAACATAAATGTTTAAAAACCTCTATCCTTAGCATAATTACTTAAGCATCTATCTAGGAATCTTCTATCAGAGCTTGATCCTACTCATCCTATGAAATCTTGGTATGATACTAACAAGTTTCAGTGGGTTCATGCTAATTGGGGTCATTCTCATGAGACCTATAGAAAACTTCATAATTTATCTATGGATTTTCTTCTTTGTCCTAATTTTGATCATGATTCCATCATTTAAAATCATCAAAAAGCTTATAAAATTAATATTAATTACTATAAATCACATGACAAAAATTGAGCCTTAAATCAAGAAAATGCTCATTTATCTATCTATAAAGACCCTCTTTATAATCACCAATAGATTTAAGATAACCAAGACAAGCCCACCCCTTCCACCAATAATGCAAAAAGTCTTGTTGATCTAACTTCCAAAGATAATGTGATTATCATGACTAATATGTGAAGGGCGGTGTCTTTCATTGATTCCAAACCTATCTACACTCCATCTTAAACATATCATGTAGTCCAAGACTATTATCTAAATTATTTAAATGAGTTGAGGAAAGACAAACTTATTAATTTTGATGATATCATTTATGATTCTCCCTTAGATAACTCTTCCCATTTTATTTCTACCACTCTTCCATCATTCTTCTAATTTTTAAAATCAAATTTAACTAACCACTTCATCATATCAACATGACTTACAACCTTGTTCTAAATATTGTTCTCATTTTTATCAACAAAAATTTCAATGCAATTCGGCTCCTCCTAATAACCTCCTTAACCATTATGCATCTATATCTAGCAACCTTCTTATGGGATATGATGAGTGGGATACAAATTCAAAACTCACTAATCTCCCATCCCAAATTTAATTCTTTGAGCTTATGAGGACTTCTCCCCATCATATAAATTATCATATGAAACTATTATTTGAGATGAATGTCCCTCATCCTCCTCTACTAGGATGGGAGGTATTTTTAAGTATTTTTGAGTATGGTATATTATAATAATGTGAAAATATGTCTATCAATGTTGATGAAATTATAGACATTTCTCTTTCCTTAAAATTTACCATAGCTTATATGATTCTCGATGAGATTATTCTTCATGCAGATAACCCTCCCTTATTCATTAGCATCTAAATAGGTGATATCCAAGTCAAGCATGCATTGATTGATGTAGCTTATGGCACACATGTTACTTCTCTTGATTTCATTAAAAATATTTGGTATTCATAATGCAATCTCAAGTCTACATGAAACACATTCTAAGGATATGATAGAATACAAATACCTCCTCTAGGTTACATATGGCTTCCCATTACCATCCCACCTATCACCATCTATATGAAGGTGAACCCCCTTTAATATAACATCTAGATTGGTAGGTCATGGAATCATTACATGAGATATATTGCTTCTTCCACTTACCAATTCATTAAATTCCCTCATAATGGAATGACTTATAGGATTGAGGGTGACACTAACCCTTGGAATTTTGAACAATTCCAAGATCATAGTGCTTTTAAGATGCCTATTCTTGAACCTTTGCCTATTATTCTATTCCACGAGTCTCAACATCTCAAATTTACCATTAATTCAAATTGATGTTACAATGGGAATTCTAAGCTTGTTGGTAACATTCCTCCTAACCATTTAGATTCTGATGATGATGAGCCTAATGAGATTATATTAAAGATCAAAACTTTCAATCTCTTTCCTTATCTCATCTCATAGCTTCTTACATCCTTAAAAAGTCACTCTCACAAGCCTCATTGTGATGACATTCTCATAGTCCTGACCAAGACTAGGCCTTTTTTTCACCATACTTCATCAAATGACAAGGTTATCCTTATCTATGTCATTAACCTTCACAACGTAGATTATGATAAAGGTTATTCCTTAGATGATCCATTATTAGGTGTTCTTGTATGAGCTTATGATGCTAATATTGTTTATTATCATTATTATATACTTGAGTCTTTTTATGTATCTCTTCACTTTCCTTCACTTATAATTAATAATTTTTGTATTTTTATCCTTTATTATAGGGTAGAAATGGTGTTGACACTTCTAGTTTTTGAGGAGGCATGTAGGACTATGCTCATAGATCATGTTATGATTGGGCCTTACCATTTTTCTTGGTACCCTAACCTTCATAGTTGGTTTACCCCTAAGGTTAGTTCAACTCTCCTTAGACCTTTTATAGATCCCACTCCTCCCTCATTAGAGATCACTATAGTTAATCTTGTTTCCACTCCTACTATTACTGAGCTTATGCCTGCTTTTAATTTTATTGCTTCTTTCATCGATCCTAGTTCTATTATTTCGTCATCATCACCCTCCCTTGGTGATGATTTGATTCCTTTTCCTAAGATGATTCCTTTTCCCACTAACTAGGCCAATGAGTGTTCTCCAACTTATTCTACTCCTATTTCACCTCCTCCCATGAGTGATTATACTAAAACCACTCACAAGCATTTAAATTTCTTCCATGGAACATATAATCATTCTTCCACCCATTATCACAAGTTGTAACAATACATTGATACCTTGCATCCTTCTTCCCCATCATTAGACAAAGTTATACCTCCCCTAAAGGTACTTCAAACATATCTACCCATGTATGGCGAGGTATATTATTCATAGCATCTATGTGGCACCCATCATACTAATCATTATCATATCCTTTGACAACATCTTAAGGATCACCTTATAACTATTCCCAAACCTTCTATCACTCTTCCCATAGGTCATTCCCACTATAAGGATCCTCTTTATTCTCCCATAGCTCCACCTCTTGTGGTTACATTGCCTCATATGGTCCCTTCACCATCTTATGTACCTCCACCCATGATTCCTTCACCCATGGACCTTCCCTCAAACATAGATCCTTCCCCACCAATGATTCCTAAATCTCCCATAAATCCTACTCCCATGAATTATCTTGACCATCCCTTACCTAATTTACCTCTTCAACATGATCCTTTGAGCATCTAAAATTTTTATATGAAGGAGATTAGAAAAGAAGTATTTTCCTAGTATTCATTAAAGATTAATGAGACATTAGTAGTAGTTCATCTCCAGCTTCATAGAGATTTATCCAATGTCTTCCATAACGTGTGTGGATAGATTTATTAGTATTTATTAGATCATTCATGGTGCTTTCACATTTTCATTTGGGTTGGACATGTGCTCCAATCTTATCTTTATCTATTTTTTGTATCATTTGACATTGCATCAAATATTTTCTTATCATTTATGGTGATTTCTTACTTGTAATATATCTTGCTTATCTTATCATTCATATTTTGCATATGATTATCTTTATTTATCATTACTTTCTCTCTCTTGATTTATTTTTTCTCAAAACTCTTTTCTTTACTCTTAATGATTATTTTTTCTCTTATATCAATTTTGCATAGTTAATTATCATTGTGACTTAGTTATCCAAACCCTATTCCCTTTGGTCATTATCTCCCTTTTACCATGTGATTAATTAGCAAAAAATACTACTCATTATCATCTCCTTACACTAGTCTTCTTTTTAGATCTCCTTTTTCCCTTCTTTCTTTTCTAAAATCTAATCATATACATGAATGAGACTTGAGATCACATGCTAGTTCATTATCAAGCCTAAGTGTCATAGTTAGTATTTATCTTTGGTTACTTATCTTCCTTTATAATTATCTTATACCTCATTCTTATGTATCACTACATCTCTCATGATTTGTCATTCCAAGTCCCTAAGGAAGAGGAATTTTAAAAATCTATAAAAAGGTAAAATCAAAATAATTTAAACAAAAGGCAATGATACAAAAGGGAAAATTACTCTTAAAAGTCCAATCACACTAAAATACATGATTTAAATCACATCTCATTCTTTTAGTCGAAGCTCAAACTCCACATTTGGCCTCAATATAGAGCCAAGGTTCTTTAGGGTGAGGTAGGCTAGTAGATTAGAAGAGGAGAATAAAAAAATATTTTAGTGTTACCTAATTTCTCACACAAGTACCTAATATTTGTAGTAGACTAATAGCTCTATAAGGGGTCCTAAATAATATGGATCACATCATGAGAAGGTAGGTACATATTATTTTTCTTGTACCAATCTACCTTCATTAGTTGACCTTAGTAGCATGCCTATTTTCCTACAAATCTTTGTGTCTATAGAAAATAGGTGTCCTTTGTACATAGATGACCACTAGTCACTTAGTGTCTTCTCATGTCTTTAGAATGCCTCATGTCTCCTAAGGTCTTCTCATAATATGCCTAAGTATTTATTTTCATGTTACCTTCTTCATTCCCATATCCCTCATATTTCCTCATGAAAAGTATTGTTTTGTCTATTGATCACTCCCCTTGGAATTTAATTTGTGATTTGCATTGTAAGACTGTAGATAGGACCTATAAATTCTCACAAATTGCAATATTTTCCTTCCTATTACCCACATCCTTGATTACCTAATTTTTCCTATTTATTCCACCCCAGTGGTTTTTTAATTTTTTAGTTGTTGTGTAAGACCATGGATAGGACCTAGCATTCCTCACAAATTTTTTAATACCCAAGTCACAATCCAATATTAATTATGTCAAATATGAGATAATATCTAATTGATTATGAAGTTACACATCATTGGCATGCTTCCCAGCTTGATTTAGTATGTTTTATACTTAATTAATTTCTCTTTCTCTTTTATCTTATTATTTTCTGAGTGCATGTAAGAATGCAACCATTTCTTTAATTTTTCATACTTATTATCTTGAATTAGTGTGATGAATTTAAGACCAATATTTTACCAAGTTTGTTATTCTTTTATACTTTTCAACATGATTTAGTATAATTGATTGACTTAATTCAATTATTTTTACACCATTTATGCCCTTTTACATACCTTCCATATTATTAAATTGTTGTCATACTTGCCAACATGAATTAGTATGATTTTACTTGTTTTAATTTGGTGCAAAAATATTTCACTTTGATCTATAAACAAATCCCTTTTTACCATCTTGATTTACCATTTATTGGTTCTTTATACTTAATCATTTTCTTGTTATTACACATTTCCCATCTTAAAATAGTGTGTACTACATTTTCTTGATTGATTATATTTTTCAAAGTCCTTTTTGCCTTTTTTTTTAAACCATGCATGTGTTTTTCATAATGCTAGAAAAGAAACTAGATTTGATATATTTCCTATAGCATATAAAATAGCTAAATACATGTGCTAGAATGAAATATATCCAAATCATCTACAACATCAACCATAATGACAACATACATAACCAAAAATAATATTCAAAAATTATCCATATATATCTCATGATATTTGATACAACATATACAAGAATATAAAATGCTCTAGCTCTATGGTTAGGTCCCATCCTATCTATCCCATGACCTAGACATGTTGCATATTAAGGCCTCAATTCGAATCCTCTAAGTATTATGTTGTAAAAAGGCAATTTAGGATCTTAGTCCATCTACCTATCCTTTTAGGTGTGCTACCCACACCTATGACTATATCATTTGGGTTTATATCTCTATCATCTATGCCATTGTGGATAGATGCATAGCTCTCTCCTTATCCAGGGCCTACCATGCCTACATCTCTCCTACACTCATCTTTGTTGGTGGATAAATCCTCTCTCTTATCCTATATCTATATTACTACCTCCCTAGCCAGTCTAAACTAGTTCACATGAACGAAGGTAGATGGTATTTTGGGCTCCTCTAATGTAATATGATCATATGGGTATAGAGTCTTATCCAAGAAATCATGAATTTTTACACTTACTAGGGACCCCTATCTCTCCTATGCATCCTTATCTACATCTAGAAAATCACACTGTATGGATATTATATCACTATTATATCTCAAGATGTGTGTGTGTGTGTGTGTGTGTGTGTGTGTGTGTGTGTGTGTGTGTGTGTGTGTGTGTGTGTGTGTGTGTGTTTGTGTGTGTCTACTTTCTAAATAAGAACATAAATCAATAATTTAACCATATTTTCTTACCTATCTATATTTTAGCTACTATGGTCTCACCATCTACATGACTTCTTAGCATAGTCTCCCCATCCATATGGCCTCCTATTACTTTATTTATAGTCTACCTCCTCATATCAAATCACTCTATGAAAACACACGTTCATCTCATCTTGACCCTATGTAGTCTCTCTATCATCCATCCCTCCTTTGGCTCCTCTATTGGTTCATCAGGGATGATATCAATCTATGCTATCTCTTGCTACCTCCATCACCATCATGTCCTCATTGGTCATATATCCCTTTACTATGGAGTTGGTAGTGTTACATATAATATCTCTAACTGTACCTCCCTATCATCCTATTCCACTCCCCATCATACTCAACCAATCCATGGTTTCTCACAAACTAGTCTATGTGTCAATCTCACTATCTATGGTCCTATTCCTCTCCTCCCCCATGGCTCCATAACATGAAAATCCCACTACTTAGGGATCATTATTGATGTCACTAGATGAGGTAGGCTCATCTATCTTGACACCCAAGCAACTAGATGTCATTCTCTCTACCACGTGTAGTATATTTAAACTTTTATCCTCACCATCATTGATGCAATTATGTGCCAACTTGCCCATGTAGTTTCTATGTCTCCATATGGGTACTACACTATGTATATATGTCTCACTGACTGTGGTGTTGAAACATGGGGTATGGATCACACTACCTAGTCCTTTGTCCATCTCTGAACTTATCATTGACCACATGGGGCAACCCATCTAACCAATACCTAAGAAACCTCTCATATATACAAGTTGT
The DNA here is from genome assembly GCA_037957365.1 of Torreya grandis. NCBI lineage: Eukaryota > Viridiplantae > Streptophyta > Pinopsida > Cupressales > Taxaceae > Torreya > Torreya grandis. Next base: position 721,775 of record JARHVA010006169.1, read on the forward strand.
TAGCAATATGATTTATCCCATGGTCTTTTACCCTCTAACAACATCTCATATAGATCATGTATGAGCTAGGCCTAGATGATAGATCCTAGATCATATATAACTCACTCCTCTAACATCATCCTACTCAAGGCTACCATGAATAATGGTACCTTGTCATCCGAATTGTGACATAACACCTATTGTATCTAAATTCCTATAATATATTTCTATATATCCAAAATCTATGATGTATATACATCATCCATACTTAATCGCTATCCTCCCAAAATTGTCTTTGGTCATGTATCCCACATGGCTAAGGTTCTCTCTCCTCTATGCTATCTAGTATCCCTATTGTCATTAATGCTCCTACTATGAGCAGCTTGAGGATGGTATGGACATCCTCTAGTGTGATGGCCACCTCTATCACATCCCCATCCACCTTCCATCTTAAGGTGTTAGTCAATCAATCTCAGAAACCAAGGAACAAGACTAGTATATTTGAACTCATGGTGATCCTGCATATGTTAGTTATACCTCCTAGACTTATGGATACTATTATATCCCTATCTCTATTTGAAAATCACTCTAATAATGGTGGTAACAAATCCACATCCACTAATCTATGAAACATCTATTGTCTTTGCAACCAAAAAATAAAAAAGGATTCACTAGTTCGTTCATGTCACGTATAGTCAAAATACATTATTTTCACATTTAAAAAAATAAAAAACAAGCCTAATTACTTTTAAAATTATTAATTTTACCCTATTTATATCCTCCTCAGTCCTTCTTTCACTCCTTTGGTCATTTTGATCCATTTTAGCCCTCTTTCCACTTTTCCATGCTTTTCTATGCTTATTCTAGTTCTTTGGTCAACCTAGCTTGACCAAAATTTCCCTATTTTTTCCTAGTAGACTATAAAATCTTAGTCAACCCTCTTATTTTCTCCTTGTTAATACTACATATCAGTTTTCACCTTTTGAATCAGTTGGCAAACTACATTAGGGTTTTACCTTATAGAATGTATAAGGACAACGCATACCTAATGGGTCAAAATTATCTATTCTACCTAATTTTAGCCTAATAGGTCGACTGGGTTGCTCAGTTCATTATGTTGATCAACCACTTGAATTTTATTTAAAAAGTGTATTTTTATACTTTCTTCCTAATTCCTCTAAAACCATTTCCTCTCTTGCTATTTACTACCCCTAAAATCTAATTTTATCTCATTTTGATATCTAGAAACGCTTAAAATTCAAAACTACTGAAAATACACTTAATTTAATACAAATTTCAAAAACCAATTTGAGATTTATATTTGTATTCTTGTAGTGCACACAATACTGCTTCTAGAGCCTCTCCCTATCTAGCATATCTTCTCCTTGCGATCCTAGGTTGTTTGGTCTCTAGAGCTGTTTTGTCTCTTTCACAAGTTAAAGTAACAAATGACTTGTCTTTTCCCCTATTTTAAAATCACTTTTTAAAATTTAAATTCTTCAATTAGTGTCCTATAGATTTATTATTTTATCTATAACTTTTTCTTTACTCATCTATTTTCAAAACCATAAAATTCATTTGATTTTTTATAACATAGAAAATGTTTTCCGCTATCGTATGCCTATTTTGCAAAAAAGAAAATATATTTGGCTATTTTTTACACTAAATTCTATAGGTTCTCCTAGTGTTATTCACATTGGAAGGCTTTACTTTTTCTTTTAGTCTACTTTTTTATATATAACACTAAGGTAAGTAAAAGTATGTGTTTTTCAATTCCAACCTTTGATTTATCTTATTTTCTGATTACTACACTTTAATTAGCATCAATGTTGTGTGCTATCATGTTCTATCCTAAAGGACCATCTCGTGTTGCACTTATGTGGCACATGATGAGATTGAATTATGGCATATGTATACATATAATATTTTCAACCTTGTATTACTTACTATCACTTTGTATCTTACAAGAACATGTTGAATCTCAATCTCTCTAAGTACATGGCTTAAGGGGTGCACTAGGAAAGGGGTGGGCAAACCATCAGTGTTTCTTAATATTTTTATCCATTTTTCCACTTGCCATCTACACACTCATCTCCTAAAAACATAAAAAATAAGCTTATTCTTCTAATTCCTACCTATTCTAGTCATTTTCCTCTTTCCATCCTCCTTTTTTTGCCTTAATTTCCTTTTGGACTATCAATTATATTAGGTAGACCATGGCCATTCCTATACAATTTATGATATTTTTAACTTTTTGGGTTTCTTATCCTTTTATCTGATCCTACTCAGACCTAGTGAATTATACTTGGAAACATATAGGGTTAACCATGGCTGACCCTATACAACTAAAATTTTTGGGAGGATTTAGAGCAAGATCCACCTATATATACAAGTTAATCTTCAACCATTTTTAGAGAAGAGAAGTGAATAAGAATATTTGAAAATCAACATCTACGTATTGACCATTATACTTGAGGAATAAATTTTAGGGTTCCATAATTTCTTTTGAGATACAAATCTTATCTTGTGGAGAATTATTTTGGATGCATAATTAGGCTATGTAGCCTCAAGATAATTTTTCTTTGTTATCCTTACATGGCACAACAATCTGTTGTGAATCACCTTGGCCAAGGGAGAGATCGAGGCTCGATAGGTTCATCTTCAAGGTAAGTATTCCTAACTTTATTTCAACTTTATAAGAGTATATAGATAACATAGATGTGCTTCTCTCTTCTATGCATTAGGATTTCATATACATTGATGTGAATATATGTCTTCTATGTATCATTAGTTTAGTTGTTTTTTTTGTTTCTAACCCCAAAATTTGTGCCACAAACTTTGATGAGCATTAGATTAGATCTACTTTATTGTTTATTTGACTTAAGTGAAATATCAAACCTTAGGACTCTTTTACGGTTATTTCATGATTGTGTTAGACTGTAGGATTTGGAACCCTACTCACATGGTGTATTGTGAGAAGTGATCCCCTAATTGGGTCTAGTGCATCCCCATATTGGTCATGCTCCCACTTAAAAAATGTATTCCCAATTATAATTTTAGATATGATCTATCTTCTCTGAGCCAAGATTGATTTATAGTCATGATGCATTTCTCATTGCATACATATTGCACATAGATCAAATATTATAGTAAGAACTTGAGTATTTGACTAATTATTTACAAACATAAGCAAAAAGGATATTTTAATTTAATAAAACAAACATGAAATTAAGGGAAGGGTAAGGAATAAAATAAAATCCTCAAGATCTAAAATGAACACAATGCATTGGTGATTGAACTAAGTGACTTCGTTGTAGTTACACCACTCTAGACCAAGTTTAAATAGAGTTATGCTTCCAAAAACATATAGTAGGAAGAGTCTAAGGGAACTGGGAGTATTCCTTAGATATGAATTTCCATTAATGATGAGTATTAGGGGATTATTTTTGGAAACACAACCGCAATTTGAAAATTTGAAAATTCACACACAAATTATCATCATTACCAAGGGAGAAATTAAAAAATTCACATAGTGATTATAATATCTAAGCACATCATAACCATGGTATACATAAAGAAAAAAAGTGTTAATCTAATTAACCTAGCATTGATGATCATTCAAACATGAAGATCATATAAGATTGAAATACAAGATATACCCTATTACATAAAATAAAAATTATATCGTTTAAAAGAGTAACATGTTGTTCCAATAATCGATCTAGGCCAATTTTATATTTTAGAGTGATGAAAGAAAAGTAGGTGAAATCAAGGCTATAATCTGATAACTCTTTCAAGATATTTTGGTCAACCCTAAAATATAATTGGTTTATTATTTACATATAAAAATATTTAAGATCATCTCCACGTAGCATGAGGATCCCATTCTAGGCCATGATGGCCACTCATTATAGTTATACCCATATTTTAAAATTTAAATAAGACAATCCATACAAACTAGAAACATATCTATGGGGGACCACTCAATTAACACAAGGAGGTGGATGAGAAGGACTGACTCCTAAATACTTTGACATAGTGCTCCTAGATTCCAATGTGGATACCATGAGGTCAGACTCATTATCCAACTTGGCCAAGTTTAATAAGGGATCCCTAAAGATTCCGTTAGCCTGAGCTGTTAATCTATTAGATATTTGGAAGGGTGATTCCATTTATTCTTAAATTATAAAAACTTATTTGATGCTCATCATGGACTAAGCTAATAGTCAATCATTGACCAGGCCCCTTCTTGGTTTTCCTTGGCCACTCTTTTCCTCATCACCTAGTCAAATTGACCCAAGTGGACTCCCAATTCCCCTCGATTGAGTAAGGTTGCATCCTAGTGGAATAACATGAAGATATTTACCTATTCTAAGTAGTTCAATATCTTATTATTACCTTCTTACAAAGTTTATGTTGCGGTGAAATCCAAGGCCCACCACTTCTCTATTGTAACTCTTATGTTTCTATCATATGTTTGGCACCACCCTAGATCTAAGTTTAGCATTATTTCAAGGTTCAAGAACATTCCCTTATTTATCACTACCTATATATTATGGAATTTCACATTGCTTTATGTAATCCTCTCCTTGTAGACCTAAGTCTACTAGATAAAAATGCTAATCTCAACCAAATTTTACACTAAATTCCCAAGGATTGATAAAAATAGTAGAAGGGCATCTTTGACCTACCTAATTATCTTGAATAGAAAAGTGCTCTTCACTTAGGATTTTATAGTTTAGATTTGGCTCTTCATGTCCTTGATGAGATTCTTAGACATATCATGGGTAGCTTACAGACAAAAAGTGGGTCCTTGACCATCCTCTCTACCCTTATGGAAGTCATCACCTTGGTGAGGGAGAACACATCCTAGTGGGTATGCGATACCAATGGTTTCCCCTCCTAGACAAAACTATGTGTGATCATTATATTTATGCTCTTAAAGTCAAAATTAAAAATCCATTTCAAATTTGTGTCACTCTAGATAATCATCTGTGATATCTGTGACATTGTAACCATCCCTCAAGTTATGAGGGGTATAGGAGGTATGTCTAAAATTATGGTGAATGGCATAGGATGAGGTGGAGGGGATATAGAGGAAGTGTAATGAGTGAAAGAGGAAATAAGTAGAGGTAGAGGGGGCATGGGTGTAAATGGAAGAAGAACAAAAGGGGAGGCCCAGGGGAACATTTGTGCCCACCATTATTATTGATTTAGGATCACCTAATGTAGAATTACCATTGGAAACAAGTCATTGAATAATAGGGAGGAGATGCATTGGTTGAAGTCCAGTCCCATGGTGTCTTGGGTGATGGGCAAAGGGAGATAATGATATAAGAATCAAGATGATTCTAAAAGGGTTAGATGGGATATCAAGGCTTGTGGATGAGGTTGAATTAGAGTAGTAGGCCTTTCGACTAGATCTAGAGTATGGGCCACATTTTGTTTCTTCTTGAGCCTCATTCGCATGTAGGCTCTTGATGTTGTAGTAGATGGTCTGATTGGGATGACAAAAACTACAAGGGCTAGTGAATGAGTACTTAGAGATGCTAATGAAATTTTTAAACTAACTCTATTAGGAACTAAGATGTTTACTATTGGAATTTGTATGCTCTTTTAGGTTATAGTTATACATGTTGTTAAAGGTACACCCAAGGGAGGCACTAAGAGGACTCTAGGTTGTGAAATGGAGGGAGTATAAGGGAACAAGGAGGAAATTATTATCAAAATAACCAAATAAAAAGGTACTTGGCAATAATATTAAGGGGGAGAAATGGTAAATAGAGGAGATACAACTTAGGAAACTTGTGGGGGTGGATTATAATTAGTGGCTACTAGAATTGGGATTTGGAATATGATGAGAGTGAGCGATGAAAGGGAAATGAGAGGAGATGGAGGTGTGAGAGGTGAAATTTCATGGGTTCATATTATGTTCCTCACTTCTATATTACTCTCAATATGTTACTTATATCAAACCTTAGGGTTTATGGGGCCTAGGGATGATATACCAGTGGTTGAGTGGGCTAAAACTAGGCTGCCTAGTATCATGTAGTACATGGATAGATTTTTTGAGGCCTAGTTACTGGAGATAATGAAGGAGGCAAAGGTAGATCCAAAGCATGAGGAAAAAATGGGGAGGTAGAGGTGGATCCAAATTAATGAGAGCAAGAGTTTCTAGTAGAATTAGAGCTGGACTCAGAGATCAAGGAGGAAAAGGTGACGGGATGCCTTAAAGGATCCTCTAGGATATAGACAAAGCTATTGGATTTGGGTCCTCCACAAACTAAGAAGGAGAAGAAGGAGGTATGGAGGGGCCTAATTAATCCTTATTTCCCTTCTTATTCTTGGATGGTAATCAAGATAGCACATCATGTACATTGGTGGGATTTAAATAGAGTGCATCATCATATTTGGCTTGATGGCCATAGTTTTTGTTGAGGTAGGTTGAGTAATTCACCAAATGAGAGTAGATTACCCCTTTAGGGTCCAATTTTTGGACATTACACTTTTAAATGGAAAAGGAGTTTGCCTGTCTACCATATTTTTAATTGATGAGAAGGTTTTATATACATGGTATTGTATGGTGATTAAGAATTATGGGAATGCCTTATATTAACATTATACATAAAACTTGATGATGCCTTTCAAGAAATGATAGGTAGTTTCATGTTCTACTAGGTGACTAGGAATATAATATGGAAGTTAAAGGGGGTTCTTGAGGAAACCTATGATCCTTATACATCTAGTAGTTCATGATGGCTATGATATAATCCTTAATCACCCTCAAGAGTTAGGGAATTAGAGCCTAATTTATGGCTTGGTAGATCACCAGTTACAAATGGTCATAAATTTCTTAGATGTAATGGTGTAACTGGTGGCTGTATAACTTATAAAAGACCATGTAGACCTCCAATCCTCTAGTAATACATGTTGGAAATGCAAAAGTATTGAAAGAGAGTGTCATGTAGACTACATATATTAAGTAACTCATCATGTAAAATTTTCCTTAATCTTGGGCATCTACTATGACATGGAAAAATTTGATGTTGGTTAATCCTCCTATGTCTCAAAAATCTAAGCATGTAATGATCATGTGCTAGAAAGGTACCCATAAATCATTCATGTGATGGTAGTATTGACCCAAAAATATCTTATTTATAAGGATGATGCCTAAATAAATCTCCTCTTAAAATATGTGAACTATTTAAGAATCTATTTCCTCTTTGTTGACCCACCTAGAATTTGGGTTCTCAACCAAGTCATGAAGGACATCATATATCTAGTAGGTCTCAATATAGACTATTACAACCACTACATCATAGGATAAATAAAAGTATAGGAGTGATTAGTATGCCTTAAAGGTGTTCTCATAGATAATGGAAACATAGTGTCAAGATTTGGGCATGTATATCCAATCATTGACCTATATTTTGCATAGATGGTTCGGTAGAATATGTCAATCAATAGGTCAGTGTAGGGGAATGCCTTTGGTTTGGTACCAACTTTGTGGAGTATAAACTTCTTGTAGGACTTGAGGGAATCCTCATACATAACCTATTTGGCATCATTTGAGTTTAAATCCTTGGGGACTTATTTGATCACTTTGAATATATTATTGTAATGATTAAAATTGGCCAAGCTAGTTAGGAATGTGGTGTCTTGGTATTCAGCTTCTACCTTTGGGTTTGAGGATGAAGCATAAATTAGAGTAGGATAAAGGGGTTGTTAGTAATATTTAAGTGAAAAAAACACTAGATAAAGTGGGATCTATGGAAGTTTTGAAATCAAGGAGTTGGATATTTCTTCAAAGGTAGTAATGATAATCATTAATGAGATTATTTTTGGATTTATAAGTGCATATATATAATCCTCTATATTAATGGTGTTTAGAAGCTCACTTTTTATGAATTTAAATTTGAGTTATTGGATGGGTTTTTTTTCTTTATTTCCAAATATTAAATTAAATTTGGAGCCAATGATCCTTTGCTACCAGTCATATATAACAATGATGATGGGATATTTTTAAAACTAACCAATTGGGTCTAGGTTCCCATTATATTAATACCCAACATATGGTAGGCATAAGGTAACATCTCTTATATGATAATAAACTAATTCATACTTTATGAAATGTGTCATTTTCTCATTGGTCTTCCCAGTAATGATCATCACATAGTGACATGTGGTACAACCTTATTGGATATTTGGTTTCATATGTACTTTATTTGGACCTTCTTAAGGACTTGAGTGGATGGTAGTTCATTTTCATACTGGGTGACATGGATCCTTTGCACTTAGTCAAGATTTTTGAAGCTCTAAAATCTTTGATAGGTATTAGGTACTATCCACTCTAACTCATGGTGATATGACACCTTCACTTTTGCTTAGGATCTCTTAGGCTCTGACATCTTTGATAGGTTTGTGGGACTAGTTGCTTTGACTCATGGAAATTTAGCATCTTCACATTCAACAAGGGTCTTTTAGGCTCTAAAATAACTAATAAGTCTAGGGGAATAGTTGATCTAAGTCATTATAATGTGTCACCTTCTCATTTGGTCAGTCTTTCCTAAGATCTGGCATCTCTAACAGGTCTAGGGGACTAGCCAATCTAACTCATGGTGATGTGGTGCCTCCTCATTCATCTAGGCTCTTTTAAGATCTAACATCTGTGATAGGTCTGGGGGACTCACCATTTTGACTCATGGAAACATAGTTCCTTTCCATTCATCTAGGCTCTCATAGGCTTTGATATCTCTCATAGGTCAAGGGTAATGGCTACTTTGACTTGTGACAATGTGGTGCCTTCTCATTTGGTTGAGATTTGTAAATTTTAAAAATTGACAAAGTAATAAAATAAAAGGAACATGATACATTGTAAATTACTTTTTAATTATGAATATGTCAATTTAACATAGAGGGTAGTGGATCTATTTCTCTCAGAAGGGAATGAGTCTATAGGATATTTTGGCCAAAGCCAACCTACAACTTTAGTACCATGATTTCCTAAAAAATAGCATACACTCATTATTTCTAAAAATGAAAATAAAAGAAACTTGTTACTACCTAGAGAAACTAAAGAAATATATATTCCAAGGATTTGAGTAGGTATTATTGATGAGAATAATAGAAAGGACACTAATTCTTTGGTTCATGATATTATTTTAGAGTGGTCCCCTATTTTGAATAAAATTTGGTGTGTTGGCTACAATAAATGGTGAATTCCATGGGTAAAGTAATGAGAATCAATTAGAACCTGAATAAGTTACTTTTATTTCCTTAATTAACACAAATATTATAAGGGGAATTTTTTTTACCATAGAAAAGAAGAGGCACTACATTCTTACAATATCAAGTGGTATACTAAGCTTACACCTCATAAATTCCATTGGTGTGTGTAAGAAGTGATTTTCATTTTGCATTACAACTCAGATTTTATTTGAGTAATTTCAAATAGATTGGTTATTAGACTTCATCTTGGGAGATATTAGCTTGATGGCCTAGGGTAAATGGTTGTGGGATTGTTCTACTATTAGATATACATCCATATCCTTGATAGAGATGCCTCTAGTTATATTCATAGACATACTCTACTACTATTTAGGATAAAAATCTTATGGTGGAGATTTCATGAAAATCCCTTTCAATTGAGACTCAGAATTTAGATTCTACATGCTTTAATTATCCTTTTATAAGATTCTGATGAAAATATCATCATTTATCATTCTTGTCTATTGAGGGTTCATGCCCAAGTAAAGGGTGAATGGATAAGGACGAAGTCCTGAATAGCCAAGTAGTCTTTGATCAAATTGAGTAATCTAGTATTTTATTATGACATTATTTTAAGTGTAACTTTGTCACTCTATTGAGGTGTAGGTGTAGACACTAGAAAACTACACATGATAATTCTATTTGTTAAAATACTTTAAGACCCCTATTAGACCCTAAGTTTAGTTGACTACCTAGTTAGATAACTCATCAAATTACTAAGTTAACATTTAACCAAACCTTTTAACCCCCACCTTCACCAATTTACCTTTGACACTCAACCATTGATGATCATTTCAACCATCGATGACTATCCTAATCATCAATGGTCATGCCATCACCTCTTCAACTTCTTAACACATCACTAGTTCTATGTGAGATAATGAGGCATGATTTAATATATTCACCTTATGCAGTGCTAATGAACTTCCAAGGATCATGAATAAAAAACTCATCATCTAGAGAACCTTTCATCATCCATTTCTCTTTGCCTATAAAAGGAAGGGACTGGGAGGTGAAAAGGATCAATCACAAGAGTTATCAAGCACATAGATATTCAATCTCTCTATCATCTAGTATGATTTCAACAAATCAGCATAAAAAAAAGAGATATGAACCTTTACCAAATTTTATTTTAAGGCCAAAGTACTATTACTATATAAAAATTTATTTAGCCTATAACCATTAACCAACTCAAAATATATAGGTATATCAATACTTTAACATTGTTATTTCAAATTTATAACCTCCTTAACTTGATCAGAACTATTTTCACCCTATTTCCTCTCCATTAGATCCTCAATAGAATCTCTATCTACACATTTACCTATTATAAATTCTCTTTTCATCAACTTTAGAAACCTACATGTAACCATAAATAGTCAGCATAACAACCATTGATCACCCCCAACCACTGATAGTTACCTTACTACTGACAGTTAGCTTGACCATTAATAGTTAACCTAACCACCAATGGTCATTATGATAGAGAATAATAGTATGTTATTTTTATCCCCTTAAACCCAATCAAACCTAAATTTTTATGTTCCTACCTATTCACAAACTTTTTTTTGATTTTTTGAACCTGACTTGACCCACCTAAGCATGAGTATTAACCCACTTTTTCCAGATTTAGTAATTTTATTTAACAAGCATTATAATTTATTTCTATATTACATTTCCATGTCTTATGCAAGTACCTTACTTTATAATTTTCAACTTGATTGTTATCAATAGTGGATTTATCACCTCCTACCAATAATATGATTCTTGGATCCATCTAATGCTAGGTAGTCCACTTAACTATCTTGTTAACGATCCCCTTTTTTAGTGTGTTCTTATTTTCAAGTTATTCATTCCTAAGTAAACAGGAGTTTTTAACATTCATCTAGATTATGCATGCATCACCAACCATGTATTTATACCACATCCTTATTACTAGTTTCTTATCTTCTTCAAAAATTAAGAAATCAATAAAAATGAAGAGAAACACTTTAACACATCCAGTGGGACCCTAGCATCATCTAGGTGCCTCATTCTTCCTTCCTTTATTCTATGCACATTGAATGAAATATGAAATTTATTTTGGCATAAAATAAACCCATTGATTTACATTGATTGCTTGATTATTTTAGTTCATTTATTAAATTAAAAGCAAAGTAATTAATCATAGTTTTCACTCTTGTTATCACACACTTATTCAAACCACATAATCAATCAAAAAATCAAAACAAACTTGAGACAAGGCTCGACTAGGATTTCATTACCTAGAAGTTAACCTTAGCCTTTCTCAACAATCCTACTTGGAGGTCATTACCAAGGGGAGAACCAACTTAGCTCTATGGTTGGGTATAAACTCTAAAATTTAGTATATATTGGTTAAGCACCCAACACCCTTATCATTTTAGTGTGTGAAGTGAGAGGGTATGCACCAATACTAAGCCATGTACTAGATATCAATATATATTTCCATCTTAAGGACCTAAACACAACCTAAAACCAACCATATATTTCCTCTTTAGTACCAGATCTACAAGACAAATTTATTCACTTTTTTAATTCATAAGCCAAAAGTGATCTAAAAACAAATTCTAAATTTAAATTCAAATTTAGTATATGTTTGGATTACCTTTAATTATGTTTGTTTGCTTGTTTTTTGTTTAAGGTGTGAGTCTTCGTCATTCCTTTCTTATCTATCTCACATGGTCTTTACTAGATATCAATTGAGAAATCAAACTAACCAAGGACCACCTTCCTCATCCTCATTCTCCTCTTCCTTTATGGATTACACTTCAAATATTGAGGTTTCTCATCCTCATTCTCCCCCTCCTACCATGTTGTAGATAGTTGTTGAGGGTGATGCATATTTTGCCACATTCCTTGATAATAACCCCATAGCCCTCCAACATTGCATTAATACCTTATCTCACCATATCCTTATTACTTCAATTCCTCCCATAGATCCACCCTTTGGTATGCTTCCTCCTCTTATTTTTGGTGTTACCTCCAACCAACCTTTGATTACCCAATCCTCTTCTTCTAATAATATCCCATCCACTACCACTAAAAAAACAAAATCCAACATTCCAACATATAACCAAACCCCCTATATCAACTAGAAACTCTAATGCAGTGAAAAACTTACCTCTTTTGACCTATACCCAACCTACTATGGGGATATATTCTCCCCTATTTCCACCATTCCCATTATCACTATGACTCCACCAATTTATACCCCACTCAAAAATTTGGTGTTTTCCACACCTCCTACCCTTCCACCCATTAGTACTAGAGTCACCACCCAACCTCAACATACCACTTCAACCATACCTCCAAAAAAACCTTTATCAATCCCTCAAAAAATAGCTATGACATCTTTCCAATATGTTCCTAATCCACAAGAATACATACCACATTCTACCCAACCTTTTGTGCCCACATACTAATATGGGGAATCATCCCAACCTTATATGACCACATACCAATATGTGGCATATTATCAACCTCCCACCTCCTATCCATAAATTGTAGTCACTCAACCTCAACCACACCTACTACCCAACTATGGAGATCCCCAACCTCAAATAGATTTAATTAAGATGTTAATAGAAAAAATGTCTAATCTTGAATCACCTATTTTTGGATCTCATAACCTTGTATCTTATGATCAAATATACAATGAGACCATTCATCCATATATTCTTATTTGACCTTATCCTCCTCAATGGGAAATACCTAAGTTTCCCAAGTTTCAAGGCAAGGAGGACCCTCAACAAAATTTGAGATCATTTTTTATTCTTGCTATTCAATCACATATGATGATGCTCTTCTTCTTCATATCTTCCCCATGTCCTTATCTAGACCAGCGTTGGATTGATATAGTGCTATCACCAAACACTCTATCCTCTCCTTTTCTAAATTAACCTAGATCCTTTTACATCACTTTTCAATAAATATATCTAAAAAGGTTCATATTACTGACCTCTATTGTATTAGGCAATTCTAGTAGGAATCGATTGCAAATTTCGTAGCTTGATGGAGAGGTCTCATTAACTAAATTTATTTCTCATTAACCCAAACCAAATTAATTTAAATCTTTTATATAGGTTATGCTAAACATATTTATTCAACTCTTTAGGCTCAAAATTTTAGAACCTTTGATGATGCATTTACCATGCAACATAAACTTGAAATTAGAGCCATTGATGAAGGGATATTGAAACTGAGAAACAAGAATTCCAATTTTAAATCTAATAAACCTTATTCAAACAAAACCACCAACATATCCATCCATCCCAACACCAACACAAGGTAACCAAAAACACGGTTGTCTTAAAATCCACTGCACTTCTAATCATCAACCAACCAAATTATACCAATTCTTCCAACCCATCAAACTAATAAGCTCACAACCAAAACTAAACTAGTCAAAGGCAACATACTCCCACAAAGGAATCATATGCTTCAGTTTTGGATAAAATACTTAAAACTAACCTCATCCAACTTTCACCTATCAATCCATCCTAACAATTCAATGCTTTACACCTTGTACCTAGATGGTACAATGAAAATGATCTATGTGCCTTCCATCACTTCATTCAACATGGTGTGAGTAGGTGAAATACCTTTAAATATATTGTCTAAAACATGGTTGACAAAGGTGAAATTTCATTAGATAATCCCAATGCACCTCCAAACCAATCATTATACATCTTTTGAAAAAAAATTCTAACCATGAACCTTCCACCAACTATGATAATAGCCAACTGGAATCATCTCACACCCATGAAGTACACATAATTAATTTTGTTCGCATTAAACCTATTTTTAAGGAAATCATTCCCTCAACTACCTCTTCTTCCAACTCACTTATTGAAGTGGTGGAATCTTCTTCTATTCTTTTAGACAACCAAACAAAGAAAGAAACCCCTTCTCTTTCAACTGAAGAAACCATTGACCCAAGCACCTCTCCTTTGATATAAATACCAAAGGAGGAAACAATTACATCAAAAATTTCTTCCAATATACTTATGGAAGTGATGTAATCACTAATCTTTCCTTTTGACATATAAATAAGCAAAGCAACTACTCCCATTTTTGCATCTAAACAAACCACACCCTCTTTACCTACCATAAAACCAACCACTCTTTATTTAGAAGTCACTCTAAAATAAGAGATCATCTCCTCTATTATTTCCATAGAGAAACCATCTTCCTCGACCATTAGATCCTCCACCCATGATGAAGGTGAAGAAACTATTCCTTTACCTCAACCTATGGATTTAAAATTTGAAACCAATGACTGAGGAATCAAACCCATCTATAAACCTTTTTCTACATTGGTTCAAAATCTAGCATTTACTTCTCAACCAAATATAGATAAGGCTACCTTTTGACACCATCTTTGGTTACCTTACCAAAACAAACAATAACCGTTAACCTCACATCTACCCTCAAACCCATAATTACCTCAACCCCATATTTAGACACTTCCTCCCCCAAAACTATAGGTGAATCCTCTAACCCACCTCAATCTAAAATTTCTAAATCACCTTATACTGCTTTGACAAAACCCATAAAGAATCTAGGATTACTTCCTACCCATATCTTGGCTCATCCATCTCTGAAGTTGGACTTAACCCCATCAAGTTCACCTAAGAAACCTTTGAGTAAAACTACCAAGAAGGTGAAACCACCCAAACCATCTCAAATTACACCCATACCAAATCCCTCACACCTAACTTCAATTTTAGGTCCCCATCCATCTACTATCCCCATTACCTATTCCTTATATAGTAAAATTTCTCCTTTTACTCTACCTACACCTACTACCTAAACAATAAAATCCCCATCCTTCTTAACTAACCTAGATACTTCTACCTTCCCACCTATCACTAAACCTTCACACTACACCTCTAAATGTTCTACTAGACCAACAAAGAAATACCAAGCAAAACCACCTACCCAAACCATCCTACCACCTCCAACCTCTATGGTAAAGCCTACTCCCAAGAAAAATCCCACTCATAAGACCAAAAACCCAACACCATCAACATGTTTGGTTGAATATTATTTTACCATTCTACAAATTTTATTGTAAACCTCTTCTTTAACCTTACCACCCATGAAACCTTTTGACCCTTCATGTCTTAAACCATAATGGTTAAATGATAATTTTATTTTCTTATACCATAGAACACTAGGACACAACATGAAGAATTACAAAGATCTCCAAACACTTTTCCATATCCTTCTAGATGAGGATGATCTATTATTGGATGAACCTCTTTTGAAATTTCAACTTAATCAACCACCAATCCAAGCTACCCAACTACCAACCCAAACCATCCAATATTTACCTACTCATCCACTCTCAAAAAAAAGTGAAGAGGACTCGAAGCAACAATCCAAATCAACACTTCCTCTTATCCACATCATTCATATGGTTACCCGATCTTAGGCCAAATAGAAAGATAATGGAAAAGATAAAGAGTGAATACCATGGACATAACCTTTAACCCCTCAACCTTATAATAGACTGCAAACAACTTCATCATTACCCAAACCCAAAGTATCCATCTTGGGTTCCTCTCATTCCAACCCTTCCATATTCATTTAGTGTGTAGTGTTGAAACAACTTCACCAAAATTTGGTGAAAATGAGTTTATAATCAATACCTCACCTCCTCACCATCAAGTACTGATAGAGATATTTCAATCCATAGGGATTGAAATGAAATATCCTAAACCCCTTGTAGCATTTGCCAGAGCCCTTCAACTTTCCACCCTAGTCACCTTTAATGATTCAAAAATACCTTTTATACATCTTTTAATGATTCTTTACTCTTTTAATGACACCATGGCCACTACCTTGGTAATAATTATTCTCCACATTCACTTGGGACCTCTCACCATTCTAGAACACTTTTATGTTATATAGGGTTATTTCTAATATAAATTTTTATTTAGAAACCCTTACATCCATGCTATGAGTTGTGTCCCTTCCACCCTACATCATTGCATCAAATTTGAGCACCAAGGTCATGTCATCACCATATTGAAGGACCCTAGTCTTTTTACATCTTTTAATATGATGTATTGACCCAATGATGTTATTATTATTAATCCATATAATTTACCACCAACTATAAATAAATCCACCCCCATATTTTATGAGGCTTCAATAAGCTCATCCATTCATTTTTCTTGGATTCCCATAGAGGACCCCTTAAAACCCACATTCAAACATCTCTCGCTGGGAGAATACCATCTTCTAGCCTTGGATGCTTTCCCTACTCCTCAAGAGTATAATAAACTCACCCATGATCCTATTTATGACCCTAACATTGGAACCATCATCCATTTTAAACTACCAAATCATAAAACTAATTTCATATATGGGGGACATGATCATCCACTTTTTGCTTCTATCACTACCCCTCATATATGACCATTCACCTCTGACTTCCTTATCTCAATAAACTTGCATTTGACAAAGCATAGCTTTACAAGTGTGTTTAGAAGGGGTTTAGCTTTGGCCTTTATGAATAGGGACCTAATGAACTAACCATAATCAAAACCTAAAAACCTTGTGATTTATTCAACCTTGGTTTCATACCATTAGAAGAACCCACCTCACCTAAATCCAGTAACACCATCGACGAGGATGTCCCATCCTAACTAACCCCATCTCTTTAAAAGTTTAAGGATTTTTATTATTATCCCACCTAACCTTTTTTTTTTTAATATCAATAGTTTGGGCCCCCTAACCTATCAAAAGGATGGCCAAACTAAAACCCTTCCTCTCATCCATCCTGATATGGTAGAAAATAATTCTCCTACCATTAACACCATCCAACATTAGGATGATGACTCCATTCTCACCTACCTCAGTGTGTGGGATTATTTTATCCATAAATATATTTGTCCTTAGATATAAACCATGTTGAATGAATCTACCATCGATGCCAACTTGGGTGCTTAGGATAACCCTCACATTATCGAGATTGAACAGTCCTTAAACTCCATATAACAATAAGATTACCCTTCCTTCATGATTGTATCATATAATTTACTTAGTCTTATTAGGATATTCCTATAATTGACCATTTTATTGCTCTCCATAACATTTTCACCCATCCTAACACTAAGCCTATCTAATAAAACCTTTTCATGATACACCCTCACATTATCTTTCTTGTAAAAGAAAACCTTCAATGCCTCTTATCTTTTGACTTCATCCAACCCACTGATTGTCCCTAATGGGTTTCTAAAATTGTTCCTACTACCAAACCCATAGGGGTACTTCACCTTTGTATCCACTTTCATGATCTCAACCATGTTTTCCCAAAGGATGACTTTCCTTTGCCTAGCATTGACCAACTTATTGATCTTGTAGCTAGTCATGAGATTTTATCTCTCATGGATGGTTTCTTAAGATGAAAATAAACATTTATTAATCCCAAATATCAACATAAAACCTATTTCATTAACCCATGGGGAAATTTATACTAAAGATTCAAACCCTTTGGATTAAATAATGTTGTTTCAACCTACCAGTGTGCCATGACCTATATCTTCCATGACCTAATCCATAAAATTATAGAGGATTATGTAGATTATCTCCTTGGGAAATATATATATCATAAGTCTCATCTAGATGTTCTTAAAATCATCTTTGAATGCCTAATCTATTTCCATGTTAGACTCAACCCTAAGAAATGTATTTTTGGGGTCCTTTCAAGAAAGCTTCTTGGGTTTATTATCTCCATTTAAGTAATCAAGGTAGACCCTACCAAAGTTAGATAAATATTTGAAACGCCACCTCTAACATACCTTAAGAAACTCCATATATTGTATGGGAACCTCCAATCAGTTCAACATTTCATCTCTTAATTATCAGATAGATACCAACCTTTTCACCATCTCCTTAAGAAAGACACCTCCTTTAAGTGGACCAAAGACTATAAAAAATAATTTGATTCACTAAAATAATACCTTATTTCTCCCCCTTTTATTACCCCACCTAAATAGAGTCAACCCTTATACATTTAAATCTTTGCAATTAACCATCCCTAGGGGCAATTCTCTCTCACTGTAATAAATAGAACAAAGAGCAAGCTATCTAATACATAAGTTGAACACTTATGGAGTATGAGACTTGTTAACCCCATCTCAAGAAACATTGAATTTCACTCATATTCATAGCTTCCAAGCTTCACCATTACCTTCTTAATCATATAACCTTTATCATTAATAACACTAACCCACTCAAGTACATGCATTCTAAACCATAACAAAATTAGCATATTTTTAGGTGGCACATGCTTTTAGCTGAGTTTGATCTTGAGTTCCTTCAATAAAAGTAAATTAAATGGAAAGTAACTAATAATAAATTGGTTGAAGCTCCTCTAAATTATAATAAACCTCTTCCTCTTGCACTTCTAAATCAGTCCAGCATGACCCTTTCTCAATAGGACCCTACTTACCAAATTACCATGTTTTTCAGTGGATCTAAATGCCAACATGGTAGGGGTACTAGAGTTTTTATCATTCCCTCAATGGTGAACCTCTTCCCCTTTTATTGAAACTTGAATTTGAGTGCACCAAGAATGTGGCTAATTATAAATCACTAGTTATAGGTCTCTAAACTAATCTAGCTTTAGGAGTCAAGATAATAAGTGTCTTTGGCAATTCCCATATTGTGGTCAACCAAGTTAGCGGATCTTAACAATGCAAGAATGATGTAATACTAGAGTAAAAATAACTTGTAGATGTAATCCTAAAATCATTCAATCATTACCTTATCCAAATTTTTCCATGATCTACCAATAAGTTTTTTGATACAATGGCTTTCACTACTTCCTAAATCTCATCTCAACCTTATAACTCTAAAATATTTATTACCATCCATCACTTTGTAACCCTATATTATATCCATTCTAACATTCTTACCATTTGTAATGTGGAAATTTATCAATTATATCTATGGTACAAACATAATTTTGATTACTTAAACCTCAGTATCATTCCTCCTAACCTCTCTCAGAATGCCCAAAGAGCCTTTGTTTAGAGTACCTCTCATTATACCATACTAGGGGTAATCCTTTAAAAATGTGGCTTTCGCTAATTTCTTCTCTATTGCCTTTGTAGTTATGAAGCTTCCCATTCCATCAAGGAAATGCATGACAGAATCTATTAGGGGCATTTTAATGGTTTAGTCATCACTAAATGCATCCTTTATCTCAGTTATTATTGGCCCACGACAACCAAGACTATTATTATTATGTATAGAAGTGTGTCAAATGTCAACAACATGATAATTTACACCATTCATCTACCCATGGCCTCCAAGTATCTAAATTTTTTTAGCTTTTCTCATAATGGGGACTTGATCTTATTATGGAAATCAATTGTCATTCATCATAATGACACCAATCCATCATTACCACTATCGAGTATTTCACTAAGTGGATGGATGCCATTCTTCTCATCTTTACCTAAGTAGAAATAATTGTTGACTTTATCAACCACCATATCATCTATCTTTTTGGTGTTCCCTATAAGGTCATCACTGATAACAATACATATTTAAAGAAAAAGAAAGTCTAAGGTCTTTGTGATGAATTTGACATTAAGTTAAGCTTTTCCTTGCCTTACCATCCACAAAAAAATGGATAGGCAGAATCCTGTAAAAAAATCATTAACAAAATGTTGACCAAAGTAGTTAGTGCTTTAGGTTAGGATTAACATCTACACATCCCTTTAACTTTATGGGCCAATCACACGAACATTCAAACCTCTACGAGTGCTACCCCTTTCTCTCTAGTCTTAAGAGTAGAGGTAGTTTTGCCTCTCAATGTCAAGATTTCCTCTCTTCACATATCTTTGTATGATATTATTTATGAGAGTGACTATCATTGAGAATGACTAACACAACCTGAGCTAATTGATGAACATTACCTTGCAATGCTCAACCATTTTAATGTCTACCATGAATGAATCAAACATGAATACAATAAACACCTAACTGAACAAGAATTCAATATCAAAGACCTCATCCTTAAGGAAAACCATCATGTCACCAACATGGAGAAAAACAAAAGAGGTAAATTTGATTTCAATTTTCTTGGACCCTACATCATCACCCATAAGTATGGATTAGGAGATTATCATATGTCCTCTCTTGAAGGCAAACTATAACCTAAGTCTCTCAATGCTTTGTATATTCATCCTTTCTTTTGTTAAGGAAGGATTAAACTCACCTTACTATCTAACTTAAGCTCATCCCTTAATTTATGATATGATCACATTCATCTACATATCCCTCTTCCTTTGAGGATAACCAATTACAACATAGAACCATGTGATTAACCATCATAGTTATAGCCTAATCTTAAAGATAGGTACCATGGCTCTACCCATGAAATGTCTCTCATGGATATTTTTCATCTCTAATGAGATGGAATCCCATGATCATATGTTACTCAAACCATTCCTTTTACCTATCATTAACCTTCTTTGTGCTAAAATCCTTTCCCTCATAAAGGTAAACCTCTAATCCTAATTAGACTTGTCCATGTCTAAAAACCTTGAAATCTAAAACAAATATCATATGGGTCACATATTTATATCATTGTAGGCTGCTCCCTTGAAGTACAACTATGCAAAAATCATTTCAATTACTTTAAAAATAGACTGATCCCTCAAAGGATAGCTACCAAACATATAATCCCAAACATAGACCACTCCCTTGAAGGATGGCTAAGTCAAATGGGTAAAATTTAATAATTTGAAGCTTCCCACTTTGATTAGATTCATAAACTATCAAAATTAGAATCTAAAGAAAGTTACAATCAACTTTCATATATAACATTAGTAGAACTCCCACATGAATCACTCTACACCTATAATTCAGACATGGAATTATCAAATTTGGCTCTTAGGTCACCTATAGAAGGGGAAAACTAACCCACAAAAGGTTATCTTACCTATCAGCCCATTTACATTTTCACCCATCACCTATGTCCCCTTTATATCATATTTTAATCAAGGGATTATGAGTTTACTTGTCATAACGTGATCATTACACCATTTTTTCAACCAAAGCATGATAATGAAAATCATTCAAAAGGCTTATGTTCCTTAAGATGATCTAACTTTGGTTTTGTTAGGTTTTTACCAATAAAAAGGCATCAGGCTTTATATTTACCATCTTATCATTGTTTCATGTATACATACATCTCATGATTCTCATTTCATTTTTCCTACATTTAGTTTATTATCTAAATTACTTTATGTATTTTCATTACATCCTTAACCATATTCACATTACATCTCCATGACCATCAACAATAAATGTCAATGATGAACACAACATTATGAACTATATCCATCAACCACATCATACATCTATCTATGATCAAAACATCAAAAATCACATCATACATCATCTATTTCTCCATAATACCATCCTATCCATAAATAACATCATATCTATGAATATATCATCATAAACCATGTTATCATTCTTTTTATCATAAACATCACAAAAATTCAAAACATCATCATATATTATTACATCTTAAACATCACCAATAGCCATAATCACATCATCCATCACATATCCATGATCCTATCTATGAATAGCCATCATCATATAACATAGTAAAATAAACATATAGATCATGTCATAATATCCATCAATATAACATACACGAACACCTATGAAGATCATCACACGCCTAAGCTAAACATTATGAATATCATATCACAAGCATAAACAATCATAACCACATTATCATAAACATCAATGAACATCTAAACATCAGAACATAATCAATATATTCATCATGTCCATCAAATAGCAATACAAGTAACAATGTATGAACCTCTCTTTTATATACATCTTTCATGATCGATACGTAGGCCTGTATCAAAAAAAAAAAAAAAAACATACATCGTAACATATAAAATCTGATGCCCCTAGGGCACCACCACTAATGACCCCTCCTACACGTCCACCTACACTACCTTTTGGAGCTAGTCCCCCTGATATACCTACCTAACTCACTATAGAGTCCTATTGACCTGGAGTCATAATTATTGGCCCACTTGATAAATTGGCTCTATACTCTCTATATTAGAGCTCCAATGGAGACTTGAATAATACTATCACCTCTTAGTATCTCAACTCCTCAACTATAGCTAAGTACCTTATCATCAGAATCATATTAGGTAGTCTTCTTACTAGTTTTGTTGGCACTCCTACCCTTTATCTCAAGGTATCTCTTTCCTTAGTCACTAAACCAAGAGAGATCCTAACCCTATAAGATAATAATATGTCCCTATGTAGTGGTCACCTTTCCTTGTATTCATGTGATTTATGCCTATGCTACTACCAGTACTACTTGTGTCTACTTGTCCTGATCACCACCCTATAATGGTTCCTAAACAAGATCCACATCCATGGGATATTGACTGTAATCACCCCCTGTAAAATTAGTTTCTACATAGAAACCCTAATGCCACACTATCATCAAGTATTTTTACTCTAGCTAGTAGCTCCTTATGATCCAAAAATATGTCCTATGGCAAAAGATCTTGATGTAATAACTTGACATCCTCCTTCCTATATCTTGAGAGCATA
This sequence comes from Torreya grandis, assembly GCA_037957365.1. Classification (NCBI taxonomy): domain Eukaryota; kingdom Viridiplantae; phylum Streptophyta; class Pinopsida; order Cupressales; family Taxaceae; genus Torreya; species Torreya grandis. The sequence goes on from JARHVA010006169.1 coordinate 744,665, forward strand.
AGAATAATTCCCTATATAAGACCAAACTATCTCTAAACTTAGTTAAATGGGATGAGCTCAGTCTCACCATCCCAACTCTTGTATTACCCATCACAAACTTTGTAAGGATAAAGCGTAACAGCTATACTATGCCCATCTAGTCCAGCCCACATATGGCCTCTACATGATGTAACCCATAACTAAACCTTCCAAATCATCTCAAAACCAATCAATGTCACTAACACCACCACCAAAACTTATCAGAGCATAATATCCCCTCCATTTCAAGAAACACACTCTTTAATCTATTAGAGCATAACCATCCCATGGGAGCCCCAGGGGTCTCAACACTTGAATATACTCATATAACCAAAAATGGAGCATGAACCCAACATTAATCCCATAACATCTATTTGATTTGAATTCCTAGAGCTCTGTATAAATCTAGACCAGTAATATTGGTGCCCACCCAAACACAGTCCTCCCCAACAACATCTCCACCAATACTCTTAGTAACAAATAAGGAAATAAACTATTACTTCAATTAGGTAGTGTGAAATAAGACACTACCATCATCATCACCACCAACAAACATCAATCCCTTGGAGCCCTTTGGTATAGTGTCACATAGATGAAACCACATAAATGATACTTGGTGTGGACTTGATCTATTGCATATGTCAAATCTATGTGATATTGTCTCTCCTCACTCTTTATATGATAGATTGTCTCCCCCTAAATGGGTGGCCATGTAATCCTAACCACATCCTCTAAGAGGATGGTCATCTCCCTAGTTAGTAATAAAAATGTGTTCATGGCTAGGTCCCATCTCTTGATGAGGGCCATGATCATAGTTGCATCCCATGGTAGGTGTTGATAGTGTCTCATGGCCCCTAGGATAACCTCCTCCATATGCCTCCACTTGTTAGTATTCATCACATCATGAACCTCTATAATTATCTTAGGGACTCAATCCCTCATATGGATATGGTCATGTGCCTATAAAATTATCACATTAGCATACACATTTAGTTTTCTAAATCATGATCAGTACCAACCTACACCTACTTTTTTCAACCTATTCCAACCTAGCCAATTACATCTGGACATCAAAGAAAACCTACTCTTATCCAAACAAAATTTTCAACACCTACCCTAACCAATCATGCCAACATATAGAATTTCTATTAACATTCTAATTATCCTACAAAACTAATAATTATCTCTATTCCTAATGGACACTTTGCCTACATCACCATGACCTCAAAATCTTAATTTATTGTAACATCAACCCCTTTTATTATTTAAATACCACTTTCAACAAATGTTTCAAAACATTTGATTTAATATTCAGTTTAACATCATTTACCTAATTTATATTTTCATTTAACAAACACCATTTTCCAAACATTTCAAATAGTTTATTTCTTACCACTTTTTAAACCACCTACTCCCAAACCCTTCAACTATCGATGGTTCATTAAACCATTGATGATCCTTTAAGATCTTGTTACCCTGATATTTAATCACTAGTGGTTAGGTTGACTCATCGATGATCACTGTGAGTGACCATCGATAGTGAAACCGTCAAACCCTTGCCACATAAAACCTCCATCACACACCTAAATCCAAAATTTAAATTACCTAACACTATGTTATATCAAATTACCAACCCAACACACCATTTAACTCTTAATTTCACCTACTACTTTAACTAATTTCAACAAAAAACTAAAACTAGAGCATCATGGCCTAAGAAAATCATAAAACCCTATCCAACTAATTTAAACCCAATCAATACAATTCCTTAACAAATAAATTCAATTACCTATCAATTTAAAAACATTCCCTACCTCATTTTGTGATCACTAATGAGGTTGGAGCTTGTGTCTAGCTGGTTAGCCACATCCTCATCCACCCTCCATCTAGTCAGTACTCGATCACCTCAAACACATGACCTCAACCACTCGACCAAATCCACCTCAACATTCTTGGTCCACTTTTAGAAAAATGACGAAATGTAAAAAATGTCAAGTATAAATCATGAAGCTCAATTTGTCAAAAGGTATAAATGATTTTTTCATTTTTACTTTTTATGCCTTAGATTTTTAGGGTTTTACCTTGACCATTAATGGTCAGGGTGACCATCGACGCTTGACCCTAGGACCCCTAACCATCAATAGTAAGGGTCCCCTAATTTTTAAATTTTCAATCACCCCACCTAGGTGCTAAACTTTAGAAATCACCTAATCTCACTTAAGCTAAGAAGTTGAACTTTTGGAGATTACCCTTCTCTGATCAACTATTTGACCATGCCCACCTTCATGTTGGCCATTTTTTCACCTAAACCATTCACATGTTTTGTGATGACCTTGAAATGGTCTTTTCAACTCACCAACCAACCTTACCATGTTGAATTTTTACAAATTTTCACCACCTAGTGCACGATCATGCCATTTGTGTTTTTTAAGGGAGATATTCTTACCTTAGATACTTGTGAAAAAATTGACCTTATCTAGGAGACTTATAGAGTGAGTTGATCAACCATGACTAGTGATATGGAATAGTTACACTATCACTTATTCGTTTAGAACCAACCTTATTTTTATCGACATTGGTAACTTTAGTCTTTATGTGATCTTGAATATCACACTTAGTCACATTTTGTGCACATGTTTTCATTTTACATATCCAACCCCTTTATCACCACATAGTGAATTACCATATACTACTTATCAAACCTCAACCTAATTTTTGTTTCACCTCATTGACTCCCAGTTTGAGGGGGAACACCTCCTCCCATACTTTAGGTAATCAAAACTTGAGTAACAATCTATTTATGTTTTTCAGCTTCTTAATTCAATGTCACATAATAAAAAGGGGAAAAAAGTAGACATTAGCAAACTACACATGATTGTTATGGTTTTCAAAATGCCATAAGACCCCCATCAAACTTTGAGTTTAGTTGACCACCTAGTTAGCTAACTCATCATCTTACTAACTTAACATTTAACGAAACATTTTAACCCTCACGTTGACCAATTTACCTTCATCACTAAATTATTGATGGTCAATCCAACCATTGATTGTTAACCTAACTATCAATAGTTAGGTCCTCACCTCTTCACCTTCTTAACATATCAACATTTATATACAAGATAATCAAGCACCATTTAATATATTCACCTTATGCAGTGCTAATAAAATTCCAAGAATCTTGATTAGAAACCTCACCCTCTAGGGAACCTTCCATCCACCATCTCTCTTTGCCTATAAAAATAGGGAAGTGGGAGGTGAAAAGGATAAATCACAAGAGTTATTAAGCATACATGTATTCAATCTCTCTAGCATCCAATCTTCTTCCAATAACTATGGTAGAGAATAATATTAAATTATTTTTATCCCCTTAATTTGAACCACACCTAAATTTGTATGCTCCTACCTATCCATAGACCCTTTTTTATTTTCTAAACTTTAATTCACCAACCTTATCATGTGTATTGACCCACTTTCACTAGATTTAGTCATTTTATTTAACAAGCATTCTAATTTCTTCTTGTATTCTATTTTATTTGTCTTATGCAATTACCTTACTTTATCATTTCCAACTTGATTATTATCAATAGTGGATTGACAACCTCCCATGGAGCATATATTTCTTGGATCTAGCTCACGCTAAGAACTCAACTTAACTATCTTGCTAATGATACCATTTGTTAGTGTGTTTTTTATTTTAAAGTTATTCATTCCTAGCCAAAGAGGATTTCTTGACATTCCTCTTGATTACATGTGCATCACCAACCAGGTATTTCTACCACACCCTTATTACTAGTTTTTTTATCTTCTTCCAAAATTAAGAAATGAGCAAAAATTAAGAGAAATAGTAGGTTGTAAAATCCACCTATTTCTATTAGAATAAATGCCCTCTCATATCTAGGATGTAAAAAGTTCAAATTATTATCTAAGAATCACTTAGATCAAAGGTTTCAACCTGGGTCTTCTTTCTTCCATTCAATCCTTCCATGATTTGACTATCACCTGGATTAGTTACTAACAAGGACTAAGTTTCAATGGAACATTTCAATAAAATGAGGTAACATGAGGGTAATAAAAAAAAATAAAAGAAAATCACATAATATAAACAAAAAAATAAAGAAATCAAACCCATCTAATACATAAATTACCACCTCCTACTAAGATTACTCAAAAACTCTATCGAAGAGGATAACTAATAAATATTGTTTCAAGAACTATCTATTTATTGGGAGTGGTATCTCATTTCCCTTAAGATGTTTGAGATAAAAGGTGTTTTACCCCATGATTTAGTTTATCTAGTATGGGTTAATCTAGATGGGATTGAATTTTGAATATTGGCCTTTCTTTTCATAGGCCTTGTCCCACATTAGGACCATGTCAAGGATTTTGAAGGCCTTGATCTTTGCCCTTTTTTCAAACCATATTTTGATCGTATATTGATGTTTGTTAAATCTCAATAGAGTTTCATCTCAAGCTTATTATAACTGAATCAGGTCTAAGAGACTATAATTCACCTCATTATCCAAATCCATGAATTTATACATGAAAGTATAACTTAGAAACTTGAGAATGACTAGCATGATTAGATACAATCCATAAACTATAAGGAAAGGAGAGATTTTTAGAGCTTGTATATGCCTAGTCTAGTCTTCCCATAGTATAAAATTTAGCAATGAGCATCATTCCCAAGGATTCTCTCCAATTAACTTGTTGATGGAATTGATCAAGTTTTTGTTGGTAGACTCTGCCAATCCATTCCTTTGCAAGTAGTGATTGGATGAAAACTTCAATGTGATCCTATTATCATAGGCCCATTATACAAATTATATAGATTGAAAGATGGGACAATTATCACATAAAAAGGAAATGAGGACCCCAAAATAGGTGGTTATGTTGGTCTTCAATAACTTAATGATTTTGTAAATAGTGATCCTTTTGGTTAAAACTAGCTTAGATCATCTGATGTAGTAGTATGTGCCTGTAAGGGTGAACTTATTACTAGATAATCAATTAGGGTTAATCACCCCTATGAAATATATTCCCCATTATATAAACAACTTAGACTCTATAATAGGTTGTAGTGGCATTTTCACTTGAATTTATCTTTATAAAAATGTATAGTATTTGTGTTGGAAACAAGTATGAGAATGAACATCTCTAAACAGTGTAGGATAATAATAACCCACCCATATAACTTTATGAGATATGTCATGTTTTATAGGATGGATAGCTCCCAAGTTTTCATGGAAACTTGTCATTATCTCTTTGTCCTCTTATGGTGATATGCATTAAAAGTATATTCCTTCATGGTTTTTTTTTGAAGATAACTCCCTTATTCATAATATAATGTGTGGCCTTCAACTACATAGCTCTTCTCATTATGTGGTTGAGTCCTAGGGGTGCACTTCAAGAATACAAAGTGCCTAACTCAGGTATACCAATCCAATTACAATGCCCTCTATTGGTCCCTTTGGTGCACTATGATCCTTGGGTTTATCTCCATTATCAATTGAGTAAGGCCTTGCCCTTTAACTAGTTTGTCTATCTTTATTTCTAATTCATACTTATCTAATTTTATCATCCATCACCCTCTTATTTTGCCTAGCTCATTATGCCATAGCATTTGATTTATCATTGGGTCTAAGACAATGGCATGTACTCTATTCTAGAGGATGTAATGCTTAAATTTATTCACTAATTTGACTATAGTGTAGGTGTTATTATATAAGGATAATATCTAAGATCAATATGTATAAGATTAGTCCTCATAAAAGCCATGGGGTGTTCTTGTTCCTCTAACCTTTAGGTGAGGCAAGTGACAATTGTGTGATTCAAATTAAAGGGATAGAGATAGAAGCATTGCATATTATCTAAGATAATGAGGAATATGGATTGCATTATTATATCTTTGATGTTCTATAAATATTTCTTTGATTCTATGTGCTAGTCTATTTTAGCATCCTATTTAAATATTATATTCAAGGGCTTCACTATTTTAGCAAATCCATAATTAAATTTATGCATAAATTCATTTTTACCAAGGAAAGATTTTATTTCCTTCTTACTATTAAGCAAAGGTATTTTATAAATTACATATACCCTTTCAAGGTCAATAGAAATACCTTATTTTGTGATAATGTGACTAATAATCTTACCTTTTATGCTATAGAACAAGCTCTTCTTTGGGTTTAAGGAAATGCCATACCTTATGGATATTTAAAATACCCTTTCCAAGTGGTGAAAATGATTTAGATTGTATTTTTGAAATACAATCAGGTCATCCATATATATTATTATACACTTTCCTATGAAGCCATCAAATGTGAAGTACATTTACCTTTGGGAAGTGGCACCATAGTTGATTAATTCAAAATTCATTAATTTATAAGTTAATGTGCCCCACTTGGTGGCGAATGTAGTCTTAGTTATATATTTAGGGTTAACCAAAATCTAGTTAAATCCCAAGAATACATCTAAGAAGGATATCATTTGAGACCCACTCATTATATGGATTATCTCATCTAGGGAGGCGAATGGGTAGTTATCTTAGTTTAAGGCCTCATTAAATTTTTAGAAGACCATGCATGGGTCGATTTATCCATTCTTATTTCTTATTAGGACCAAGTTATCCATCCAATTGGAGTGGTGAAAGAGTCTTGGATTGTATGAGTGTTTACATAGGCACACTTAATCACATCCATATATCTCAATAGTAACCTTCATAATTTATTTAATTCAAGGTCCATCCAATCAGACCCATATTAACCATTTTGGGATTCTTTGCAAGATCAAGATTAATCAATCGACACTTTTGGTCAGTAAAATTGGGATTTTTATCCTAAAAGGTAGGTTATATTACATAAAACACTCTTTCCAAGGATATCACCCCCTTAAAGATTCATTTCCCATGAATATTTAGGATTCCATCTTTTCCAACTCATTCTCAAGATTGGTTATGCCTTTGTCATCTATGATTTAGACCTTGAATATCCCCTCATTTTTGTGAAACTAGATGATTTTATAGTGATCTAAAAATACTTGTTTGTTTTTCACATTATCCAAGATAGACGTATATGAGACTATTTCTATAGATATTTATTATAACTTAATGTTATCTAAGAGGGGTTAGGTTTTTCATCATAAATTCTAATGAGTTTGCTACTTTATTTTCCAGTTGGGAAATAGGGATAATATTAAATGCATTAAACATTTAGATTAGGTCCCAAGATATATATTTATATGATCTAAGGTATGATAATTTGCACTAAAACTTAGTATAGATCTAGTTTACCACCAGTCTAGAATATATGAATATTCTTAGTTAATTTTCCTTGTGTCTTACTTGTAAATTTCTAATCTTAGGATTAGAACTTTGTGTTCCACCAGGTTATTTGTCTAAGGAAAATATAACCTATATGATGCTATGTGTTTCCTTCCTAGGGTGTATATGAGTATAAAACTAGCTTAAATACCTTATTTTGAGAGTACCCCATCTATATAAAGAGACCAGAGGCCAAAGAGACCTAGGTTATGACTAGTTTGGGTTTTTGGGTTTTTTTTGCTTCACATGTATATTCTTAGGTCTGATGAGACCAAGTTCATTTAATCATTAATGTTTTTGTATTTAGTTATCATATAAATCATGCATGGTTATATATAATCTTATTTGGTTGGATAATATTCTCCATGAAAGCCACATTTGGGAGAAATCTATGGCCATATACCCATTTAGGGATTTCGACCAATCTTTATTAAGGAACATGTCATAGGATTATTGGATATCCACCAGTTGGAATTAATTAAATTGTTGAATTATAGGCTTAGATTCTAACTATATGTGGATGTTTATCAACTCATATATCACCTTCACCTCTGAATTATCTATCTAGACTACTACTTTATCTGACTTTATAGGGGCTAAGCCAAGTTTCTCATTTATGCCAACTGGCATCACATTGGATGAGGCTCATGAATCTCTTAAAAATTTATACAAATTCTTACTAAAAAATAATATGGTTAAAAGATGAATATGCACCTACATATTATTCTTATGAATGAGCACATTGGTGTGTGTTAATGTCATTTTTCAATGGGCCTATGGGGTTGGATTTTGAGTTAAATACTTCAACAAGAAATATTGTTACTCCATGATTTGAACAAGATCATTAAGGTTAATGTTATCCTTGATATTTTTCATATCCTAAACTATGTTTTAACCTCCTTTAATTTTGATTACTGGGATTTCCATATCTTCCTTAGGTTCTTGAGGTCTTAGAGGTGGGGGATCATTCTTATCATTTTGGTCTAGTGAGGTTACACCATTATTTGGGGGTGTTAAGGTTGTAAGGGGTTGTTTCTAATTACTATTCATAATGTTATAATTTACCCTTTGAATATTTTGAAACACTTTCACCTCACTAACACCCTTATTATCTCATTTTATTATTGGTTATGGAAGTCCATTGTTTCTAAGACCATAGTAGTATTAGGGTCCTTAGTCGAGTTAGCTAATTCTATATGTTTTGGGACCACCTCATATTCCTCTATTCCTTTTTGAAATATCTAAATTTAAAAAACTAACATTATGCAGTCTAGTTCACCATGTGATGTGTTATGTACTTGACACCAATTAGGTAAGGCTATCTTGAAGATATGGATCTCAGGTAGCCTATTGGGTGAAGGCTTTAGGGGATTGTGAGGATGGTTATCAATAATTTTTGGTCTTTGATATGAGAAGTTTTTATTGGATATTTATGTTTTATAGTTACTAACCTATATCTATATCCTTAGGAATTCATTGTTGAGTTTTTTTACTATCCATTGATTGGCATATAGGTCAATTTTAGTAAAATCTTGAGGTAAGGTTTGGGTATTTTTAGTCACAACTAATGCCACTTGATGTTAATTCTAAGGAATAAATTCCTATGTCATTGGATTTAGAAAACATAGTCACTAGTTTAATGTGGGATTACCCAATAAGAGTTGATGAGTTATGGGGAGTAGATAAGGCATAGGCACATTCTAATTAATGCTAGGTAAAAATTTAAACATAGGCATCTATGATATCATACGAAGAGTTGGGGTTAGTGTGTGAGCTTGGGAGTTTTGATGTATATCCACTTTGATGGCCCATACATAAGCAAAAGATTTTTATATTATTATTTTATCCCTCTTTAGGAACATTGTTTTCTAAGGGTCTAGCACATTATTATACATTTCAAGTAATAGTATAGGGTTAGGTTGATAAATCATGGTTACCTAGCTATAAATATTCTAAAACCCATTTAAGTTCCTAATGGGGTCATTGGGATCCATTTTATGTAATAAATTTTTTGGTAGAGGACACTATGGTCTATCACTTGCCCAAATTAGATGAGGAAACTATAACTAAAATGGTCCTAACTTAGGATAGAGTCTTCAGGAAGGTTGAGGAACCAATCATAGGTAGAGTGCATTAAGGTAAAGGGGAATCACTCTAAATTTTTATGTTATACATTTAGGAGTCTTAGGGTGGTTTTTTAGGATATTATTTATTCCTCCATGGTTCATCCCACACTAGGGGTGAAATGAGGAAGATACCTCTTAGGGTTCCTAAGTAAATCATGGATGACTTCTAGGACATTAATGGCTAAGGCAGCTAACCAGGCCATCTTGGGCTCAAATTTTGGGATAATTTGTAGAGATAAATTGATATGAATCATAATTAGTCTATTTTTTTTTGATATAGTTTTTTTATAGAATAGTAGGGGAAATTATCAATTGACCTCAGTGGGACCTAGCCCTGGTAAAAGGTGAACTAGTCTCCAGGATACTTCATAATCAAATAAAAGTTAGCATGTTATTACCAATAGACCAAAATCAACATATTCACAAAATGAATCAATAAAAATCATGATGTAATTTTGATAAACCCTCCTTCTATTTCTAACTATCATTCACTCCAATCTGCTCGTGCTCACGAGATGCCATGATGTTGGGAATTATATAAAAATGGGAATGTGGGGATAATTGTAGAAATTTCTCCTCTATTTTAGGACTGATTTAGAATTATTTGAGGGCATGGATGTGAGTATTATACTTTTAAAATGGAGTATGCATGAATCATCTCCAAGAGATCCAAAATCACCACTAAAATTTCAATTCAATGTCTTGGATATAGGTCAAATATTGTTATGAGAACTTGAGTATTGGGATAATTATTTATAAACACAAGGGGAAAGGGTATTTCAATTCCAAAAAAAAAATTAAAGAGAGGGAAAGGTAAGGTATAAAAGGGGATCCTCTATGTCTAAAATAAACTCAATACATTGGTCATTGAACTAAGTGACTTTGCCAAAGTTACACCAATGTAGAACAAATTTCACTAGAGTTATACCTCCAAGAACATATAGTGGGAAGAGTCTGAGGGAACTAAGAGTATGAATTAATAATTAATTTTCTTTAATGATGAGTACTAGGGATTTATTATGAGAAACACATAAATACCATATGAGAATTTGTAGATTCACACATAAATTATCATCAATACTAAGGGGGAAATTAAAATATTCACATAGTGATTATAATAGCTAAGCACATCATAACCATGGTATACATAAAGAAACAAAGTGTTAATCCAATTAACATAATATTGATGATCATTTAAACATGAAGATAACATAAGATTGAAATACAAGATAAACTCTCTTGTGTAAAATAAAGATTGTATTCATTAAAAGAATAACATGTTACAATAATAGATCTAGGTTAATTTTATAGTTTAGATTGATGAAATAAAATTAGGTGAAATCATTGCTATAATTCAGTAACACTTTCAAGAAATTTTGGCTAATCCTATAATATAATATGACTCTTTCTTATATAGAAAAGGATTAGTGCTCACCTCCAATAACATGAGGATCCCATATTGGGCCATGATTCCCACTCATTATAGTCACAACTATATATTAAAATGTAAATAAAATAATCCCTATAAAATTAAAATATATCTATGGGTGACCACTCAATTGGTATAGGGAGGCAAATGAGAAGGAATGACTCTTGATTTCTTTGACTAGGCACTGCTATATTCCAAAGTAGATACAAAGAGGTCAAAATTATTATCCAACTTGGCTAGGTTTGTTGGGGGATCCCTTAAGATTACCTCAGCCTGAGCTTATATTCTAAAAAAGATGAGTAATTTTGACACATGGGTACCATTCACGACACCTTGATCAACATTTATGCTAATTTTTATTCTCCAAATCATCTATCTCAATAAGTTTCCAACTAAGTACTTATATATGTCATTTATTGCTATTTTTGTAAATATCATATTAGGTCAATTATTGTAAAAATAATTGGCTATATTTTGTATGGACAACACATCCCATTTTATTTGAAATGGGGGACTCCTCTAAAATAAATCTTGTGAACCAAATATTCAGGGTCCTTTCATCTATTCTCATCAGTAATACCTACTCAAATCCTTGGAATTTATATCACTTTAATATCCATAGGTAGTAATAGGTTTTATTTATTTTAGTGTTTTTTCTTTTCATGAAATCATGGTGCTAACATTAAAGGTTGGCTTTCACATAAATCTCCCATAGTATCATTTCTTTCCTAGAGTAACAAACCCATTTACATGTATATAAAATCTATATCTCTATAAGTGACAAGTAATTTTTAATGTATCATGTTCTTTATATTTTCTTACTTAGTGTTTTTATGAATTTCATAGAGCTTGATCAATTAGGAAGGTGCCACATCATCATGATTTAGATGAGTTAGTCTTCTAGACCTATCAAAGATGTTATATCATGATAGAGCTTAGTTAAATGGGAAGGTGCCATATCTTTATGAGTCAAAATGGCCAGTCCCTTAGACCTATAAAATATGTTAGATCATGGGTGATACTATCCAAATGGGAAGGTAAAACATCACCATGAGTCATAAAAATCAATCCCCCAAACCTGTCAAAGATGTTAGAGCCTAGGAGAGGTATCCAAATTTCAAGGAACCATGTCACCACAAGTCAGAGTGCATAGTCCCTTGGACCTATTAGAGATGTAAGTGCTCAAGATAGCTTGATCAAATGTGAAGGTTCCATTTTTACATGAGTTAAAGTGGCTAGTCCCCTATACCTATAAAAGATAATAGATCTCAAGATAGACCAACTAAATGTTAAGTCACTACATCACTATGAGTTAGAGTAGCTGGTACCCTAGACCTTTTAGAGATGTTAGATCCTAGGAGATCTTGATTAAAAGTTTAGGCACAATATTTCCTAGTATGCAAATGAACTAGCAAGCATCTAAAGACATAAGAAGGTTTGAGTAAATTAGTATGAAACTAGAGATCTGATCAAGTTGTGCCATATGTCCCTATGTGGCATATAAAATAGCCTAGGGGAATGACATGGAGTATAGAGATGTGCCTAGTTGCCAACCATTACTATGAGACCAATGAGAAAATGACATGTGAGAAATCAAGAGTTAGCTTAGTAACCTCTAACAGATGTGACCGCATACCTACCATTTCTTGGGTATTAATACAAATGGAATATCGTAATGATTAGATAGTTTTAAAATCATAACATTACCATTACTATATCCAGCTAGTGATGGAGGATCATGGGATCCAAATTTAATTAAATATTTATAAATAAAGAGATAAATTCCATCCACCAACTCAAATTCAAATTTTTTGCAAGTGAGTTTCCAAACAATATCAATGTAAGGGGGATGTATGCATGTGTTTATAAATCTAAAGAGAAGCTCACTAATGGTTAACATTGCTACCTTTAAAGAAATATCTAACTCCTTGTTTTCAAAAAATCAAAAAATCCCCTATATCCCATGCTTTCTACACTCAAAACTTCCTAATTAGCCCTACATCCTATGCCAACAACTACTTCATCCTCAAACCCAAAGTCAAAATCCAATTATTGGGACACCACATTCCCATCTAGTTAGAATAAGTTCAATAATAATAATAATAATAATAATAATAATAATAATAATAATAATAATAATAATAATAATAATAATAATAATAATAATAATAATAATAATATGTTAATGTGGTTGAGCAAGTCCCCAAGTATTCATGCTTGAAATATGACCAACAAGTAGAGTATGAGGATGTCCTTCAGTCTTAAAAAAAGTGTAAACTCTAGAGTGCTTCTAAAAAAACTAGTGGTGCTCCCATCCACTGACCTACTAAGTGATATCCTCCATAATTCCATCCGCATGTGAGATGGGGTTAATGAATAGGTATGTTCTCCCAACTATTGGCTCAAAGTTTATAATATCTCTTAGAAATCCTTCAAGGCATACTAATCCTTCTCAAACTTTTATTTTTCCTATGATTTAATGGTGGTAATGATTTGGATGGGGAGATACCAAATATATGATGTCCTCTATGAATGGGATGAGAACCCAAATTCTAAGTGGGTCAATAAAGATGAGATCAATGCTTACATAGTTTGCACCTTCTAGGAAGAGATCTAGGTAGGCATGATCCTATTAAACCTATTATTTGGGGGCCAAGACTACCATTAAATAAATGAGCTTTGGGTGCCTCTCCTTAACATAATCTTTATACACTAATACATCATGAATATTGAAGGATTGATCAACTTCAAGTTTTTCCATACCATAGAAGATGCCTGAGATGGAGGAAACTTTTACATGATGAGCTACCTCCTATATGCAATCTATAGGATGTTCTCTTTCAAGACTTTGGTTTCTTATAATGGGTTCTTGGGATCTAAGTGGGAAAAATGGTATTTTATAAGATGTATGGCCACTACTTCCACCATCACATCCAAAACATTTGTAACCATTTGTACATGGTGGTCTACCAATCTATAAATGAGGTTAAGATACACCGTGTCTTGAGGGTGATCAAGGATTCTATCATGACCATAGATAACTATGGGATGTATAAGGATGACACTATGACCTAGATCATGGGCTTCCTTGAGGACCCTTTATGCCTACTATGTTATGTTCCTAACTACTTAGCAGAAAAAGAAATCAACTATCAATTAGTTGAAGGAATATTTGGTTTTTTCATATAGTATTAACAAAAGGTGTTCTTAAAACTCTCAATCACCATATAATGCCACATATACAAAAAATCCCCTCAATTTAAAATGTAGTAGCTGGGTGAGATTCATTCACCTTAGAAAAGTGCAAGGTCTATTAATAACACCCTGTAGGGGTAATCCTAGATTATTTGATTGGGTACTCAACCAGCCTCAACATAAACTATGGCTATCAAGATGAAGATGATGATGAACTCTATTTAAATGCCACTAATGACCAGGTGGTGTTTTCTTAGATAGTGATTAATAAAAATAAGGGGAAGAAGGCTTAATAAAAATACTAAATTCTTATTCTTGATCCTATATAGTTTTTGGAGAACCTAACTATAATAACTCTAGCCATTTCATAGAGGACACTACAAGGCAACTTGCCACCTTCTCCTCTTCAGGCTCCAAGTTTAGCTCCACTTCTAATAGTAGATCAAGCTCCCTATGTTTTGAATCTACCTCCACCTCCTCTAGTTGATCCTTATGCTTTAACTCTACCTATATTTAATTTATCATCTCTAGTAACTAGGATAGGATATATCCATTCCCATACTACATGATGCTAAATAGCCTAGGCACATCCCATTTAGCCATCGATACCTCAGCCCTGAGCCCTATAGACCTTAAGGTTTGATGTAGCCTATATTTAGAGAGTGAATAACTCAATAGTCACCTATATATGTTCCCCTTCTCACATAGTCATCTCCTTCCATTTCCTTTCCACCACTCCCTCCCATCACTTTCCAACTCCTAGTTATGGTACCCACTAGTTTTAGTCTACTGCCAAAAGTTTCCCAAGTGGTGACAACTCCATTTTAGATTGTTAAACCTCCATATTTAACCCAAGTACCTTTGGCATTGATAATTTTTAGCATTATTTACTCCTCATTCCATTTTCATCCCCTTATTTCATAACCTAGAGTCCTCATAGTGCCTCTCTTAGGTATACCTTTAGAAATAGACACAAGTATGACCTTTGGGAACATACCACTTCTTATAAGGACCCTATTAATTCCTATTTAAATTATTTTCTCACTCTCCTAAATAGCTCAAAGACCTCTTCCACTATCCCTTACATCTCTTGTCATCCCTAATGGCCATCTACTACAGTATATAGACTTGACTTGGGAAAGAGGCCTAAAGAAGAAATAGAAGGTGCCCCATACTCTAGATCTAGTCAAAAGGATTTCTACTCAAATTAAACCTCATATTTAGGCATTTACATCACCTCTAACCCTAGTAGCAACATCTTGGTACCTAGTTCCTTGGCCCCATCTCTTTATCACCCAAGGTGCCATGAGACTAGCCTTTAACCATAGAATCTCCTCTTTATTATTCAATGACCATTATTAGGGACATTTATACCTCAGGTGAAGCTAACTTAGTAATAATGGTAGGAGAAAATTCTCCTTTGTACCTCCCCACTCACTCTACTTCCTTCTTCTCCCATGCCCTTTCCACCTCCACTCCTTTCCTCTTTCACTCCTTCCACTTACTCCATCTCCCCTCCACCTTGTCATCTACCCTTCACCACCATTTTAGCCATACCTCATACACCACCTACAACTTGAGGGATGGTTCAAAAGTCATAAGTGTCATAGATGACTATTCAAGTGGACTCAAATGTACAATGGAGTTTCTTATGTGACTTTGGGAGAATGAATAGAATGTTCAAATAGAGGTTTGTCCAAGAGGGGAATTGAGTGGTATGGTAGACCCATTAATATCTATTCCCCCTCACCAAGGAGATGATTTCTATTAAGGAGGATAAGATGGCCTAGGAACCACTCTCTATCCTCCAAGGTGAGGATTTCTATTAGGGAGGATAGGATGGCCTAGGACCCACTATCTATCCTCTAAGCTACCCATGATATTTTTGAGAATATCCTTGAGGGCATTCATAGCCAAGTATGAACTCTAAAATCCAAAGTGAAAAGAGCTTTTTTAGTCAGATAATTAGGTAGGTTAAGGATGACCTCTTACTACTTTTCTCAATACTTAGGATAGTAGTAGAGAGTTTGTTTAAGACTGATGTGTTTATCTAGTAAATTTAGGCCTACATGGAGAGGATTATATAACTTAGTGGGAAATGCTAAAATATAAAGGTGGTGGTCAATAAGGGAATGTTTCCAAATATGGGATTTTACCAAACATACATCAATAATATGAGAAATATAATGGAGGAGTGGATGATCTTGGATTACAATGAAATAGGACCATTAAAAGAAGGAAAGAAGAAGATATTGACTAGCTTCAAAGATGTTAATATGGTTGTGTTATTCCACCCAAATTCCACCTTACTAAACCAAATAGAATTTAAATTTTACCTAGGTCAATTTGAATAGGTTATGAGGGAGAAAGTGGTAAAGTCAAACTAGGAAGGGGCCTAGGTGATGATCTATCTATCAAATCAATCTAAGGTGAGCATAAAATATGTCTCCAAAGTCCAAACATTAAGGGAATCACCATAAACAATAGAATAGTTCTTGATATAGTAGGGTTATTCACTAGTTTCCAAGGTATTGTACTAGTGTTACACTCAAAATATCTATAAACTATTTATGGTTTCTATAGAATAGGCCTTGTTCCATCTCTAGTCAAAATTTCAAGTCTGTGTAATCAATACCTTTTATTGTGGCTCTATTTTACTCCAAAAATAATAGGTTTTCATGATTGTAAGGGTTTAAATTAATACCTTGAGAAAAGGGGCTAGTGGGTTTTATTTGTTGGATGTGTGATACACACCCCTATATGGGAATGATACCTACATGCCAATACTCTGGGGAGGGATCCAATGTAATGTATTTCTATCACCTAAGTGCTTGGTGTATGTATAATTCAATGCTATTATGAGTGAGACTTAAGTTCTTTGAATGAAATTTGAGACTATAAATATATGTATTCTAAGCTTAGGATGCTTAAAGATTACTATATGTAGAAGTAAGTTAAAATAGGGATCAATGACCTTGATTTTATACCACTTATTTTGATCTTTTTTATGTGAATTTACATCTAAGTCCATCTATTGGATATATGGATCAAATCCATATATTTATACTGATTTAGAGCTTATGTATAGTTTTAAATAGTTCTATGTTGACCCTAGGTGTCTTAGGAATTAAAAACATACCTGTTAGTGTTAAAATTTGGTAAAGGACACTAGTACAAGGTACTAGTGTCCAAAGAACCATGCTACTATTTAGGTGGTAGAACTAAGATCACTAGGGGATTATATCCCTAGGGGAAGGTATAATACTAAATATGGAATGTCTAGGTATGTGTAACACTCACACATAAGCTGGATAATGGTTGAAACATGACCTACAGTAGGTATAGGGCTAAGTTAAGGATAAGTGGTCTGAAGTGACACTCATTGCAATCAAGTTATATTTTATATGAATATAATTTCCCCCCACCCTTATTTTATAAATGTATCATATTCAAATGGCTAGGATAAAGTAAAAATAAGTGTACTTGGACTTACGTAAGAGGCAAATCCCCTAAATTTGAGTTTAAGTGTGTGAAGTGTGCTCCATTATGTATCTTACAAATGAAACATGGATGAATCAATCTTTACATAATGAATATCAAAATAAAAGACAAAAATGAGTGAAGAGATAAGATATAAGAAAATAATGAATACACCTCACTAGGTATGCAACCAATGCAACAAATTGGTGACATCCTATGTCTGCGCACATAGATAGTGATCAAATGGTGAATAACATGGACTAATATGATGGCTTGATCAATCACCATTTAGGGGTGGGTAATGGACTCAATCTAGTTTTGAATCCATAATTTACCACCCCTACTTGGTAGATTGTAGACTATGAATAATTTGGATTAGAATAATGGCTTATCCAACCCTACTATGTAGGTGTCTCAAGAATCTAAGTTAAATATGGATTCATCATTGCCTACCCATGTGTAGCAGATGCATATATGATTGAAAATTTATGATGTAATTAAGATGATGTAGGATGGCTCTGGGGCCACTTAAAAACTCTAAAATGTAAAACAATGAAGGGGCCTATTAAGCACTTGGAAATGTATCTCAAGGTGTATACATAAATCCCAAAAACTATATATTTTATTAGGCATCAATATGGTGTGAATCCTAGTGAAGATGGTGTTTGAAGTATAAAACATATAGAATGACATGGAGTTTTCCATTCTGTCTATGATGAGCTATTACAAAACTAATCATATGGAATTAGTGTGCCATGCACATGCCCCTAATTCTAATATATATGTATATGGATTCTAGACTAAGTTTTATCTATATATGTTTATGTATATGTGAAACTAAAAGGAGAGTGATCATGTTATGCATGATTCCCCCAATAAAATCAAACCATTTTTGATTTTATATAGAATTGAGCATAAACTAATCAAATCTGATAACCTGTGACTAAAACTATGCAAATCTAGAATATAACTATTGTGTTCTTCTATCATATGTATATTATATTATTTATGGAATAATAGATTTTAACATGGTTCATTTGACATTATAACAACATGATAGTGTCCTCTATTTAGTGTTAACGTCCTATGTTTTTCAATGTGAATTAAAATTGATTTGTGTCTAATTATTTTCCACTATGTTTTCCAAATTTTGAGGTCTATAATTTCACGTGTTCTTGTTGAAACTGTACAGTGAGTGCACTTTGATAGATTGATTTATATGAAAAAACCATGTGAATTCCCATTATTTTGAGGGGAGTTATTATACTTGTGAAAAAATTATCCTCGAGATAAATTCTCTACAAGATGTGTGTTAGGTTGAAAACATATATGATATTTGCATAATAAATAAATATAATGTAGATATATGACATTGGAATATAAGATAATCTAATCATAAGTTGGTAATTTATGATGTATGTTGGATCTAGAATTCACAAGGTTATTAAGATAGATATATTAATGTAATCAGGTGCATGAAAATCATAGTGTGAAAATAATTTGAGTAACTACCTAGGTGGATGGGACATGATGTCCATCAACGAACCAAAGGAGGAAAGGGAGATACATGAGAGAATTCGTGGCATAAAAAATGGGTCTAAGTATAAAAAATTAGATACAAGTGTCATGTAAATGATGGATACATGGATGTATACATACAACACACATGAGGCATGAATATTAGGCCAAAGGGCCACAATACAAGGGACATGGGCACATATGACTAAATATGAGAAATCAATACATACAAGAGCATGTTCAAATGTTCACAAAAATAATCAAGAAGGCATACATAATGACATGAGTACATGCCCAAATCATATATATATATATATATATATATATATATATATATATATATATATATATATATATATATATATATATATATATATATATATATATATATATATATATATATATAATGAAAAGAACTAGTTTAAAGTGATAAAATAATGGCATATTCAAATTCCCTTTAACATATGTAGAAATAGGGAGACATAATAAAATGTAGACTAGTAAATCTAGAAAGAAAATTATGCATAAACTTGTGTTACAAATATGTACAAGACAAAAAATATACATAAGTTGAGTTTATAGTAAAAGTAATTAGCAAAAAATGTCAGTAGTATAGGATGATAAATATCAATGTAAAATCAATTATAAATCTACGATATAGAGTATAGAAAGACGTAACTTGGAAAACCATAATATATGTATAAGATTCCCCCAACAAGAGAATATATCAATGATGAATCTATGTAGCTATCTATATTACCCTAGTGGGTTAATAGTAACAAGTTTGGATCTTTATGTTGGACTTGAGTCCTATAGGAATATTCGAACACTTGATATGAAAAAGTAAAACTATATGTATGATAAAACCAAATATACTAAGATAAGTAGCATATGTATTACATGTAAAGTATACACAACAAATATGGATATGCAAAGAATCTAAATTTTATGTTTTTGATAAATATTTGAATGTTTTTTTGAACATAATATATTGTTTTTATGTTATCTTAGTATAAGAGCTATGTAAAATTAACCATGAAAATGAGACTATATACAAAGAGTAAGGTAAGAGAAATTATGTATAAGTAGAGAGGAATATATTAACTAGTAAGTCTTTCAAGAGACTCAATATCGAGTTGTCATGTATCAAATAAAGTAAGAGTTACCATATTTGTTTTAATAAGAGGTATCTAATATCTATGAATTGGATGAATTTACTAATACATAACTTAAATTTACTCTAGAGTGGGGATATGAATCTGTGGAGATGATTGAATTGGCTTGTGGACTATGGCATACATTATCTAAAATTGATGTAAGAGTAAACAAGTGACCATACTGTTCATGTTGTGTACATATAGGAATAGCCTCTATAACTAGTACTTCTCATGATGTACTATTGGTAGATAGATTTTTAGACTTTATAGCAAATATTTTAATCAGCTCTTTCATTGAAACTATGTTCTATTGTGAATTATTTCTTGAAAATATCATAATTGGTTTTTATGTTGATATTTTGATCTATTGTGTATTGTGTCTTGTAAATATCTTAATTAGTTTCTGTATTGATGTCGTACTCTATTGTGTATTATTTCTTGCAAATATATTATCTTGTTGTTATATTATTATTTTTATTTCATTTATTGGATCTTTGCCAAATATCTTAATCATCATTTGTACTAAAACTAAACTATGATATTTTTTATTATTACCAAATATATTAATTGGTGGTCAAATTGAAACTATCCTCTAATCTCTAAGATTGTTTTCAAAAATCTTAATTAGTTGCCAAACTAAAACTATACTTTTATCTTTGTGATTATTACCAAATATCTTAATTGATGGTTAAACTAAAAGTAGTGGTGGGGTTGGTTTCCATTTTTTACCATGCTCCTATAACTATGTTGATCTATGTGAAGTAGTTACCATCTCTACTTAATCTATGTTGCATGAGATCTCACATAAATAGGTGTCCTATTAATTACATGGATCATGAAATTAGTAAGCAATGGTTCCTTAAAAGGAATGACCTAGGTTAACTCACTTGTAGAAGATTATGATCTAGGAGAGTGTGGAGAAGGATATTTCAACCTCCCTTATGTACATGCTATAATACCTCTGTGAATACATTGATCAATATGATCTCTAACTTCATAATAGTATTGTCTAAAGGTCCACTAATTTTTCTATTATTTTAATATGTTTTATTTCTTATTCTTTGTGAATGATGTGTTGGGTGATGTTGATTATGTGGAAGGGTGATCATTCCTCTATCTAGTAATGTAAATAATATATCATGGGGTGTATCTCTATCTAAACTTGCATGTACCCATCGAGGGTGTCCTATCCTTTATCCACTATAGAATATGCTATTTAAAGTGGATATTTACCTTTATTGAGTATCTTGATTGGTTTTTTATATTCCATGTTTTCCTTACTCAATGGTAGATTAGGTGTTTGTAACATATTAGATCATTGTGGTTGTGGGAGATCTAAATCCAAATCTGACTCTAAATCTATCTCAAATAGTCCCAAATTATTTTCTAATGCCATATTTGCGTTACGTAGATGCCATAATGATTTATATGTATTGCATAGTAATTTATCATTAAGAGGAAAGATGAGACCTCTAGAAAATATATATTTTACCTCTAAATAATTTGATTGATAGATCAATTATTTCATAGAAGATTGGAATCATAAAATGTAATCACTCATTGTTTCTGACTTATGATAGTGAAATGAAGGCTACCTATCTTATGTGACTCAAGATCCCTTAATCTATATGTACTATATAATAAATAACTATTTTAACTCATCATATATATATATATATATATATATATATATGTAGTGAAACATTGGGTGGTGAATGATTAAACCAATTTAATTCCTCACCCTATAGAGTTGTTAGAAATAGCTATACGATAATCCAAATGATAATAACATGGGCCATAGCATTTCTAGAATATTTAAGGTACAACTATGGGTCTCCATCTCCATTAAACATTGGTAATATTGACATCTAAAAATTCTTATGTAGCTTTGTATTCAATATTCTATATGGGATAGTATTTTGATGGACAACATTGGAATTAACCTGAGTAGTATGCTTTACTTTCCAAATTGAGTTGTTTTAATTTATGTTGTAAATAACCAATGACATTCATCAAGGAGATTAACTATTATGAAAGTATATTAGCATCATCAAGGGGTTAATTTAATTATTTAATCTTGTTATTAATTTTATCCATTAGTACACTACATCAAGGACCTTTGGTTTTACTCACTGTAACCTTTAGAGGGGTGATAACATGGGCATGGTGAGAGGGAAATGTGCTATCACCCTCATGGAGATTAGGATTAGAAATGGATTCTACTGTAAAGGGTGTAGAGATATATTCATTAGTATCTATTATTTTTTAAATTTTCAAAGAAGTATCACATGTTAATGGACTAGAAGATACATTATTATCACGTGAATACAAATTGTGTAAAATATGAACATAAGTATAAGTTAATTTGTGTTTATTTATAATCATATTATCATTTGAACTAACATTTGAAAAGAAATGAATTTTAAAATGAGAGATGGGTGATGTAGGGATATAAATATCATGACTAGAATCAATGTTTTCTTTACTAAAATCATAGTAATCATCATCATTCTAAGGTTCATCAAAATTAGACTTTAATTTACTTATATAGGTAAGAGTAGAAGAAATAAAATTTTCATGCTCACTAATAGAGATAGAGAGAGAGAGAGAGAGATTAGGATAAGATTTTAATTTTGTACTAGTATGCAATATGTTATCATTTATAGATGTAAATCAATGCATGTCTTTACTAGCTATGAGTGGAATACATGTATGCTCATTATTTTTAATCTTAGAGTCAAGGGTAGAAGAATTAGAAATCATGTTTTCATTTGGCACATTATGACATGTAGGAGTAGAGTTATATATATTTCAATTATCTACATTTTGCATAGAATCATTGTGTTAATATTGAAATGTAAAACAAGGTGATAAAATAATCTCATCCACTTTAGTTTGTGTATTCATAAAGGGTGAAATATTATTTGTACATAATTTTTCAAACTAAATTGAAAATGGTAAATAATATATATTTCTCTTCTTTATATGGATTGAATCATTCAAAAGTATATTTCATTTATTGCACTTATGTTGTTTTAATTTGTATAAGGAGGTAGCAAAATTGGTTTAAAATATAGGACCATATTGGAATAAGACACTACGAATAAGATTTTATTTTGCCATTATATTATTAGTTTATTTTTATAATTAGGAAAAATAGAAAAAAGAGAATAAGATGCATCTAATCTATCCTCATCAACACTTTCAATGTCATTCTAATAATAATAGCATGATTCCTCCTAGACAGTAGCATGATTCCCTAGAGAGTAGTGTGGTGCACTAGTGTCCTAGGAAGTGTGTTATTGTCTCACTCAAAATATTTACAAATTATTTGCAGGTTTTTTAGATTAGGAAATGTTCCATATCTAGTCCAAATTAAAATTTTTTGTGAATAATGAAGTTTCATATAGATCTATTTTGCTTAGAAAACCCTAGGTTTTCATAATTGTAAGGAATTGAATGAACACCATGAGAAAAAGGTTTTAGTGGGTCTGATGTGTTGGAGGTGTTATCCACACCCCTATGTGGGCATGCTTATTATATACTAATACTCTAAGGAAGAATCAAAATTTATTTGGTTATCCTACGTAATTTTTTGATGCAAGTCCAAGTGAATGCTAGTATGAGTGTTGACTTAAGTGCTTTGAGTGAGACATGAGATTAGAAATATATGTATTATGAGATTAAAATGGTTGTACATTACTATATGTATATGCATGTAAAAATAGGGCTCAAAGACCTTGATTGTGAATCCCTTATTATGATCTTATTTGTGTGCATTTTCATCTAATTTTGATAAAGTGGATAAAGGGCTAAAACTCATGTATCTATATTATTCTAGTGTTTTTGCAGAGTGTGAAATAAGTCTAGGCTAACTCTTGGTGTCTTAGTAATTAAAAGGATAAATTTTAGGGATAAAATTTAAAAAAAGACACTAACACCATGCTTTGGTCAGTAGTGCATGGTGCTAGTGTTCAAGTGGTAGAATATGGAACACTGAGGGCATGGATCCCTAGGGGAAGGACTAAGACTAAATTTGGGATGTCTAGATATCTATAATACTTGCACAAAAGAAGGATAAGGGTTGAAATATGCCATAATATATGTATATAAATAAGATAGGGATGGGTGGTCTCAAGTGACACTCATTTCACTCAAGTGACATTTTATATGACTACACACACACAAGAGCACTCAAAATCAATTTAAAAAGATTTGGTTAAAGGAGACTGTAAACAAAGGTCATGTTCAAATATCATAAAATTGAAGGAAAAGAAATTATTCAAATGTATGTAAAAGAAAAAATGGCATATTTAAATGTACATACAAAAAATAATTTCATATGAAAATGTCAATGAATTCATACATAAGACCGGGGTCCACAATTAAAGGAGCATATTCCAATGCTCAAATGAGGAATATAATACCAAGATAAGAAACTCAAGGAATTCCATACAATAAAGCATAAGAAACTAATATAAACATGTCATAATATCCCATTGATCTAGTGTATTAGGGAAATATGTTAAGAGTATAGAATATGAAGTACCCTATGTAAGGTATAATCATGGATAATAGGCTGATGCACATAAGTGAGTCCCACTTGTTTGCCATGATAAGAGAACTCATGAAACATGAATGGGAGCTTAAACAAAGCCCTTTGTTTTGAACATGGTTTGAATAACACACCTTTGTTCGAACTTCCATGTGTACATTTGACATAGGTTTCAAAAAAAGATATTTTGTTTGAACCATGTTCCAACTAATGGCCTTCATTTGAACCCCCTAAAAAAATTTCCCCTTAAGCCTGCACATTCCTCCTCTCCTCTACTGGTGAAAATCAATTCATTCGAAGGTAGTTTATTCCAAGCCATTAAAAAGCTCAGGGTTGTGTCTAGGAAAGGTTAGAATTCTACATTTACCACTACAGATCTATCTTTTTAAATATTTTTAAAATCTTTGTTTTTACATATTCAATGTTTAAGATTCTAAAATTGATCTATATATTACCAATAAAATGATTGTGACTAATGTTTTCCACTTTTTGGGGGATGCGGGTTCAATCTTGGGTTGCCTAGTTGCGGGGACCATTAGTTCTTATGGAATTTTTTGATGCATTCTTAATGCTTGCTCTTTTTTATTTTCATTTTTGTGCTCTTGGTTTATTGACCATTTGTCTTCATACTATTTGGCCATTGGTCTCTTTAATATTTTTATTTGGTCTAGTAGTGGGGACCTTTTGAGGATCTTTTGTGCTTGGGGATTGTTTCTAGTTTGAGTTTTTTGGGTAAATTTTTGTGTTTTTTTAGTGTTTTCTTTTTGAGACATGAATTTTATGCACTATTCAAGGCTAAATACATTATTTATTTTTAGGGCGAGTATCTTATTATTATAACATGTCTTATTTTCTAGTTTACTGATCCTTTGTTAGTTCTTGGCCCTTGCCTCCAATTTTACCCAGCCTAGATTTTATACTAATGAAAAATGGATTCATGAATTATGACTTGGATTATTACATTTTTGAATTATTACATGATGGGTGCCCATACCCTATCCAGAGCACCTAGTTTGGCTAAAAATACCCTATCCCTACCTTATCTTTGTTTAGTTTGGGATTTTACATGTTTATTTATTTATTAGTATTATTTTTAAATTCTAATTTTTCTTATACTTTGGATTGTAAACCATAGTAACTTATCATAATTTTTGAGCTAGTTTTGAGTTTAGGTATCATTATCAACCTCAAATATTACCTACAACACCTCACAAAAAATTAATAGTTTATACATCCAATACAGGTGATTGAGATTTTAAGAATCCTATTCATGCTGAGCAATGAATGCAAGTATTTAATAAAATTTAAGAAACTAAAAAAATGGTCTTGCATTTACCTCATTTTCCCATTATTATAGACATAATACTTGCCACTTAGCATGGCAAGTTCCACATAATATTTTGGGGAGCACTATTTGATTTTCCACTTGAAATAATCACAAAATATGGGCCCATGTCATGCCCTACTCTAGATTAATAAACAAAATTAAAAAAGTATAAAAGACCTTAGAAATGTGGTCTAAACATAAGGTAAACTTCAAGCTCTACAGTTTCAATCCATGTCCAATAAAAAAATAAAATGAAGATAGAGTGTTATTTTTATTTGAAGAATCATCAGTATGATAACAAATAACTAGGGGATCATGCAATAAGGCCTCTAAATTGAAGGTGTTATTATCTATAAATAAATTCCTATTATGGTGTCTATTACATATGAAATAAATCCACTCAAATATACGAATATGCTTGCTAAGGTCATATAAACATAAATTGATAAAGAATCATCACCTGTAAACATAACATTGTTATGTGGATATATATTATATCTATCTACATTTTTTGACAGTGAAGAAAAGTCAACAATCTCATCATGTGTTTTGACTCTTCGATATGATCTCTTCAATAAAGTACACTCTTTGAGCCATCATCATGAATCAATCTATCCAAAATCAAGTCCTTTCTTAGAATTATAAGTGACTGCTTTTCCAATCACTGATTAGAGAGATGTCCCTATCTCATGAGGTCAAGGGGTGGTACCCTCTTGGAATGCGAGGCAATATCTTGACGGTCTATATTATTTGTGAAATTTTAATATTGTTTAGAAGTACTACCCAAAAAAATTAAATCATGTGGAATAACAACCATTTCATCTTCAACATTTCTTTAGCCTCCATTGCTATGTACTTCCATGTATACATATGTATAGTTAAATCACTACTCATCATTTGCCTTTTCAAAGAATACACATGGTAATAAACTTTTATGTTATAATATTATTGTCTTTCATATGAATCTTTATAATAATGTTTATTTTTGAATAAATATTTAATATTATAGGCATGCAAATAACACATATAGATATGCAACATAGGGCATTGTCCCTACATATCCCCTATAATCTACTTCAATAGTTAAGCCTATATATCCAAGAATTAAAGCATCTACCTAATAAAATTGTGTATCCTTCATTTGGTTTATACTAGGTGATGGTTTTATCATAGATACAAATGTGACTATGTTTAATATAGAATTTACAAACAAGAGATACGTTAATACAAGGGGTTTGGCATGTTTCATAATCCATACTATAACAAACAAAATTTTTACATAGAAATGGATTCCCCACACTGTATCAACCTAGGAAGGAATTTTTTTTATTACATGTAACCTATATCATTACTTAGATTATAAAAACATTTTTAAGTGACCTAATTTCCTTTAGAGAGCTATATTTTATTTAATGAGCATGGGAGAAAAGCTAGAGAATAGAGTAATTAACACTCATCTAGAAGAACTGATGTTAGAATGCACCAGTCATCTCAATGTAGAAGAGCCTTAACCATCAAACAAACCTTTTCCAAGTTTTCATCCATCTAAATTAGTAATTACTCCATATATTTCCAATGTCCAGTGAATGTACTAGGTGCATGCCTTTACACAAAACCTTTCTAATCCATTGTCACTTATGATTTTGTTTTTATATAACTATAATAAGGGTTGATATAAATTTATTCAAATGAACTAATTATCCATGGCACTACACAACGCTTGGTATAGTTATCGATTAGTTACAATAATATTAAACTCAATTATATTGAAAACCATGATACGATGGTTGATAAACAAAAATACACAAGTTCTCACTGGTATGGCTCAAGGCTAATCATATTAGATATAGATTGATCATATTGAATATATGGTGAAATGTAGAAAAATATTCATAACAAAAAATCAAACCAATTTACTACAATCAAGATTGCTAAAACCATTGTCTCTATCCAAATCATAGAATGCCTTAGCATAGGATTTACATTGGTCAATACTTCATATCAAAAAAACATGAACATACAAAATTTCCATGATTTAGGTACAATAACAAAATTCAAGTAAGGTCACATTTAAACAATAATATTTTCACATAATATAACTCCGTTTGAAGTGATTGATAAAATATATCAAATTACAAATGAAAAAATATTTACAAAATGTCTCAACATCTAACATGCCATTATAAATCTAAGGCACTCAAATTTTAAAAATATTTTGTGTTTACCTTCTTCTAAATCTAAGGCACTCAAATTATACAACTCTTTTTTGTAAAAAATTCAAACACAACACATAAACACATATTTCATACCTAAAACAAATTAGTGGATTGTGAGATGTTGACAATCAACATAACACAAAAATCCAAAACAACCAAGCTCATTCCTCCACCTCTATTACCATCTATAATCTACTATATATTCATGAGGTTGGGTATTATTCCATGAAATTTTTTTCATACACATAAGATAAGAGTAGCTTGGTCTTCTCCTATAATGCCATTGTCACACCTTATCTAGGAAGCATACACATGAATATAATAAATTATGCAATGCTAGGAAAACTACGACCTTAATAATCTCATTTGAACATGAAAAATCACTACCCTATTGGTAGTTGAACCATAGGGTGTATTGATCAAACTCACATCTAACACCACATATGTGAAAAATTAAGGTTTGTTGACAAGGATACAAATGCTAGGTATCTTTGAAGATTGTCCTTATGTCATAGAGTTAATAATTTCCTGCAATATTTCAAAACATGGAGCAAAAATCAATTTCATCATGTTTAAAAATAAACTATAGCATCGATCAAAATTAAAATAACTAGGGGCCATTTTGCTTACAACCATAAATATGACTATGGAAGCAGATAAAGTCCTTAAGTTCTGCCAAAATAGATAATTAAAGATTCATTTCCCTAGACATAACATGCATTATTTAAATTATTTTTTGAGAACATAGATAAGAAAGAGAACAATCCATGCCTCATGTAAAATTATGTTTTGATAATGTATATAATAATATCAAACATTCTTGTACCCAAAAGACAATAAGGTATCTATTCAGTCAATTTTAATCTTCATATGAAAAAATGTATATCATAAAAAATTAAAAAATATACAATAAAAACCCATATGAAATAGGAAAGTATCTTTGATTTAAATTTTGATATCAAAGTAACTAAACATAGATTTTTAATGCTATTAAAAAAGGAACACAATTCCAACTATGTACTAGGTAAGAGCCCTACCACTAGAAACCCATACCCTTAAGGTAAGTGGCTCAACCCTATGATAATCATCTTGTGTCATAATCGGTGAATGGGTGGAGTAAAGTGAGATTTGATTCCCAAGTAAAAATGGTATGTTGATGAAAAAAAATCATGCAAACCACCAAAGAATGATTCCTAAAGATAATATGAAAACAAAGGCAATTCAATGCCTAATCATTATTTACACACACTGATTAACATAGATGTAGTTCATGCAAATATGAAAACAAATTCTTGGTTTTACATGTGAATATGAGATTATATGGTCCACAAAAAATTAATGTACATGTTAAGATCATTCGACACTATGTCAAATGTTTCCAATCATATAAAATTAAGATAATTAGACTACAATAAGTTAAATGAAAACCAATATCTCATATGGTGGCTAATGAGTAAAGTAATTTATATTAATAGTGGACTAAACATAGTTAAGCACCAATTATAATATTCTATATGATTAATTATATAGATGTAATACCTAGTCAAAAGCATTGACAAAGTTTTAGAAAATGCTTCTAATTTCTATGATCAATCTGAACACAAATAACTATGATCAAAATTTAAATTCTTTCTCCTTAATTTAATTAAATCTTGTCACATAAAAGTCAAGAAATGCATATCATGTGGTTGATTATTATAAAAACACTAGCCCACATCAAAATATAACAATTTGTTAGTAATTATCATCTAGAAAATGAGTAGCAAGAAAGAGATGAATACAGGCAAGCCAAAATAGATTTGGTTCAAGAAAGGTACAAACTAGTAGCAAGTTCAATAATACTTAATCAAAATTATCATAAATAAACATTTTGATTTTTGTTCAAAAGCACAATTAATGTTAAAAATTAGATAACTATGAAAATGATAAATATAATGTTCATAAATTTTCATAATCATACCCTTTATGAGCATAAGTAACTTTAATTGTGCCTTGAAGATTCCATAAATGTTTAATAACTCTTTTTATAGGGTATAAACCTCTAAATTATGTAGTATATGGAATTTGGGAAATATTTTCAATCAATTCTAGTAACCCATTCCCATTCTAAAAATTTAAACCTTATTAAAATTGTTGGGCTTTCCAATCTGGTGTGGTGTTCAAAACCAAATATCTAATATAAAGAATAATAACATAGATTTACAACATGAGATGAATGTTGAATCAATGAGATCAAATCTTCAATATTTTCATAAATAGAATATAAATACCATTAAGGCTTAGAAATATTTTTACATTTTGCTTGTAGATTGTGGTTATGATTTGATGTCCAAGAAAGTCTTGCATTATGCTAATGATTTTATTTCTTTGTTTCCATTTCGTATTTATTTCAATCTTGAATTATGTAAATATTTCATTGTATGGCCATCCCATTTAATTTGAAACACTCAAATATCTATAATGGAAGCCACCCTAATTTAGAGTCCCTTATTAATATTATAATTTTTTAACTCATGTACATGTGTTTAATGTTTCATGAATTTAACATTAATTTCATCCATTATAAGTATCGATATACTATGTTGACCTCTTTGATTGCATATTTAATTATTATTTTTAGGTATATTTTTTACATTTTTATTTTTTCAAAAACTTTTAATTAATTCAAATTTTATTTTTATGTAAAATAACACTAATAAGAGATTTGCTTAGCAAAAATGATATGGAAATAGAGAAATTGGAAAAAATATTAAGAGATCCTTGGATTCAAACATAATATAGGATTTATTGTGAAAATATTTTAATATATTTGAAAAATATTTAAAAATGCTAAAAAAACACAACCCTTTCAATCCAAAAAATCTTGGTCAATTCAAGAAAAATACAACATTTTGGGAATAGTGGGATTTAAGGAAGTAGGGAATCTTGTATCTAAACATATGATTAATTTTTTTATTTTCTTGATTACAATGGAAAATTTAGGGTACAAGGGTACTTAGTATCCAAATTTAAGTGTTATCTTATGTTACCCTTGATATATCATAGGTTTGTCACTGCACATGGTCAATATCTAAACAATGACCAAATTTCTTTGTATTTTGCACAATAGTTATATGTTGAGGTTCATTTAAACCTTAATATAAATTATTGTTATATCCTTGCATACTATGCAAAAGGAAGGTAAAATTTAATGATCAAGTTGCTTATCGATGTGAGGGAGTACCTCAACCTCTTAACACCTATGAAATTGTAGGAGATAGATATCAAGTTTTTTTTACCTAGTTTATACCATGTAGTAGCACCCTTGATTGCTGGAAGGTAAGGGAAAGAAATAAAAGGTGTGGAAAACATTAATCAACGCATACAAGTAGTTTCACATGATTGTGTGGGTGTTTTTTGTTGTCATGACTAGATACAAGCATTAAATCATCAGAGGAGGCTTATGTGAGGTCATATATAGTGTCACCTAGTGACATTGATTGTATTGGTGATATGAGTCAGATGTGTAGGGTTGCATTGATTCTTGCCAATGATTTATTGCATGCCTATCAGGTCATATTAGTTGATCATGGTATCCCTCTTTCATTTATTATTGGATATGTGGAGGACACTATATATAGTATTGATAGTGGATCTGAGACATTAAACTCAATCTTTGATGGTGTGAACATTATACCACTTAAGACTCGTGGTGCACATGATCAGGATATAGGACCACAGTTAGCACTCTGCACTTCTAAGTAGAGTTTGAGAGCTCATGTGCATAGTGTTTATCAACATGCTAGTAGTGTTTATGTTCATCAATAGTCTATGGTATAATTTTAATTATTATTTTTGTTAATTTTAAATTATGTGTAAATTTAATTTATTATTTTAAATTAAATAGATTATATTATAAAAATAATTGGACTACATGTTGACATGTACTGTATATAGCCTTCTACCTCTTTCCCTCATGCTTCAATCGACACGGAGTCAATGTTACTACCATTTTCATGCATGACACACAGCTAGAATCTCAATGTCTTTAGTACCCCCAAGGATACAATGCATTAATTATACACGAGGGGACTAGTTTATCATTTGGGTCTCTTAGAAGTGACTTTAGTTTACATGAGGTTGAGGGGGATATGAGAGAGATAGTTTCTTTTACTCCAGATATAATCATATTGTTGTAGATGAGGGACTTATGTTATCATTGGGGTCTTTTAGAAGTGACTTTAGTTTACATGAGCTTGAGCGGGATAGGAGAGAGATATTTTCCATTGCCCATGATATTGATCCAATTTTTTTGCACACAATTGAGGCTAATGGCGTGCATACTGCTCAGATTAATATTTAGGTGGTAGATTAGGTACATCCTCAAGATGACATTCATATTGGCTTATTAGAGGTATATAAAATTTAAAATATATTTAACTTATATTTTTACTTGGTTATAAAAAAATAATCTTATATATTCTAATATATATGTATTATTTTCTATGCAGGGATCTAATAGGCACAATTTAATATAAAGTGTCTGTCGTACTTGTAGGCATATTGATTTGGAGGAGATGTGTATAGAGGTGAAATGTTTTGATATTTATTTAATGATTAATTAAAAACCAATTTTAATTTTTTTATAGATAAAATCATTGAAATATTATCAAGTTAATAATTTATATATATTTTTTTAAAGATATTTTTGTCTTTTAAATGTAGGATCGACAACATGATGGTAGTGAGGGATCAGAGACCTATGCTAACAAGTGATGATGCTTGTAATATTTTATTTATAATTTTATATTCATGTATATATTTTTGTTTCATGCATATTTACATCTACACTTTTATATTCAAATTAATACTTTTATATGAAAAACATTGAGTGCCATATGATTGTTTATATACTTATGATTTAGGATTAGTTTAAATTAGTAACATGCTTTGTATTGGTGCAAAGAAATTGGTAATATTATTATTTTATTTATATGAATTGATTTATAAACAATTTAATATTAATGTATTATCATATAATTTGGTTAAGACTATGTTCTTCAATGCTACAATTTAATTTAATGCATTTGTAATCATAATTTTGCAATAATGTATCTTGTAGTTTATTCCCACCAATTTTTGATATGTGGAATCTAAGTATGTATTTATAGTTAATTACGGATATTAATGAATGACATCATCTAATTTCACATGGATTACATGAGGATATTCACCCCTACCCTTAAAAAGTTTTAACCTTTTCATTGCTAAGTAATTTCACAACTTGATTTTTAAAAAAAACCAAAATGGTATTAATTATGTTAGATACTCTATGGTTTTATTATTTATTAAACTTTAGGTTGTAATTAAGATAAGATCATAAATATGTTTCATTTTGTTGTTAATATATGTTGTTTAGTTTTTTTCATATTTTATAATTCATCTGATCTAATTAACTTTAATTTTTCATTCATTTACCTCATTATTTAGTATGGATCCAATATTAATTAAGACTCAATTCTTTTCTAATCCATTTATTAAGAAAACCTAAAGTTAAAAACTTTATTTTAGGCCTTTTATGATCATGTTTTCAAAATTTCGTTAATAATTATATCAAGGGTTATTAACTTATTTTTAAATTAATGTATGTTTAGTCAAATAGATCTGATATTGTCTTAATGTTGGATTTGTATCATACAAAACACACAACAATTTTTTAATTGGACATAATTTCTAATGAGGGAAAACAATTACGTTCACTTACATGTTTCAATTTTTTATCTTGATCTAATAAATATTCCATATTGAGTCAATTCAGAACAATATTCATTACATAAGACAATAGGGTGACACATGAAATCACTTGAGCATCATTTATCTATTTGTAAATCAAGTCCTTCAATTTGTTTTAGTTAATGTTATGCTTACAATGAAATGTAGAATCCACAATATAAAGGAACTAATTATGTAATTATATAAGGAAAGTGACATTTTTAATCATTCCATGATAAACTCAATTATTTAAAATTTACATTCTTTTATATATAGGTAACCGACTTAAGATGACATAAATTATATAAATATTCTCATAAGTTTAGGAGGTTTACTAAATCAAATGTAGAATATTTAATGATCCAAGCATCCATATATCTAATAAATATTATTTTAAATAAATTTGATGTATAAGTCTAAATAAACTATATATCATCAAAAAAGACAATCAACATAAAAAAAGGAAACAACTTCCATTTTAGCATAAATATTACATGGTTATATTTTTCTAAGAAATCAATAAATAATGGCCAAGTTTATGTCTATAGATAACTACATTTGTAGGTATGAAATCAATAAAGAGTGATCAGGTGTATGTTTGCAAATAGCTACATATCAATAAAATAATGGCATTAATTCAACCTCTACCATACTTAAATATTTAATAACATTGTTAAGTTAATATTTTTAAATATAAACAAAAATACAAATTATTAAAAAAATACACATCAATAATAACATTAAATTATGTATAGATTGTGAGTTTAATTGACTAATAAAAATAAAGGCATATTTATTAGATTATAAACTGAGAGTCAATTGTCATTGTATATTGTATACTTAACATCACAACAAGGAAAAATAAATCATTTATGAAAAACTATAGAGTATTTATTGGTTCATCACACTCATCAATAACATGTAAGATCCTTTCATAATATTCCTTATCCAATTTCCACTTAGTTTGGCCATGTGTTTGTTTCACTCTAGGAATATATAAGCCAATTACAATAACATGGTGACTATAATGATGTTTTTTCACTTACAGTTGAGCTCAACATCACTCTATGTGAAATGTTTTTATTATCTGAGTGAATGTTTTTACCCATTCAATCCAACCAGCTAGACACATTTTCCACTACTTCATCTCTAAGGGTTTGTATCTTGTTTTGTTTTAAGTCCACTTCCAATATCCATAGACAATCTTTCATCCCATCATGATTTATATCATAAAATAATAATTGATCATGAACAAATTCATTCAAACTTTTAAAGTAGATCAAAAATATGCAATTATAATATCTATGGATTATCCTTTTAGGTTGCCTCAAATCTTCTACATATTTTTCAAATTTCCCAATATACATATTCCTTATATGGCTCACATTTTTATTTGGTAGTCATTTCCACACTTTCTCAATAAGTTCTACATGTGGCTTAGGAGATAGGGCATTCTCATGGTAATTAGTTAAATTTATATTAATAGACATTTATTTTATATCTTCTTCAATAATATCAATATTGGTAGGTTCTTATATATCTTCTTTTGTAAATGTAAGAAAAATAATTTAATGAATGACATCAAATGTAAATTACTAGTCTTATTTTTACAATTAAATGTAATCATAAATTAAGTCATGTGGTTTAATCATGTATTTATGAAATTTTTAAACACTTGTGCACATACCAAGTAAATATACTTCCTCATTGACATGAACAGTTTATACGCTCCATTTTTTCTTCTCATATAATTCACATCTTAGTATAATTTTTTTATCTTCATATTTGATACTAATATTTATTTCATTTTTTTTAAACTATTCCTTTTATCTCACATCTTATAATTTATTAAATTTTCACTTGGAAAAAACAATAGAATAATAAGTATACATAGAAAATCAAGATAGAGTAAAAACAAAACTCATTTTAGTAAACATATAATTATTCATAAATTCAATTTATACATAACCCAATACTTGTTTACAAAACGAGATAGAATAATACATCATTCATTATGGAAGTGCAACTTTATGAGGAATAATAATGACAAATATTTGAGTTTTATACCTTTTAACTAGTCAATGTTGAGGTCTATTTTACCAAATTTTATCATTTTGATAGATTCATTCATATTTGTGATCATAGTATATTTAAGGATGAATAAAATTTGCATATGACCCTTCATAAAATGTACAAATGTTTTAAGGTTAATCTTAGCACATTAACAATTGATATGGTCCATTTTGGAGGTTAAATGTGCTAATAACCCTACACTAGGAATTTGACCAATAGAGGTATACAACCCCATCAGAGACAGAGCCTCTATTTTGAGAATGGAAATTGGACATTGATTATTACCATCCAAGGAATAATGCATAAAATATTAAAACAACATTAAAACATGGATACATCATCGAAATGGGTAGTTAGAATCATATACATTGACAAATAAGAGAATGCCCTTTTGGATACATTTCTTGTACCTCTCATTTAGATACATTATTTTTCATGCATTATTAAATTTAACCCATATGGGTCCATTTAAACTATAAGTCTATTTTACATTGTGTCATATGTAAAAGCATTAGCAAGTTCATGATGCCATATAACTAGTCAAAATAAAGTTTCTATAAAGAAATGTTTAAAGTTAGTTGTTTATCAAGGGAAAATGATATAAAAAATAAACTTTTCATGACATCTTCTAAACATTACATCAAGTAGGGGAAGAGAAGGGAGAATAGTACAATAGTTACAAACATGAACATTAGACAATGAGTAAGTGAGAATCAGTGCATGTTGACATCGATAACTATGTCAACTAATGGGAAATCAGTCAAAGTATCAAAAAATCCATGTATGAGAAAATATTCTAAATTAGGCATTTCAAATGCATCCATAGTGGTTTATTTTATTTCATTTTGTTTGTGACCAGATGATGCTTGTTGAAGACATTTATTTGTGTAATAAATGTGAATGTCTGCAAACAACTTGTATATGAAATTTACATTATCATGTAGCTCAGTGAGAAGACCTATAGGTACATCCCTATCCCCTATAATTTCATGATAATAATATTTTAAATTGATGTCCATTCACACACCTGTTTAATCACATAAATATAAACATAAGCCTAGCTCGCCTATTAAAGCAATGTAGGAGAGACAATGTAAAAATGCTTCATCAAATATAAAAGTGCCATATTATTTTATGATTTCATTTTATAGAGAAAAATCATGATTCTGATATAATTTTTTCTTCCTTTCCACTCAGATGTAACTAATAAATGCATGTGTTAGTCAAACATACCACAAATAGAAGCCATGAACTATATAGAGAAATTAAAATATGAGAATTGAAACCACTTAAGAAGAATAGAAGCCTTTATAGTAAGATTCATGTTTAATAAATATTCATTACTTCCATTAACTCAAATTATTAAAAAATCTTAAATTAATAACCAAAAGATCAAACCAAGAGTGTTTAATATAACCTTAAGCATTGTTAATGATAACCCTTAAGCCTACAATCTCGTTCAAGTAGATTAAGCCCTTATAACTCAAGATATTGTTAAATTTAATCATACACTACATTATTTGTATCCAATCATTAAATAACCATTCACACTAGGGTTTTATATTATAAACCCCTTTAATAAAAACTTCCTTCAAGATAAATAAATGTACTAATACCCATATAACATGTACAAACATGTGAATATGAAAAATTCTAAGAATAAGAAATCTATTAGGATAAGAATTACAAGCAATAATTGTTTAGTGGTCACCTTTTCAAAGTCAATTATATTGGTTGTTCTCTAGTTTCAAAATTTTTACATTTGAAAAAAGTTGGAATTATAAATATGTTTATCACTTTATATCAAAGTGATGATGATATTGAAAAAATTGTTAAACAAAAGCTTGCCTAGGAGACTTGGATGCCATTGGAAAGTAAGAGTAGGAGTGATTAATTACTATTAAATGAATAGTAATAATTATTTAAGCTCAATATCAATTCACATAATGTTATGATCTAATTAAAAAAGTTCATTAGTAATGGTTGTTTGTTATTACTAAAAATAAAATTTAACTAACTAATCAATAATCCATTCTAATTTGATTCTTATAATTTGGAATGTTGAAATTCATATCATTAAAAAAGTCTCAAGTAAGTAAATTCCTTCACCTTTTATATAAGGTATAGTGAAGGAGAATTAGAGGAAATTTTTTATTTTCAAAATCTAGCATCAAGATAACATCATCTAGTGTGAAATATGTTCTTTGGTTAGATATATTTATATGTACGTGTCTTTTGAAGATTAAAAATGTAATCAAGATACATGTCATTATGAATATAAAATTAAACATATATTTTTAAGAATGTATATAATCTTGAGAGAAATAATAGGGAACTAGATTATAATAGAGGCATGCCCTATAGGTGAGATTCTTCTCCTTTAGTTAAGGACCCATATACTCACTAATGATAATTCTAGCTGTGAGTTCCACTCTCAAAAAATTTAGGTGTAGTGACATAGTAGGACACATGTATGTGGAAGTGTGTAAAAAACTAAGGAATGTGGAATTTGGATACCCAATATTTTTTCATAGGTGAGAACTATAAAGCTATGAGACAAAGTTTTATCAATTCTAGCTGTAAATACAATGAAGTATTATGTGGGTGGATTTTATGTACCTTCATATGGTATTTTGGATATGAATCTATATGTGCAAGTAGAAAGTTATGAATTCCATTTTCATTCTTCTAATTCTATTTTTCTCATAAAAATACTTCAATAATATATATGAAAAAATGGGGCTGCTATGTAGAAGCCAATCAATAGAGATCAATAGTGAAGGAGAGTTTCAAGCCTCCTTTATTTTTAAAATTTTGTTTCTAAATTAAATATGAGACCACAAAGTTTTATCATGTGTATTTTAGGCCTAAAAGTGTAAAAGAAAATATAAATGATTATTTTAAACCAACCATTCTACCATCAATGATGTGTTTCTCCTGAACAACTTATCTTTTATTAAAGCTTATAGTACACAACCAAATCTTACCTTTTGTTAAAAATTATAGTACATGATTTTATAATTTTATAATTAGTCACACAATCATCTCTCAATGTATTTGATTTTATATTTTTATAATACAAGGAAGAAGAGAGTGAGACTAGGCATAGACATTGAAAATCTATTAGGACAATTTTATTTGTTAAGAAATAGAGTATCTCGCAATATCAATACCTTTTATATTAGAGGGACTCTTTCATAAGGCACAACTCCCTCAAAATATTTAATACATAAGTATCTAAGTTGATATATTAGATGCCACACATTATCATGATCAAGGATAGACAAATCTTTAGAGCATCTTCCCATAATTTTCTTCTTTCACTGGAAATGCAGGATTCACTTTGAAAACTTAAGGATATTTCACTAAAGTTCCCATTTTTTATATCACTAAAAAGAATCACTACATGAAACTCTAAGATAAAAGTCCCCATTTATCTCATCTCTCACATTCTTATGAACCCATATCACAATCAATTTATCCTCCCTATAATTTTAAACCCAAAAGAGACTAATATCAAAATTGGCAACAATACTGATAGGAAATTTTTTGGAAAGTGGTGTGATGGATGATCAAAATGGTGTGATGGTGGAGAAAGTTGTTGGGGCACACAATTTGAAGAGGATCAAATTGAAGGGGTTAAAATAAAGGGATTTGTTTGAACCCCTTAGTTTGAAACACCTTTGTTCCAACCCCATGTGGCATAAAATCTTGCTCTTTTAATTGGAAATCTCTCATTGGCTCGAAAATGCCATTTTGGATGCCACATTTTAGGAAGAAAAAATAAAATAAAAACAAATGAATCCAAATCTAAATAGGGATATTTATTAGCTTTATAATATCTATATATATATATATATATAATATTTAGTATTTAATTTAATTTATTTAATAGCATATTGTTATTTATAAAGTAAAGTATCATCTTTTTGGTGTACAATGAAAAATATTGGAATATGAGTTAAAATTTTTAAAAAATATTGATGCAATTGATTTTAATGTCCTTATTCCAATGATGAAAATATAGATCCATTTTGACATATATATAAAAAATTATCATAACGATAAGTGAAAGTATCGATATTACATGCCATGATCATTAAAAAATTAATAAAAAATATCTTACACTACATCCATGTTTTTAGGACATCATATCAATAAATCTTTAAAAAG
>JARHVA010006169.1:792500-795000 GCA_037957365.1 Torreya grandis
ACATTTTCTTTTTTGATAATATATCAGGAAAATTTTGAATATTTTTTAAGACATGGTCTTGAATAGCTACTTCTCCTGACTTGATAATTACACCAAGAAATTCAATTTCATCCTTAAAAGTTACCATTTTCTTGGCAGATAATACTAAACCATTATCATATACAATCTTATAAAACTGTTCAAGATGCTCTATATGCTCCTTAGGATTTAAACTGAAAACCAAAATATCATCTATATATACAATTATAAACTTACTGTAACCTAAGAAAATATTATTCATCATGTCCTAGAAAATACTAGGACCATTTTCTAAACCAAATGGAAGAACATTCCATTCATACTGACCAAAAGGAGTTATAAAGGTTGTTTTTTACCTGTCTGCTTCTGCTACCTAAATTTGCCAAAAACTAGATTTCAAATCAAACTTACTGTATATCTTACTACCAGTGATCCTTTGAAGAATTTCATCCTTAGATGGGATAGGATGCTGAATTGGCACTACATACTTATTCAGAGGAATATAATTAATAACTAATCTTTTTATTTCCTCTTACCTGCTCACTTCTCTTATTTACATAGAATGCTTCACAACCCCATGGACTTTTAGAATCCTGAATTAATCCTTGATCTTTCAACTACTGGATTTCCTAAAAGCATTCTTCCCTAAGAGATGGAGACATTCTTGAATGGTGTTCCTTAAAATGAGGTTCAACCTATTTGTCATTTTTATCAGTAATAAGCTTAAGCTCAATGTGACAAACATGAGTCTTCCTATGTTGAAAAGCCACCAAAGGATTTTATGAAAAATTGTCTTTCAAAATCTTTGCAAGCACAGGCTCTATTTCAGACTAGCAGAGATTGA
Organism: Torreya grandis; assembly: GCA_037957365.1. Classification (NCBI taxonomy): domain Eukaryota; kingdom Viridiplantae; phylum Streptophyta; class Pinopsida; order Cupressales; family Taxaceae; genus Torreya; species Torreya grandis. Next base: position 793,363 of record JARHVA010006169.1, read on the forward strand.
GTTTTTGAAACAACCACTGATTACTGGCTAGCTTCTTTATTTTCCCTTTTAATGGGATTCTACACTCATATCTACTTTTATTATAAAGAGAATATTTCTGTGCTAGAATGATTTCATGAGGCTGGATAGTAATAAGATAAAAAATAAATAGATTATCTGATCCTAGCATCATGTCAAACATTGGAATTTCATGTTGTACCACCTTAAACTCATATACTACATCACCTAACACAATAGGAACCTTAGCATAGAGTTCAAAGATAACTATCTTAGTGTCAAAGGTGAGCTTATGAAAATCTAAATGCCACATATCCTGAGGAATAGAATGATATCTAGCAAGAAAAATATCTGCACCAGTATCTAATAAAACATCTAAGCTATAAGATTTAAAACCATTCAACTTAATACTTAATTCACATACTAGATTATTGGTAACATGAACTGACACCTGGTGAACATTATTATCTATAGGAATACTGCTTTCCATATATATAGATGGAGATGCATCTTGAGAATAATTATCAACAAGATGGACTAACTCTTCTTCAAAGATTTGTTCTTTCTCATCTTCTTGAGATTCTTCTTTCAATAATTGTTGAATTTAATCCTGAGCTCTTGCAAGAAAAGTTTGAAATAAATCAATGCGCTTGGTACGCCATTGTCTTCTCTCATATGTGTCAGGTTGATAGGCAGCCTAAACATCAGGAATTTTTCTTGAAGTAGGTTCTGAAATTTTCATTTAGAACTATTTTGACAACAACTCTTTCTATTATTGCTGCTGCAACATATGCATAGAATATCTCTTTTCTATGTTAGCAATTTGTTGTTGCATAAATATTCCTTTAGATATCATGTAAACAGGAGTATTCTAATACTTTTCTTTCAGATGCTGTAACTACTGAGTTAAACTGAGAGTATCAAGAAAATGACTTGACATCAATTAATCTGAAAACCTTTTTCAAAATCATAATCTGATGATTCAGATTCTGAACTAACATCTTCAAAATTCATATTTATCTGATTTTCTTCTAAATCTGAAGATGATTCTAATTCCCAAGGAATATCTAACTCATATTGAATCTCATCATCAGAGATTAAAACATACTCATTTTCATCTATATTATATCTTTGAAGAAAATTAACCTTTTTTGAATTCTTCTCTTTTTCTTTTTGAGGACATTTACTGGCATAATGATTACCATTACAGAGAAAACACTTCACAGAGGTTTTCTAAAATCCATGTTTCTTTTTTCTAAATAGCTTTTTCTTCTTGTATGGATGACCTTTAAATTTTCTTTGCTTATACTAATTATATTTCTAACTTGAAACTGAACACTTACACACATGTTTTTTCTCCTTTTTCTTTTTCTTCTGGTATTTTCTATATTGATTTACATCCACACATCCAAAATTATCACTAAGATAATTACAGAACTTTAAACCAAGCTATTTATGAAACATCATGATTTCCTTATGAGATTTTCTTTCTATACACAAATTTTTATTAATAGCTTTGATGTATTGATTTATTCTTCCAAAAGACATATTAGACAAATCATTACCCATAGCATCTTTATACTTATCAACAAAATATTGTGGAAAAGATTCTATGTATCTAATCTTATATGCGGGATTGAA
>JARHVA010006169.1:802500-875000 GCA_037957365.1 Torreya grandis
TCATGTTTTTATATGGTAACTAATAAATGTAGCTAAAATGTTGGGTTTTATTATTGGTTTGGTAGCATTAGCTCCTTTGGTAATGGTTGTTGTTCTAATTGTGTATCCATTTATACTTTAGTAGTTAGCAACCTATAAACATATTGATGTAAATGAGTTATTTAGTTGATTAACCTTGGAAAATGAGTTAATGAAGAAATAAAATCTTTGGAAGGGCCAAGTAAGAGGACCAGGCAGAGCTTGAGGAAGAAAGCCCTGCAAGAAGCTACTACATTGGCTGCAATATCCATACAAGATACTACAATGATTAGAAATGAGGATGTGAAGTTGATCCTAGAATTAGAAGACTAGAGTCTTCTTTGATGCTATTGTTTTTGTTTTGGTCCCTTCTACTAGATGTTATAATTGGTTCTGAAATTTGGTTCTTAGTTTTAGTACTTATTTTGGTTTCCAGGTCTCTATAAAACCTGTGAACTTTTTTATGTTTTGGTCTGTGGTTTTAGGTCCCTGTAAAACCTGATTTTGATGCTGATTTTCATTAAGTATCAGGCATGCTCTTCCTATTCGGCATTATTGCTTCATATTTCTTTCTCTGTTAAAGGGTTTTAGGGTCCCTTCAAAACCTACTTTTACCTTAATCTAAAACAAGAATCTATTTATTTGGATTTTTGGAATGATGTAGTGGTGAGTATCCTCTTCTTGGATTCCCTTGTTAGAGTTGGATTTTTTTACTTACACCAACACCTCTTTAGACACATTTAAATCTACATAAAAATTAATAGGGATGATGTTAAATATATTTATTTTGAAACTATCTATGTCAAATAGAATTTTATTCGATGTTTTAGATACTACCACTTGTTCCATGCTTGGCAATATAAATATGAGTCCAATACCTTTGTGTTGTCATCTTCATTTCATTTCTAATTCCTACTTAATTTTTATAAGAATTTAAAGCATTCATGTAACTAAATTATCTTCTTGATATTGTATTTGAATATATTTTTCTTATCTCCACTTTATTAGTCTATGATTTATGTCCTTGTTTTTTTTTTAAACTTCTTCACCATTAATAGTGATACAAAAATATATTGACTTTTATGGCAATACTTATTAATTTTTAAAATAGGTTTATCTATTACAACATAAGTATAAATATATTCATAGAGGTCCAACACTCAAGATTAGTGAGCATAGATGTATAGAGAACACTTATTGTGCAAAATTTCATCATGTGGAAATAACTAGACATGAAAAATATTATTTCTTTTCTTATTTTTAACTTCATACGCAATGTTCCAACCTTGAAACATGTACATCATTTCTAGGTCGCAAGTTATTGAAGTGCATGTTCATATTTTAAATGTATTGTTTATCGTGATAGATATATTTGAACTTAAATTCCACTTAAAACTAGTTACAACCTTTTATTTTACCATTTTTGAGTTTTAGTTAAAGGATATATACACTCAATAATATGAAGCTTATCTTGATTTGATCATTAAATTTAGAGTATATTATATCGTTTAAAACAAAGAATCAAATAAGCACTAATACACTATTTTTAATGATATTTTCTTCCAAGACATTATGTTCCTTAGCTAGCTCAACTTATCTAAAAAGACAACAATGGTTTGGAAAATCTAATTATTAAACTAAAAGGGTATATGGTAAGGTTTTAAATTGTGTCATTAACTATTTAAGTACACTTACATCAAATAAAGTGAGTTATTTGGAGCATAAAACAATCATCTATAGAAAAATCATGAGGCAATAAAAAGGTTCATAGACCATTAGAATTAAATATTTTTCTTAAAATAAAAAATACATACCTACTACAAATTAACAATTCAATTATAGATAATTTTCAAAATTATGTGAGAATATTTGTGTATATGTGGTATCATGGGTTGATATCTAACAATTCCCATTGAATTCTCAATTTATTATGTGAGTTTTCGTTTACTGTGTATGTATCACATATTTATGAGAAAGCATTAAATCATCTTAATGCATAAATGGGAGAAATTGAGCCATACATGGACTATAATTTTATTGGAATTGAACTAGTAACATTTTATTCAACAAAGCATCATAATCATTATAATAAATTCTCTCTCTAACAGTTATTTTTTTTGTAACTATAGAGGCACTTATTTGAGGAGTATGATCATTGCACTGAGAATTAGTCTAAAATCTAGTTCAATCTGCATCAAGTACAAAAGTCCCTTCATGCCAATGTTATAGGAATTACTTATATATGGATGACATGTAGGTTTGTAATTCTATTATTGGAGTGTTTTTTTGGAAGAGAGTTTCATTTATTTTGTTAACAAAATTTAGTGAAATAATGTTTGTGACAAAAACCATGATTCTTGATCTTCTACTTTTCCATTATTGATAGAGTTGTGTTGACTCAATAACCTTATTTTTTTGCCTTTTCATATACAAATATGCATTTTATAATCACAAGAGAGAATATCATACATATATATTACTAATTTATCAAGATCTTATAAAAATTTGGTCTGCACATTTGGATGTTCAAATAGTAATGCAGAGCGTTGAGACTTTTTTAATTCTTTTCCATCCAAAAAAAGAAACAAATTTTATTTTGTTATCTTATTTACACTTTTTTTCCATTAAAAATCATATGGAAAGTACTATAAAAGGCTAATGTTTTTTTTTATTATTAATGTTCAGTGGAGATGTAGACGTATTAATTCTAATACCATCATCCATGTTGAAATAATTTTATTTTGCCTTTCCTAGATACCCACCCAATAAGATTTGGACTAAAAAGATAGTCATAAAAAATAATTTAATGCAACAAGTTTAAATTTTAAATTGGTTAGCCATTTTGAGTTTGGGGGGAAAATCTATGGTAGGTGAGAAGTCCAATAAAAAGACAAAAGGGAGAAGAGACAAATATAATGTAGGAGTGGCAAAAAATGTACAAAAGTAACAAGTAGTTAGTGAGTGAATATATCTTGGAGAGTCACTTCCAATGTAGCATTAGTCTATAGAAAATAGGGGAAGTGGTGAGAAAAATACAAGTCAAAATAGAAGTTTGTTTTTGAGTTTGTGCATACAACCGTAAGATTTCATAGGAGAATAGAATTAAATTATAATACATTTTTTATTTAATATAAACAAAAAATTATTTTTGGTTATTGTTCTTTATTTTCTCTCCCTTGTATGTTTTTTAGCATGTGTTTATTTGCTTCTATATCACAATTTTATTAATCTTTAGAGTAACTTAGCATTTTTATTTATTTAGGCTTAAGCTTCATGTTTAGTGTGTAGCTTCACCATTTGTGTGTTTATGTTTCCCTTTTTATCCCTTGGTCCTATCATTTTCCATCAATTTGTATCTTAGCCCTTAGGTTTTAAGCTCATTTAGACTTAGTAGAAGATAATTCTAGTTTATGGTAGTAGCCCCTACATTTGATGGAAAAACTCTGATGTGTGGAGTATCAAAATGAAGACCATATTCATCTCTCAATAGCTATGGGAGTTGATTGAAGGTGGATACAATGAGGTTATAGACTAGGAAAAATTTAATGTAGTATCTCAAGAACAAGAGAATATCTTGAAGGAGAATATGAGAAAGGATGCCAAGGCACTCAACTACATACAAATGACATTTTTTGATTCACTCTTTCCGACGATAGTTGTAGCTATCCATTCCAAATAAGCATTAAATATTTTTCAAAATGCCTATCAATGAAGTGACAAGGTAAATATTGTCAATTTCCAACTCTTAAGAATATACTTTAAGACATTGATTATGAAGGAGAATGAGTCTATAAATGACTTCTTCATAAGAAAAATGAAGATTGTGAACCAAATAAAAGCATGTGGTTATGTAATTGAAGATCATAGGATCATTGAAAAGGTGTTGAGGATCCATCCAATTAGAATTGACCCTATAGTGATTACAATTAGAGATTCAATGCATTTGAGGTAAATTATAATAGATGAAGTAATGGATTCCTTAAAAACCCATAAACAAAGGTTGAATGGGTCAGCCACCTCCTCCCATGAGCAAGAATTCATAACCATTGTGAATGTGAGAGGAAGTGGGAGAAGATCAAATAATCTAGGAAGAGGAAAAACGTGTATGAGCCAAGAAGGTGGAAGGCATAGCCATGAAGATTCATGTGGAAGGGGAAGAGAAAGTAACAACAACACTTCTAGAGAAGGATCTACACAAAGGTGTGACAAATCCAATGTTCAATTATATTATTTTAATAAGTATGGACATTATGCTATTGAGTGTATAAATAAGGTGTATAACTAGAATTTATAGAATTAAAATTTATCCAATGCACAAGAGGCTAAACCTAATAGGAATGAGAAAGGTGGAAACTTGTTTATAACATGTAATATTCCCAAGCAAAGTGTTAAAGAAATGTGGTACTTAGATAGTGGTTGTAACAACCACATGAGTGGTAACAAAGATATGTTTAACATGATTGATGAGATAATAAATTCATAGGTGAAGATGGGAAATAATGACAAGATTCCCAACATGGGTAAATACAAAATATATATATGCACCAATCAAGATGATAAAAGCCAAATTCAAGATGTTTACTATGTACCGAGGTTGAAGCATAACTTAATTAACATAGGGAAACTTGTTTAGAAGTGATACAAGGTGATTTTTTAAGATGGTGAATGACTAATATTTAATAAGAGTGGTTTCAATAGGAATATTTTAGTTGTGAAGATGATAAACAAAAAGAGGTTTCCTTTGAGAATGTAAAGTGAGATTGCAACAACATTTAAAACTATGGTAGTAGATGAGTCTACTCTTTGACACCTTAAATATGGGAATTTGAGCTTTAAGAGGCTGAAATTGCTTAAAAATAAGTAAATAGTAAGAGGTTTATGCCTTATGAAACAACTAATCAAGGCATGTAAAGGATGCATATTGGTGAAGCAATATCAGATTGCATTTCCCATGGGTAAGGCATGGGTAGGTAGAGGTCCTTTGGATCTGATCCATTCAAACTTGTGTGGTGTCTTGATGACCCAATATTTATCCAAGAATGTATACATCATTACACTCATAGTTGACTTCAACTATAAGACATGGGTGTATTTATTGAAGAATAAATCAGATGCATTTGAGACCTTTAATCAATTCAAGGCCATGGTGGAGAAGTAAGGAGGCTAACAAATAAATATTTTGAGGATGGATAGAAAAGGAGAGTATATCTCTAATAAGTTAATGATTTTATATAAGAATCATGGGATAAAGAATCAATTTACATATAGGTATACAACACAATAAAATGGTGTGGCTGAGAGAATGCATAAGACCATCTAAGAGATGGTGAGGAGTATGTTAAAGGCAAAAGGTCATCCTAATGATTTTTTGGTTGAGGCTATAGAAATAACCATATAATTGATAAATATTTGTCCAACCAATATTATTAGGTATATGATCCCTCAAGAGTCATGTAATATCCAAAAGCCTAGTGTTTAACACCTTAGACTTTTTATATGTGTTGCATATGCACATGTGCCCAAGTAAATAAGAACAAAGTGGGATAAAAAAATTGATATATGTATATTCATTTGTTACAATGACCAATCAAGGTATTATATATTATATAATCTGGTGACTAAAGAGCTCATAATTAGAGTGAATGTTTATTTCATTGATCAAGAAGCTTGGGAAGAGAGATAGGAAGAAGAAAAAGCACACACAATTTCTAGTGGACCTTTTATTGAATATAAACTAGAAACTAATACATCCATTCATGCACCAATTTGGAACCCTATTTATCAAAGGGTTGATTCATCTATTGGAATTAGCGATCAAGCAGGTCAAGGAGTTGTTCATGAGTCAATATCATCTTCCTCCAACTCAATTCAATGCCTAAAAAGGATAAAGAGATTGAAAGAAGTCTATGGGTAGTGAAGGTATGAAGAAAATCAAGATGAAATAATGAATTATAATTTTTTTCATCATTTGATCATATTTATTATGAGGAATCAATTAAGTAAAAGTGGTGTGAGGTAATAGATAAAGACATGCATGACATAGAGAGAAATTAAACTGAGGAGTTTGTTGACCTTGCAAAAGGAAAAGAGGTCATAGGAATCAAGTAGATGTAGAAGATAAAAACCACTCCTGAAGGCAACATAGAGAGGAATAGGGAAGACTAGTAGCAAATGGATACAAGTAAATACCTAGACATGACTATAATGAGATGTGTGTACTCGTAACAAGGCTAAAAATAGTGAGGACAATCGTAGCCATTATTTCTCATCACAAATGGAAGGTGCATCGAATGGATGTTAAGTCATAATTCTTGAATGGAGTGCTATAAGTACACTTTTATGTGGGATAACCACCTATATATGGTATTATGAATCATGAGAACAAGGTATATATGCAAAATAAGTCATTTTATTGTCTCAACTAATTACCGAGGGCATGGTACATGAGATAGATTCATAATTATTGAGGAATGGCTTTAGTAAAAGTGGTAGTGATCCCACACTCTACATCAAAAAAATAAAATGTTATATTGAATTTCTTTTTAATGTGTGGATGATTTAAAAATCACTAAAAATGTGAATCATTTAATAGAAGAGTTCAAAATAGCCATGAAGAATGAGTTTGAGATGACTAATTTAGGTCTATTGAAGTTTTTTCTTGGTATAAAAGCCAAATAAATCAATAAGAGCATCTTCATATGCCAATCTAAGTATGAAAAGTATATTTTAGAAACATTTAGGATATTGGACATCAAGCCAATATCTACACAAACTGAGATAATCTTGAAGTTATGTAAGGTTTATTATAGCAATAATGTAGACCCCACATGCTATAGAATATTTGTAGGAATCATAATGTATTTGACTAAAATTAGGATCGACATCATGTATATAGTCTACCTCATATCTATATTCATGTAAATTCCAAAGGAGACACATTGGTATGCAGGAAAAAGGATTTTGAGGTACATGAATGGCACAAGAGATTATGGTGTTTTTTATGTAGTAGTAGATGAGTTTAATCTAGTGGGATACATAGATAGTGATTGGTCTGGTAGTATTGATGATCCAAAGATAAATTAAGGTATATATTTCATCTTGGGTTAAGATATATATCTTGGACTTAAAACATACAACACATAGTATCACTTTTTATAGCTGAAGCAAAATGCATAGCAACTAATGCAGTAACATGAGAAGCTATATGATTAAGAAGTATACTTCCATATTTGTACTAGGAGTATCAAGGAGCTTATATAGTATATTGTTTCAATATATCCTCCATAACATTATCAAATAACCTCATTTTCCATGGTAGGAGAAAGCACATTAAAATCAAGTATCACTTCATTCGAGAGTTAGTTGCAAATCATGTGATAGAACTTAGTTTTTGAAAATTAGATTAGTAGTTAGCTGATATAATTACTAATACTTTACCAAATAATAATTTTATATGTTTAAGAAGAAAATTAGGGGTCATTAATGCAAAAATATTGGTCATAGAAGGATTTATGTTGGCTTTGAAGTCCTACAACCAATCTCTAGAGTCCCATAGTTCATCTCTTAACTTCAATAGTTTAGATATAAAATTCAATAGTCCATCTACAAACTTTGATATTATAGATATAGACTTTGATAATCTAGTTCTAGACTTCAACAATTCAACTCTGGACATGCACAAAATGTTAACAAATGAATATAGGTAGGTAAAGAGAAGCTAAAAATATGTTTTGAAGGCTGAGAAAATTTTGGTGGAACATGGTAAGAAGGTCAAAAATAAGGGAGGGGTGTTGAAATATTTTATTTTACCCTTCCTACCTACCCACCCAACAAGATCTAGACTATAACAACAGTCACCAAATAAGAATTTAATCTAGTGGTTTCAAATTTAAAATTGGCCAACAATTTAGAGTTTGGGGGGGGATTTTTAGTAGGTGAGAAACCCAACAAAAAGACAAAAAGGAGAAGAGACAAAAAAAATGTAAGAGTGACACAAAATACACAGTAGCAACATGAAATTAGGGAGAAATAATCTATAGAAAATAGGATAGGTGAAAAAAAGACAAGTCAAAATAGAAGCTTGTTTGTGAGTTTAGTTATACAGTTGTAGTTGTTCATAGGAGAATATAATAAAATTGTAATAGATTTTTTATTTAATATATAAGATTTTTTATTTGTGGTTACTATTTCTAGTTTTCCCTCCTTTGTTTTTGGTTTAACATGTGTTTGTGTGCTTTTATAGCACTATTTTATTAATCTTTGGAGTAACTCAGCAACTTCAATTATTTAAGCTTATTACTAGCTTTTTGTTTAGTGTGGATCTTCAGCATTTGTGTTTTTGTGATTCCCTTTTGATCCCCTAGACCTATGATTTTTCAGCAATCTAGATATTTTATGAATGTAATATATTTAATATAACTCACTAGTGTCCTTGGTATGATAATGAATATGTGAATCTTCTTTCTCTTATATATGTTTTTCCATGAAATTGATATGGGTGGGTAGATAAACTCACTAGTGTCCTTGGTATGATAATGAATAGGTGAATCATCTTTATCTTATATATGTTTTTCCATTAAATTGATATGGGTGGGTAGATATGTTGTAGAAAAATAAAATTTTCATAGCACTTTACATTGAAATTCATAACTTATTGGAACCACAACTATAAAAATGTATCAGTTATTATGTTCTTATGTAAAGAAACATCTATCTTCTAACTTTGAACTCTATTTTAGAATGTCTAATCTCATTTATATGATTATTAATAATTACATTTTTGATTTTCTAGGTACAAGGATGGATTCAAGAGGATGAATGGATAACATTTGTAATAATAAGAGTGATAGACTGCAAGGAACCACTGCATCAGCCTAAAAAACTAAGAAAAGCCTTTATACATGTCAAGATGATTTTTGGAGTAATAAATCAATGAGTGGAATTGTTATTTGATTTGATTTGATTTGATTATTGTTTTATTTTTTTGAATTTTATATGAATTTCTAATTAACATATTTCAATGCCTAAATATAGAAAAGTTATACTACTTTAAAAATTATCAAATATAATGAATAATCCATATTAGTGAACTGTAGAATTAGAGAAGTTAGTGGTTTATTTATTTATGTTGATTATCTATAATTTTTTTTCCAAAAAATTACTTTTTAAATAAAATATACAAACAATCAATTGATCATATATAAAGAAATGTACTATTTATAAAGCCTTTCGTTAAGCTATAATATCCATTTGATAATTGATGTTGTGTCTATATTCTTTCATATTTGTTTTTATGTATACTTTAGAAAAAAATCCATATGAATATGATAATTTTTTTAAAATATTATTTTATTCTTCACCTACCTACCTGCCCATCTCTACGCTATTACAACCACCAAATAGAATTTATTGATGCAGTTTAAAATTTAAATTTTCTGGAGCCATTTTAATTTTTGGGAGAATAATAGTGGTTAGTGGAAGAATAGTCAAAAGAGGAAAAAAGGGAAAAGACAAACCTAATGTGAAAGAGATAAAAATAGATGTAGTATCAGTTAGAGGAATATTAGCCACAAGTAAAAAGGCCAAGAGAATATTTTAGCAGCAACAAACATTGAATTTAACACAATAATAGAGTTATGTAACATAAAACATATAGAGAAAAAAAGCAAGGAGAAGAATAGAAGGAGAAAAACAAAAATAATAAAAATATAATACAGTAGTAAACTATAGAATAAAGGAGAAGAAAAACAATTTTTTGAGTTTTATGAACAGCTGTAGCTATACAAATTTATGCATTATAAACAATTTGTAATAGAGTTTTAGGTGAGTTTAATATATGAAATTTTCTATGTTTTTTTTTGTTATAATTTTGCCTCCTCTATTTTCTCTATTTTAATCTTGTTATAAGTGCAAATTTATGATCATATTGGTAACATCAAAATTAGTCTAGAGTTTCACCATTTGAGTGTTGTTTTCTTTCTTCCCACCTAGGCCTCCACACATTAAATATTTTTTTTACAACAATTGGTATCATATCCCATAGGTTTTAATCCCATTTATATATTATATTAGACATTTTTGGTTCATAGAAGTAACCTCGTACTTGTGATGGAAAGAATTATCATGTGTAGAACATAAAAAAATGAAATATTCAACTCTCAAGAGCTATAGGAGTTAGTTGAAGGTGGATATAATGTGGCTGAAAACCTATTAGACTTCAATTTTTTAACCTAAGAAAAAATAAATATGTTGAAATAGAATACTATAAATTATTCCAAGACACTCAGCTACATACAAATGACATTAGCTAATCTAATCATTCCTAAGATAGAAACAACTATCCATTCTAAACAATCATGGGAAATTTTACAAAATGTATATCAAGGGAGTGGCAAGGTGAAGCTTTTCAAGTTAAAACTATAAATAAGGGACTTTGAGAACCTAAAAATTAAGGAGAATGACTCTATCAATGATTTCTTCACAAGGATAATGAATATTATCAATATAATGAAGATGTGGTGAAACCCTTGAGGTTCATAGGATCACAGAGATGGTGTTGAGGAGACTTCTAATCAAATTTGACCCTATAGTGGCTTTAATTGGAGATTCAAATGATTTGAGACAAATCATGATGGATAATGTAATGGGTTCCACACAAATCCATGAATAAAGGATGAATAGGTCATCCACCTCCTCCTGTGAGTAAGTATTCAAGACCAATGTGAAAGTGAGAGGAAGGGAGGAGGATAAAATAATAGAGGAAGAGGGAGAAATTACAATATTAAATAAGGTGGAAGGCATAGACAACAAGATGGAAGATAAAGAGGATGGAGTAGCATCACTTCTAGAGAAGGATCAACACAATGGTATGACAAATCAATTGTTTAATGTTATTATTTTAAGAGATATGGTCACTATGCTAGTCAATACAGAAAGGAGTATGATATGAATAGGAATAATTAAAATTTATTTAAAACATAATAGGATGAACATAATAGGAATTATAAAGGTGTAAATTTGTTTATAACATACAATGTTGTGGATAAAAGTGGTAAAGAAACATGGTGCTTGGATAGTGGTTGTAGAAACCACATGAGTTAAAACAAAGAGATGTTCAACCACATTGATGAGATAATAAAATAAGAGGTGAAGGTGGGAAATAATGAGAAGTGTTTTAAAGAAAGTTTTTCTATATACACCAAACAAGGTGGCAAAAGACAAATTCAATATCTATATTATGTGCATAGGTTGAAGCACAACTTTATTTACATTGGGTAGCTTGTCCAAAATGGATACAAGGTCATATTTAATAATGGATAATGCATCGTATTTAATAAGAGGAGATACAATATGAATATTGAATAATTAAAGATGAAAATCAATCAAATATTTCTGTTGAGAATGCAAAGTTAGCTCACAGTAGCATTCAAAACTATGGTATATGACTCTACTCTTTGACACATAAGTTATAGGAATTTTAGATTTAGAGGGATAAACATTATTTATAAGAAACAAATGGTGAAATGGATATCCATTATATAATAACCAAACAAGGTGTGTGAAGGATGCATCTTGGGAATGTAAAATAGGAGTGAATTTATCATGGGAAAAGCATAGAGAGCAAGATATCTCTTATAGCTGATCCATTTAGACATGTGTGATCCAATAAATACCCCCTCTGTATCCAAGAATGTCTAATCCATGACATTCATAGATGACTTTATCTGGAAGATATGAGTCTACTTCTTGAAGAATAAATTAGATGCATTTGAGACCTTCAAGCAATTCAAGGCCATGATGGAGAAGTAAAATGGCCACTACATCAAGATTTTAAGTATTGATAGAGAGGGAGAGTATATCTCTATTGATTTCATGAATTTTTGTAATGATCATGGCATAAAGAAGAAATTTATATCTAGGTATGAACCATATAAAAATTGTGTAGATGGGAAGAAGAATAATACCATGAAAGAGATGGAAAGGATCATGATAAAGGCAAACGGTTTGCCTAAATATTTTTTAAATGAGGCTATAAAAACAACCATATACTTATTGAATATTTATCTAATGAAGAGTGTTATGAACATTATCCCTAAATAATTTATTGTAACTTGGATACACACCTTTGAGGAGATGCCTAAATCTCCTCATCCAAGTGGCACCATGAAGACATTTCACTTTTTCTGGGTGACAATATTGAGAAATGAATCTCTAGATAAGGGGATAGCTCCCTTTGATGCACCATTAAAGCTCTCTCTCTCTAACTTATCAATCCATGTATGAAAAGCGTTCTATAAAAAAAACTAAGAAACTAAAAAGGTGATGCACCAATGTTTATCTCCTCTTTTTTAACTAAAAATATGCTACTTAAAGACTAAAACAAAATTAACATAAAACTCACAACTTCTTATACATTGTCACATCAACATTTCACATGTTATATTCAAGAAGGCATTCCAAACTTAGGAGGGAAATGGATAATTATAATAAATAATATAGTCATAGACCACTTTTAAGACATTTATACAATAAAAAAATAATACTAACAAAGACTTGAAACAACACTCCTTTTGCACATTTGGTATGTAACTGAAGATGACATGTTAGGAAAGATGACCTCTCACTAAACAAGAACAACTAAATTTGAACCAATACTCAATAGTAAAACATGAAAGTGGAAAAATAACTTTTATTATTTCTTCAAAATACTTTCAAGTAAAAACTTTGGATAGAGTTTTAGACACCAAAATTATGTCACACACATGCATAACTCCCTGTGTCAAAACTCGCTTGAGCCCCTTTTCAATAATAATAATTAGCCTTCCTAACCAACACTTTTAGCCCTCACACATTTAATTAATTTAAAATGTTTAATTAATTTAATTAAAAGCCACTTATGCCACCTTACCTAGCCCCCTCATCCTAAGACTAATTCTTACCCTCTATGTCATCTCAAGACTTAGTCTCCTTATCCTAACTACCCATGAGTTGTTCTTACCCCAAAAATAAATTCGTAACCAACTACATCCTTTTTAAACCTCCCATTTCTACCATTTCCTAATGGATACCACATTTTCCACAAGAAAAAATATAAAATAGGCTATAAATATTCCTTTTACCTATTGTTATGCCACTGATGTCAATCAATCCACGGTCGATGTCAGCAGGATCATCAACATTGATTACTTAAGCTAAAATAAAAAATAATGTTCAGGTTAGTGGATATCAAGAAAACTCATTTTGTTCACATAAAAAATTTTAGGCATCCAACTTTCCACATCTTGGATTACTGTTACCATGTATAAGTCAATCCAGATCAAGAACTAAGCTCTTGAGAACCAACAACACATGCTTATTTTCTCTATTCAAGGCATTGGTTCAATAAGACTTATAGGAGTCATCCATTCAGAACTTATCATTCAATCATATCTTTAGCTAAGTATATCACTTATTATATAATTCTTTAAGCAGTTACATTATAATCACTTTATATCTACTATTTATTGTTTTATGCTTTCATGTCCAAATCCTTGTGAAGGAGTTATAACAATTCCATACTTATTTCCCCTTATTACAACACACCAAGCCTCTGACAAAACCCATCCAAATAATACTCTCTCTCTCTCTCTCTCTCTCTCTCTCTCTCTCTCTCTCTCTCTCTCTCTCTCTCTCTCTCTCTCTCTCTCTCTCTCTCTCTCTCTCTCTCTCTCTCTCTCACACACACACACACACACACACACACACACACACACACACACACACACACACACACACACAAATCTCCCTGACCTTCTAGACCTAACCAAAACCATTTCCTAGACCCAAGAAAGCCTTATACAAGTTCCTAGGAAATTATTTCCCCTACCAAAATCAGTTGTCCAACTAATATCAGTCACACTGGCTCTCTAACCTCAGTAACTTAATCGACATTGACAACTGTGCATTTTCAGTAACCTTTCTAAAACTTACTCAGACAACTTCTAAAATACAAATTAAATATACCACCTGCACTCTGTTACTCTCTACTACACTTAGGTTGTGAACAATGGTAACATATCTCTCTTTTCCTCTCTCTTTGCTATTTATTACTCTTTTATTTCTCAAAAGTGGACTTTCATCTCTAGGAAGTTTGACACTTCCTAGAACAAATGTGTAGCTTGGTAGCCCACTCATATATCTACTAAGATATACTTTTTAGGTATTGTTTTTTACTTATAGGTAGT
This sequence comes from Torreya grandis, assembly GCA_037957365.1. NCBI lineage: Eukaryota > Viridiplantae > Streptophyta > Pinopsida > Cupressales > Taxaceae > Torreya > Torreya grandis. Next base: position 816,741 of record JARHVA010006169.1, read on the forward strand.
CCTCCCCAACCAAAGAGGAGTGCTCACAACATCTAGATATGGCACACAAACCAATTTGGGTTCATTTTAATCACTTATCCATATCCTTCTTCTCTATTTATCTTTAGACTTTAAATAGACACAATTTTAGTGAAATATTTTTGGCACACTCAGTGGGACCCTGGAGTTTTCCTTGGGTTCATTGCTTGTTTTAAGCATTCATATAGGTAAATTATAGTGAAATTTTTCATTAATTTCACTTTCTCCTTCTTTTCTCTCTCAAAGAAAAAAATTCAACATTTTATTTTCTATTTAAGAGTAATAAATTAAAATTTCTTCTTCCTTTTCACTCTCCTTTTCTCTTTGCCTCTAAAAGCAATTTATCATTTTCCTTACAAGTTAAAAGAATATCTTATTTATTTCTTTCTTGCATGCAAATTATGATAGTGAATTTCATTCTCTACTCCTATTTCATCATTGTTTTCATTCAAATCAAAACATTTCAGATTTGGGTTTAAAAACTTACTGCACTTCATTGTTTGCTTACTACATATTAGTTTACCTAGTTAATTACAAGCATTATGAATTAATTGTATTGCACCTATGTTACACAACTAGATCACACTCACAAAAACAAACATCTAAACTCATTTGAGACAAGGCCCATCAGTATTTCATTACTTGGTGGATCACCTTACCCTACCTAGCTATCCTACTTAGATTACACCACAAAGGGGAGAACCCACTCCCTTCTCTAGCAGGGTATAAACTCTAGGCAGAAGATATATTTTGGCTAAGTAGCCTATCTTAGCTTTAGTTATGTGAAGTGTGTCAATAAAGTTCCTATAACAAGCCACATACCTATTCTAACACATATTTCCTCTTGAGCACTAAAATTAACCTCAAACTAGCTCTAGATTGTTTTCTATTACCTTTGTTAACCAAATTCTCTTCTCACTATCTGATTAAGGAATAAGGCAACACAAGACTAAAATTAATCTCTAGGAGTTAATAATTAGTGGTTGTATCTTATTTTTTTTCTTTTGTATTGCCTTTTATATTTTGGAGTTGGTAAGGACATTTTTCCATTGATTCACAAAATCAACACTATTTGTAATACTTAGGTTCTATAACCTATTATATCATGTTTTCTATGTGTTCTTTCTTCTTACACAGACCTCTTACATCCTGTATTTTACCTTTGTTCTACCTTTGGGTTTCTAAAACATTTGATTTTCCATCTCCTAGGATATCATAGTGACTGACATTGGTTAATTCCACTAACATCAATAAACATTAGCCTAGAAATATCAGTTAATTCCACTGATGTAAGTAAACTTTGACTATCAACATAGGTCATGTGACCGATGTCGGTGACTATATAATTTTAGTTTTCTCAAAATATCAAGCTAAAATAACCTAATTACCTACACCTAAACTTGGTTTTTCCTTATTTTGTTACTAATACAGAGTAGTAAGACTATTTATACTTCTTCTTACATCGTATTAATGCAAGTCCAAGCCAAAATTCTTACTAATTATGCAAGGTGGCAACCACTTTGACCTTCTCCTTTTGTTACTGATTCTATCATGGAGCATACTTTAGATACAGAGCATATTCTCAACCCCAACCAAATTCCCATTGTGCCTGAATGAGATCAAGATTTTTCTAAATTTCTTCATCACAATGTGGTAGCCCTTTAGCATTACCTTGTCATGAGCTAAACCCACAATTCTTTGGGTGACCCACTATATGGTATTCCAACCTCTCTAATGGAGATAACTTCAGTTTGAGTTATCTCCATTTTTTCCCCCATGGTTACTCAAACCATTACCTCAATAATTAACCCAACCATAGACAACATCCAAATTTTAACATCACCAACTACCCAATCCCACCTAAACCCTATTGTGACTTCCCTAATTTCACAACCACAAGTAGTTCAGTCAAGTCTCACCCCATTTTAAAATTTGGTGGTACCTATTTCATCTACTCTCTCACCTATAATTACCTATGTTACAACTCACCCTTCACTTGGTATAACCATGATAATAACCCAACCTATAATAACAACATCCAACCAAAGCATAGTCTCTAACCCAATGGGGCAAGCCCATTTTATTTCCATCCCTTAGCCTATAACTCATTATTTTTATGTTACACCAAGACAAACTTAGCAAGCTATGTCATACACTCCCTCTACTTCCTATCAGGTTTCCTATAACTTAGAGGGTATCTCTCAAACTAGTCCCCCTCAAGACCTCATTAAGATGCTAATAGACAAGATGTGTAATCTAGAGACATCTATTTCATGTTCAAAGAATGTGTTATCTTATGATCAGATATGGAATGAACCCATCCATCCTCTATGCCTATTCACCCTTATCCAAGCCAATATGAACCCCCAAAATTTACTTATTTCCAAAGTAAAGAGGACCCACAATAATATTTTCAAGCATTTATACATGCTTTTTATTTAATAGGGAATGATGATGTGTTATTACTTCACACTTTCCCTATGTCTCTTTTAGGTGCCACCCTAGATTGATATAGGTCTATAACTTAGCACTCGCTTTTCTCATTACCTAACTCACACAAATATTCCTAAACCTTTTCTCTATTAACATATCTATAAAGGTTTCTATTACATACCTTTATTCTATTAGACAATTTGATAATGAGTATATCACATATTTTTTCACTCATTGGAGAGGATTAATCAATCAACTCTCCTTCCCCTTACCCCAACCTAAGATTATTGAGATATTCTTGAGGGTATGTGATAAGCACATTTTGTCCACACTCTGAGTATAAACTTTACACACATTTGATGAAGCCTTTACAATGGTGCAAAAACTCAAGATTTGGGATATAGACGAAGGTAGAGTCAAGTTGCATAGTAAAAATGATAATTCCAAATCAAATGACTCCTCTTCTTCTAAAACTTCTCCTTCTAACCAAAAATCTAAAGGCTCTACCAATTAAATGGTCATTAAATTATCTTCTTCCACAACCACAAACCAACCTAATTCCTCAACTTCCTCAAATCTGACCAAGTAATTCCAATAATGGTATGAAGAAAGGCAATACACTCCCATTAGGGAGTCATATACTTCCATTTTGGAAAACCTATTGCAATAAGGTGTCATAACACTTCCTCAAATCAAACCTCCTATATAATTTTAGCCCTCTCATCCTATTCCAACTTAGTAAAAGGAAGACGTGTTTTGTTGCTACCATCAAGTAAAAGGCCATAATTCTAATAACTATAAAACATTTAAGAACATTATTCAAGACATGCTTGGTAGGAGTGATCTCATCTTGGATAATCCTAATGCACCCACTAATCAAAATATGGATGTGTTCAAATAGACTTTTCCTAACCATTCACCCAATCGAAATATTGTTTATACCACAACTAACTCATGTGATCATAATATCCATAAAGTTAATATGGTCTTTCCTTTACCTCTAGTTTAACCTCTTCCACAACAAGAGGCACCCATTTTACCTACTCCTGCCCCATAGTCAGTGGCATTTATTTTTCCCATTCTTCCTCCTTAGTTAAAATAACCTATTTCACTAGTTCTACTCCCACATGAGGAAGAGCCTCCTTTACCACTCCTTTTGCCATTAGAGGAGCCTGTATTGCCAATTCCTTTTGCACTAATGTTACCTATCTTCTTACCACTTAAAGACCACATCTTACACATTTCACAACCACATGTTGAGGGGAACATCACTCCTATGTTATAAACTCTTGAGGAACCCTCTTTACCTACCTCTCCTCCATCGATAGAGAGTAATACCCCATCTACCCCACCTTTACACCTAGAAGAGTCAATTTTATCTACTCTTACATTAGATGAGAGACCTATTGTGCCTACTCCAATTCTACTAATTTTACCACTTCGTTTACATATGGAGTATCGTACTTTACATATTCCTCACCCACATGTTTATAGATAAATTATACCTATGTCCTAACCCCTTGAGGAACCCTCTTCACCTACCTCTCCTCCACCCATGGAAGACCATGCCTCTTCTCTTCTCTCTATCAAAGAAGACCCAGTTGTGGATCTTTCTTATCTTTGGCTTGAGGTAGTAGAGACCAAAAATTTCCCTCTTTCTCAATCACCTTAGCCTTATAAAGAAGCAACTTTAAGGCCTATGTCAACTTCATCTAAACCCTTCTCATGGTTGGTGAAAAGTCTAGAATTTCTTGACTCCATGAAGCTAGATTAGATGGAATTTTGGGACTGAATTAAAACTCCTTATCCTACACAATGAGTATCAACCTTTACCACCAACCCTCTCACTACCCTTTACCCTAAGCTCTTTGAAAAAGCCATAGTTTTTTTCCAATATCACTAGAAGATCATCCATCTATATCAGAACCCTCACCCTCATAGGCATCTACCACATTAAATCAGATTAGATCTTTAGGTGTATGTTGTATCTCTAATGTAATTCATCCATAGGTGAAATTAAATATAACTTTCCAACCACAAGTTGTAGTTTCATGGCTTAAACTACACAAAAATGTTAAGCTTCCTAGATATTTATGATCCTTCCCTCTTTAACCCTCAACTTTACCATCAATTTTGGGATCATACCCCTCTACTTTAGTTGGAGTATCATCGATCCAAGTGAAAAAAAGGCTAAGTTCCTTCCACTACTGACTCTACCACCTGGTAGGCCTTTCACATCTGACACCATGATACCTAACACCAAGAAAGTGTCAACAAAACATGTAACTCCACCACCACTAAATAAGGTACCATGTAAAATCACCCCTACAACTCCTAATAAAAATAAGGTGTCCACTCTTATTAACACAACAAGTGATATTCCACTCATAGGCTATGATCATTAGTTGTTACATTCTTCCATAATAACTCTTCCTCCCATTAAGCCTTATATCCCTCTTAGACTGAATCCATCTTGGTTTAATGATACACAAGTGTGTCTATATCATCATTCACCTAAACATGATACTGAGAGTTGTAAAGCTTTCAAAATACTCATTTGGAAACACTTCGATGTTGACACTCTCTTTGTTGACACTCCCGTTAACCTTCATTTTCTTCCACCTCTAGCATCCATAATGCCTCATATTGTTCCACATAAATTCAAACCCAAAGATGTTGTTGTACACCCTTTTCCACCTCCTTCACCTATGTTTCAAATCAACATAGTTAATATGGCCACGCGGTCACAAAATCAAAAGGATAAAGGTATGGAAAAGGTTTATTCTACTTAGGATCATCCATTTTCCAAAGAATCTCCTCCTTTTAATCCCAAGATTTCCATCTTCTATGTCTTGAAAATAACATTTTCAAACATTATTAAAATCTTGATAGTGAAATAGCTTCACGAAACTCCTGTGAAAATGTCTTTATATCAGTTAATCAAAAACTCACCCCAAGACCATCAATCTTTGATTAGTTCCTTACAAGTGGTTGAGGTATAACCTAATGATACCCAACCTCTTGTAGCTTTGGTTAGATCTCTTAATTCCATCTCCCTAATTTATTTTAGTAATTCATAAACTCCACCTCAACACCTTGAAGATTAGGATTCTACCCTTTTTATTGACACACATATTGATCAAACTCATGTAAAAAGAGACATGATCAATAGGGGAGATATTATTAATATTATTGCCACTCATGCTTATAAAAATATAGCTCTTCTCAACAGTTACATGTCTCAAACTGACATGGTGGTCCTCTCCTTTAATGATACTATAGATACTACGGTGGACACTATTGTCTTATATATCCATGTAGGTACCCACATAAATCCTAAGCTCTTCTATGTTTTAAAATGAGATTTTAAATATAACACACTACTTGTATGAACTTAGATAAATTTTATGGCACGTGTACCCTCAACTTTGCAATACTGTGTCAAGTTTGAGCACAATAGGCAAGTGCATTTTATACCCACCAACCTAGCTCTGTTTAAAACATGTAACATGACTTATAGTCCCAATGATGTTCTCATTTCATTAAATACATCATCTTCTCTGCATGATAGTTTTTAATATTTCACAAGATCCATTACCTTGGTTACATAGATACTACCAACACAAATTCTTGACAAATATCCCATAGAGGAAACTTTTAAACGTTTGTCACTCAGAGAATATCATTTGTTGACACTAGACATGTTCCATAATCTAAAAGAATTTGGAAAGCTTCATATGCATGCAAATTATGATCCTTGTATTAGGATGGTCATTGTTTATGGACCCCCTAACCTTTGAACTTATTTCACATATGGGGGAATTGATCAGGCTCCCACTATCATCAATCCATCCTCTTCACCACAACCATTTATCTATAATTTCCATTTCTTGGGAAAGCCTAGTTATGCTCACACTTATCTTTATAGGTGTGCTTGGAAAGGATTTGGTTTAGGTTTTTATAAGTAAGGTGTTCATATTCCCATTGAATATCCCACTAGAAAAACCATTAATAATGCCAAAAAGAGGAATTGAGTGGGTTATGATGAACCAACTAAACACACCAAAACTTCCCATGTACCAATTATTGAAGAGATAGTCTCTCCTTCTCCACCTTTTAATCCACCATCACTTGTTGAATCATAGGTATCTATACCTCCTAATTTTTTTTTCAATAAATGCTAGCCATTTGGGGCCTCTCACCTATTACTAGGGTAAGGAAACAATGTCCCTTCCTCTTGTTCATCCTAAAATAATTGATGAAGACTCTCCCACTATCCAATGTCATGATGATGATGTTATTTTCACATACATGGGTGCATATGATTTCTATATTCAATGATCACTCCCATCCTAAACATAAGCTATATTAAATGAATCAACCATTGACATCTATTTTCCCTCTCACAATAACCCCTGTGTCCTCAAAATTTCCCAAACTTTGTATTCCTCTGAGCAAGATAATTATGCCATATTTCTTAATAACCATAACAAAGCCTTCACTTGGTATTATAGTGACATGTTTGCTATTGACCCCTCTATCATCACCCATAACATTGTCACCAATCGAGATGCAAAACCTGTTAAGTAGAAGCTTCAAAAAATACATCCTCATATTGCTATCCTTGTCAAGGAAGAGCTCCAACACCTCCTTTATATTAACTTTATCTAACCCATCAACTACCCAAAATGAGTTTCTAATATTATTCCTATCACAAAAGTGATCAAAGGAATCCACATTTACACTGACTACCATGACATAAACCTCGCATGTCCAAAAGATGACTTCTCATTGCCAAGTATCAACTAGTTTGTTGATCTAATAGCCAGTAATGAGATGCTATCACTTACAGATGGGTTCTTAGGATATAATTAAATCTTGGTTGCTCCTGAGGTCAAACACAAGAAAAAATTCATTACCCCATGGGGGGAATTTCTATTATTAGGTCATGCCTTTTGGTCTAAATAATGCTGATTCCACCTATCAACGTGATATGACTTACATCTTCCATGATCTCCTACACAAAATTATGGAAGACTACATGGATGACTTACTCTAAAAGTCTAAACTTCACCAAGATCACTTGATGATTCTCAAAATCATATTTACTCATCTCCTCCAATATAACGTTTGACTAAACCCAAAGAAATGCATCTTTGGTGTCCTTGTTGGTAAGCTTTTAGTCTTTATAATTTATTTCCATCGTATTGAAGTTGACCCTGCTAAGGTTTGAGTAATACTAGAGATGCCTCCACCTACTAATATCATACAACTTTTTAGCCTACAAGACAAACTTTAGTCAATCTACCACTTCATCTCCCAATTGTTAGATCATTGTCAACCCTTTCACCATCTCCTCAAAATAGATATCTCCCTCCATTAGAACATAGATTTATAGGAAGCTTTCTATGTAGTCAAATAGTATCTCCTTTACCCATTGGTTCTTATTCCACCTAAGGAAAATTCAATCTTTATACCTTTACATCTCTAAAATAAACCATTCTTTGGGTTCTATGATTGCACATCAAGACAATCACCATCGAGAGTAGGTGGTTTACTACATAATCCACACATTTATTGATTATGACACTGGATATAACCATACCAAAAAGCTTTTCCTCATAATTGTCTTTTCAACCTCTAAGATCTAACATTACCTCTTAAATCACAGAACCTATGTGGTCACTCATACTGATCCCCTCAAATGCATGCATTCTAAGCCATATCAAAACCAATGTGTAGCTCAGTGGCTCATGCTCCTTGTTGAGTTTGAGTTAGAGTTTATTCAAGAAAAGTCTATTGAGGGGCCAACAATCACTAAATAGTTATCTTCCACCCCTTTACCTGACTACCAACCTTCAAAATTTGAATTTCCTAATGTATCCATCACAACACTCTCCATTGATGATGTTCTTTGATGGGTCTAAATTCCAATATGGTGGGGGTGTGGGGGTCATTCTTATTCCTCTAGATGGCAAGCCTATACCTTTGTCATTTAAACTAGATTTTGAATGCACTAAAAATATGTCCAAATATGAGGCTTTGATCTTAGAGCTTCAAACCACTATCTTCTTGGGTATCAAATCAATAACCATTTTTTATAATTCTCAACTAGTGGTTAATTAAGTTAATGGTTCCTACCTATGCAAAGATGAAATTATATAGTAGTATAAACATCATGTACATATGCTATTGGGATCATTTGACTCCTATCTATTACAAACAACTACTTGATATACAAATAAATTTGTTGGCATAATGGCTTCACTTACTTCACACATACCCTCTTCACCATCTTCTTTGAAAATCTATGTCACTATGCATCGCTTAAAATTACCCTCTTATGTATCAACTAACATCATTTTTATTGAAAATGTAACATAAAACCCACAAGACCTATGGTATAAACAACTCAGAGATTATCTTTATTTTTCTATTACCCCTTATAATCTCTCCAATAATGGGAGATGTCCCTTTATAGAACATGCCACTCATTATACTATACTAGGGTGACTTCTCTACAAGCGAGGTTTTGATGGTCTCCTCCTTCAATGCCTCACTAGTATTGAGACTCCTTTCACTATTAAGGAAGTCCATGATGGGATTTGTGGTAGATATTTCAATGTTCATGTAATTACTAAGCATATCATTTGACTCAACGATTATTGGCCAACACTCCATCAAGACTATGGTGATTACATTCAGCATTACATCAAATATCAACAACACACTAACCTCCTTCATGCTCTAAGTCATGAATTATAAGTTTCCAAATACTTCTATCCCTTCTACCAATGGGGATTAGATCTAATCGTTGAGATTAACCATCATTCATCCCTTTGTCACCATTATATCATTACTACCACTTAACACTTCACCAAGTGGGTCTAGGCCATTTTTCTCATCTCCATTAAGGCTGATAAAATTATTGACTTTATCAACCATCACATCATCTATCATTTTGGTGTATCACATAAAATTATAATATATAATGACAAATATTTCAAAAACAAGACTATCCAAAGTCTTTGTGATACCTTTGGAATCAAATTAGGATTCTCATCACCATACTATCCACAATCAAATGGATAGGTAAAAGCTTCTAACAAAACATTAAAAAAAATTCTCATGAAGGTAGTCAATGATATAGGAAAGGATTGTCACACACATATTCCCTTTGCTTTATGGGCTTATCACACTAGCATTCAAAATCTTATGGCGGCTACACCTTTTTCCTTAGTCTATGGGATAAAGGTTGTTTTGCCTCTTGAGGTTCAAATTCCTTCTCTTTGCATTTATCTAAAAGACATACTAACTAATGATGAATTTCACCAATAATGTTTGTCTCAACTTGAGTTACTTGATGAGTGTTGTCTCATATCCCTCAACCACCTCCAAATCCATCAAGAGCATCTCAAATGCACTTACAATAAAAACCTCAAGGATTGAGATTTTAATATTAGAGATCTCATCTTAAAATAAAATAAACATGTGATGAACATGGAAAGAATAAAATGGGGTAAGTTTTCTCTTAACTAGCTTTTACCCTACATCATAACTCACAAGTATGGCTTAGGAACTTATTGCTTGTCTTCTCTCAAAGGAAAACTAGATCCTAAGCCTTTAAATGCCTTACATCTACAACCATTATTTTCTTAATCAAGTGACACTTCACCTCATGTTTAACTTGAGCTCATCCATTTAGCACCTTTATTACATTAATCTCCCTTCCTCTTAACCCTTACTCTTACACACTTAGTTAACCTACAAAGTGCTATGGTTTTTCCATCAAACTAGAAAACTCCTAAGCCTCTATAGTCATGTCCATCAATAAAATTTTAAAACAAAAATGGGATATGTAAATAAGTAATAATCTATTAGGTCATGATTCTCAACATAGGCTACACCCTTAAAGGACAAATATTTAAAATCAAATACAAATCCTTAGACCACTCCCTTGAAGGATGGCTAGGATAAGATTTTTTATCAAGGGAAATAAAAAAAATGCTTCTCATATTGATCAACTTCATATGTCCTCAACATAAACAAAATCCCATTGTAGGCTTCTCGCATTGATTATCTTACACAAAAACAAAAATAAAAAGAAATTAACTCATGGAATTGCCTATAGTATTTCTTGAGTCACCCACAACAAGGGCATATCATCCCCACTTTGAAGGTTATACTGCCTAAAAACTTTCACTCATTTTAACCTTTTCCCCTCATACTCTTTCAATGAAATTTGAACTAACTTAACACAAGGTGAACATGAAGCTTCTCTAACAAACAAAATGGTCAAATGATGAAAATCATGAAAGAGGCTCATATTCTTGAGCCTATTTATGTTATGATTATGGTTTTTGCCAATACACAAGCATTCTACCTCTTTATTTCCCATCCCAAGCACATATCAATCTCTCTACTGAGATGAAAACTTCATACAAACAATAACATAAATAGCCTATCCATTTTAAGCATACACCATCACAAATATGGAAAAATGCTAAGATGAAGCTAACAAATCAACTATGCATATACCATCACACATATGGGAAATGCTAGTATAACTCAACCACCATGCTCAACATTAACATAATATAACCATCCACATCAACATCATCATCAATATCACAATAAACACATATCAAAATCATAATAACACACACACACACACACACACACACACACACACAACATGAATTTACATCAATAGATCATAAAAATATCATCCCTCCATCAAAATATACATATCTCATCTTTCACTCACAAGTTGGTGTGTATACAACATATATTATAATAACAAAATTTGGCACTCATAATCATTGAGGCTATATGTGTGGTCATGAATAAGAAGTGTCATCACCACTCTCTATGTATCTGCATCTACATGAGATAGAAGCCATGGCACATGTCACTAATCTCTCTTGATCTCTAAACTCAGAATACCTCTAAATCTATGGGAACTCCTTGATGGCCATCTCATAATAAGTAATCTCATCAAGATCAATGTTATACCTTGATAAAGATAGTCTATGGTGGTCCCATCACACCTAATCAAGTCTTGACTTGTATTAGTCCCTATGGTGGAGTAGAATTAGCCTAACCTGTGAATCTCAAACTATCCCTTTCTACTATTAGTGTAGTAACCTAACCCTATAATACCTTCACTTAGGCCTGTAATACCCTGACCTAGCCTTACAATATCACCAACTATCCATATAAAACTAATACCTATGCTTGAGCTACATCTTGAGCCTACACTAACACATCTTCAGCTTATATAGCTGCATCTCTCTCTCTCATCACTCCCTATAAATTTAGTGGTGGCCTCCTGACCTAAATTATGGGATGTAAACCTATCCACCATGAAAGCTATGTTGTTATGCATCTAATATATACTACACCTAGCCCTCCTAGTAGATCCTCACAATCTAGCCTATATGTCTCCTAGGGTAAGGGTAGGGGTGCTTCTATATCATCCCTCATATATTGAGGCAAGGTAGGAGGTATATCTTGTAAGAAGCCAAACTATCTCCTGACCTATACCATGGGTATCATCTCTTGCTCATTAGCTTATCTCCCTCTAACCCATAATGTGTTTTGTAAACCAATAAGCTGCTCTACCTATCCTCTAAATCAATGGTATTTCAATTAGGGTCTTAAAAAAGTATCCAAGGATCAATCCCTCTATCATGCACCTATAATGATTAATATCTTGTACTATGCCATTTACTTAGGTCTGGGCCATAACATCTCTTCACTATCTAAAACCAACCTTAAAAATATCTACAATCATGGTTGGTAACCCTAATGGTCATGTCACCATGATATGATCATATGCTCAATAATGGATTAAATTCTTGACACATAAACTATGTCATCATCACAGTTTCAACCCCTATATCTCTATGTATAATTGTGTTATAAAATCTAGTCCCCATACAAATATAGTCCACTACTCAAATATCTTTGCCAAAACACCTATCAACAAAATAGGAAATCTACCACCATCTGCATCTAGCAGTGCATACACTATAAGACATACCATCATTAGGATACTCAGATAATGTTTCTCCTTATCAATAATGTACAATGGCTCGTAGGAAAAGCTCATTGAGTGATAGGTCACCTTGATAACATCTTCTCTAAATAATGTCACCATATGAATATCATTCTCTTATCTCAAACATGAGAAGAGTTTGTCACCTTAGAGTGGCAATGATAAAATCATGTACATATCCTCCTAAGTCATTGTCAACTCTCCAATTAAGAAATGGAAGGTATTGGTGATGTGATCCCACTTCTCAATCAATGTTTTCATCAAACTCACATCCTGTACAAATATACAATATCATTGCACTACCCCTAAACCTATAGTTTCTATGTGTTCCCACTCATCTAGGGTGACATTTCTCCTCACCTACATCAACAATGTAGGTAGGTGATCTCGTAGCATCAATTCCTACCTAGCCTACATCCATACACACACACACACCTCAAGTCACATACTTTCTAATAAAACCAACCATCACTTTTTTCCCTTCTATCTAGGAGAACTACATTGGTCTGAGGCCCTCAACTAAGATATGTAGGTAGTACTCAGTCGACATGGGGTATTCTAAGGTTAACTCAGCCATATACCTGCATAACTATCTAACCTAATCTCCCATCTCTACCCTAGGCCTCACTACCTCTATTTCCACCATAGGCCCAACTGTCTATCACAACTCTAGGCCTCATGGCTTATATCCCTAACCTTCAACCCTATGACATATTTGTTAGCCCTTACGTCCCCTAACCTATTTCAACCTATCCTTTCTTGACCATTTTCCTTAAAACACTTTTAACCATACATTATATTTTTTTCCTACACATTAGGAGAACTACATTGGCTTAAGGCCCTCAATCAAGCTATGTAAGTATCACACAATTCACATAGGGTCTTTTGAGGCTACTTTAGCCATTAGGTTCATTGACTACTTTAATTAGGGATCTAAAATTGACCTTTTCTCCTATTTTAGGTTCTTTAAGATCACTGACATCAATTTTGTATGTTGACATCAGTGCTTTGTGTCAGTCGACATTGATAGACCCCATCGACATCAACACTATATTGGTCAGTGTCGGTAGACCCCACTAACATAGATGATTAGTTCAGCTTGAGGTCCAAACAACCCATCTCTCAACTTTAAATTTTAAGCTAAAAACTACCCCCATACCCCTCCTAAATTCATCTAAACCTACCCTCACCTCATTTCCTACCCCTCTAATAGCATTTCTTCCCCCCCAAACATGAAATTTAGAGTAAAATAACAAATTAACAAACTTAAATTCAAAATCAACTTGATGGGAATCTCACCTCATCTCTCCATCTCCTTTAGGCTAGAATATATGGTAGTTGTGGTGGCACACCTTTAGATATGGCCCCTCCTAGCTCTTTCATATCACCAACACTTAGATCTCTTTTTATCTCCAATCAAATGTTGTAAATTAGTTATGGTAGGCCATCAAACCAATTTTTGTTGGGTTTGGTCTCCCACCAATGTTGGCATCCTCGACCTAAGCCATTGATGTTAGCACTATTTACTACCGACATTAGTGACATAACTAACATTAGCATCCTTAAATTAGAGTTTCTACCAAAAACCACAACCCTTTGGACTCTACCCCTAATCTGGGGCAACTTGGAGATCACATATATCTCCCTAACCATGGCAACTAACTTAGAGATCACATATATCTCCCCAGCCATGGTAACCACCCTTCTAGATCGCTTAAATCTCCACCCTTGATGACTTTGACTAGAGATCATGAGTATCTCCTTATTCATTGAAATTTTAAAACTAACCTTGCATTATTTATCTTTATCACTTATGTGATCCCACTATAGTTGGATATTGTACACATGAATCTATATTAGGTATTTTAGATGGTAACCAAGCTAGTGCTATCACCAACAACCTTTTGTGTTTCCTAGAGGCATATCCTACCTTAGATAACTGACACACATAGACCATTAGAGCTATAACTTTGATTGTTTTGACCTTATCAGGTATCATTTACAAGCTATGATTTGGTTATTTTTATCTCAGTCTTCATCCACTTTACCTATTATGTATTTTTTCAACTATAACTCATATTAGTAATCATGCAAGTAGTGATTCCACATTCTCATCTACTCACCCAATTCAATTATTATCAAATTGGAACTCAATTTTGGTTTTTCCTCCATTGGTTCCCATTTTGAGGGGGGATACCTCATCTAATACCTAGAGTATCTAACTCCTATTTTTGTCTTATAACTTGTTAATGAAAATTATAAGACAAAAAGGGGAAAATGTAGACACCAAAATTATGTCACACACATGCATAACTCCTTATGTCAAACCCCCTTCAGGCCCTTTTCAATATTAATAATTAGCCTTTGTAACCCATGCTTTTACCCCTCACACATTTTATTAATTTAAAATATTTAATTAAGTTAATTAAAACCCACTTATGCCACCTTACCTAGCCACCTAATCCTATGGCTAATTCTTACCCTCTGAGTCACCTCAAGACTTAGTCCCCTTATCCTAACTACCAATGAGTTGTTCTTACCCCAAAAATAAATTCCTAACCAACTACATCCTTCTTAAACCTCCCATTTCTACCATTTCCTAATGGATACCACGCTTGGCACAAGAAATAAAAAATAGGCTAAAAATATCCCTTTTAATTATTCTCATGCCACCAATGTTGGTCAACCCATGGCCAACATCAATGGAATCACTGACATCAATTACTTAAGCAAAAATCTAAACTAATGTTTAAGTCAACAGAAATCAAGAAAACTCATTTTATTCACATATAGAGTTTTGATCATCCAACTTTCCACATCTTGGCTTTATTTTACCTTGTAAAAGTCAATCTAGATCAAGAACCAAGCTTTTGAGAACCAAAAACATACACTTATTTTCTCTATTCAAGGCATTGATTTGGCCAGCCTTATAGGAGCCTTCCATTCAACACTTATCATTCAATCATCTCTTCAACTAAGTCTAACACTTATTATGTAATTCTCTAAGTAGTTACTTTATAATCACTTTCTATCTACTATTTATTTATTTATGTATTTTTTACCAAACCCAAATGAAGGAGTTATAAATCTTTCCCACTTATTTCACCTTATTCTAACACACCAAACCTCTAACCAAAGCCATCCAAATAATACTCTCTCTTAAAAATCTACTTAACCTTCCAGACTTAAATAAAACTATTTCCTCAACCCAAAAAAGCCTTCTTCAAGTTCTTAGGAAACTATTGTCCCTATCGATATCAGTCACCCAATTGATATAAGTCACACTTGCTCATCAACATCGACAGCCTAACCGATATTGACAACTATACTTTTGTAGTAACCTCTCTCAAACCTACCCAAAAAATTTTCTAAAATACAAATTGAATATACCACCTACACTTCATTACTCTCTATTGTATTTAGGTTATGAATAATGGTAACATATCTCTCTTTTACTCTCTCTTCACTATTTATTACTCTTTTATTTCTCAAAAGTGGATTGTCATCTTGAAGGAAGTTTGACACATCCTAGAACAAGCACATAGCTTGGCAGTCCACTCATATATCTACTAACATATATTTTGTGGTAGAGATTTCTTACCTAAAGGTAGTCCTCCCTAACCAAAGATGAGTGCTCACAACATTTAGATATGGTATGCAAACCAATCCAGGTTGTTTTTGATGACTTATCCCTATCCTTCTTCTCTATTTTTCTTTAGACTTGAAATAGACACAATTTTAGTGAAACAAGCATTTTCCCAATAACTAGCAAAGGCTATTGTATAATCCAAAAGAATTCATATATATAGCCTTTGGGAGGGAGGTCAACAAATGGGATTCCAAGGGTCACTTGGACATATGTCTATATAAGAGAATCAAATACATTTGCATTAGGGAGAGAGGTGGGAAAGCTATTCCATGTCACCAAATGAATTAGTTACAGTTGAATTAGTTATGATTGAACCAAATGCTCAAGGCATTTTTCCATTTGTTACCTCTAGATTTGCCTTTAGGTTCCTATCAAGCCTTTTGACACCGAAGACTATTTCACAAAATTTGAAATTGAATTTTTGTGGGCCATCATCCTTCGAGTATTTCCTTTAGAATTTTTATTACCTTGGAAATCTTGTTTCCCACATACTTCTCCTAAAATAATTCATTCCTCAAACTTTTCCTTTAGATAATTGCATAGACATTTTTCTATGAACAATCTTTCAGGATTTTTTCTAAAAGAAAATCATTCGAGGATTTATTTCATCATTTTCTCCTGAGAGAATTCACTCATATCTTTGCATCAGCTCTTCTCCTTTGGACTTTTGAATTAGGCACCCTGCTTGAAAATTACCCTTCAAAAAGATTAGGGTGCACCTTTCAAAACTTCTATTTGGTCCATCTTCATACAAAAATACCCTTCAAATGTTTTTTAAAGTACCTTTTAGCTTTTTGAGAATGTCCCTTTTAAAAATTTGAAGTGACCCCTTTGGAAAATTTGAAGTGCCCTTTGGAAATGTTAAAAATGTCCTTTTCAGAAAGATGGAGGTGCCCTTTGAAAATTTTAAGTGCCCTTCAAAAAAGATATATTTCAGATGAATTGTTTCAGATAATTTTCTTGAAGGAATTAGTCTTTTTCTTCAAGAAATTTATTTAGGATAAATTATTTAAAATAATTCAGCTCCTTAGCTAAATGAAAAGTTCAAATGAATAACACTTTAGTCAAAAATAAAAGACCCAAAAGGATTACTATGAAAAGGCTTAGTAAAAGACCATAAACAAACTTTATAAAAGAATAGGACTTATACATTTGTTGTGGGATTATATATAACACTTCTACTAAATAAAACCTATATACTGGTCCTAGCTAAAGGTATAGACATTGGTGGCTATGTTTTCAAATAGGGGTACCCAAGTTTGGCTTGAAGGGCTAAAATTTGGTAAACAAATTGGTGACTCATAGGGGTAGTATGCCTGTTATACTGACCAGACTAGTAGTCAAATTAATCCATAGGGTATGGAGTCATCTAAAGACACTCAAATAAGGAAACATTGGCCATGACTCAAAACATTGAACAACACACTAGACCTGAAGGAAAACCAATGCTATATGATAAAAAACATAACAAGAACAAAACAAACAAGACACAAATCAAAGTAGGACACAAGACAAACACATGTGCATAATAATTTAGGGGAAAATAAGACATAACTAAAAGCAAACTAATATGTACATCTAACATGATATGTTTCTTCTCCTCCTAGATCAAAGGGGAAACTTCTTAGGTCTCCTTCATGGAGATAAAACTCATGGTGGTAACCAAGTAATTTTTTGGAGTGGAAACTTGGTGACTCACCCTTTTATTTTCCATCTTGATTGGCATGTATTCTAATGCTTCGAGTTCAAACATATCTTCTACATCCATGTATTCATATTTCTCTTAGAGGTATATTTTATGCTAGTCTTTCATGTTGGTGTATTCCATCAAGGCATCAATGGCTACAATATCATCATAATAGGGATCATTTGACTCATGGCTCTCTTTTTATGTATCATAGACCAACTCATTCTTTTCTATCTCTTTGATAATTTTGTCAAACTGATCTCTTGCTTCTTCATGGATCTTTTGGGGAAGGGTGGTTGGTTTGATGTTTGAGTTGAGGCAAAATCTTTCTAACTTATTCCAAAAATCATCATTTTCTTACTCAAGAACTTCTTCCTTAATACTTTTTTCAAACTAATGTGATCCCTCTCCTTCTTGTTCATAAACAAGAGGATTTAGCTACTCAACAACATACTCTTAAACCTCATTCAGCTTAGGTCCCATGGTCTGGTCATTATCTTCATCAACACAATAAGAAGGTTCATCAAATAAAGGGAAAGAGAGCTCACCATGCTTACATTCTCCATCCAAAGTTGACAAGTGAAGTTTGTCAATCTCATATTCATATTTATGGAACATTTACATCAATGTGTGACCTATATATTCTCTTTGAATCATGTCACTTTCAAGAGTCACTTACTCAACTTTATTCTCATGAAAACCTCCTAGAATATCCACCTCTTGAAATATGATTTAACTACATTGCTCATCTTTGATAATGCCTTCCATCTCATGTTCATGATGATTATCACCATGATGATGCTCATGGGGAGTACCTAGAATTATTTCATCTTCATGATCACTCATAATATCCTCTTGATCAACAAAAAAATGGATTTTCTCTTGCTCATTTGCCTCCCTCAAAAGAGGTTCTTTTTCAGAAGGGAATGAAGTGAAGGGTGAATGGATAGGTTCATGAGTTTTAAATGTAGGAGTTGGAGTATGGAAGCTAATTAAAGTTGAAGGAAGTGAAAATGGAGTGTGAGATGAATGAGAGGACCTAGGAATGAAATTTGAAAAGAGGCAATCACTAATGAGCTCAAAATTAGATTAGGAATGAGAAGTGGGGTGTTCTTTGAGAAGCTCATGAGGAAGAGGAAGTAATCCTTCGGATAAAATAAATTGATGCTCTTCCCTCCACTTGACCAAAAATTCATCCACATTAGATGTATCTTGATAACTCTCTTTAATGGGTGTATATGGTGTGTGTTTAGACATGGGATCTTTTATTGGGTCTAAACATTCCATTACACCTTGACTAAACAACTTCATATTTTACTATAATTCTTCAATCTACTTGGATAGAATCCCTTAGAAGAGTAATTCTTGGAGATCATATTCATCATCATGATGATGAGGAGTATGAGAGTTTTAACATGTAAAATAAGAGGTTTCTTGAGTAAGGATGGGAAGGAATTGAGGAGGACTAGCTTCATTTTCCACTTCACACTCTTGAACAATTATCTTTTCTTCTTTCTTACCCCATGATTCCACTATTTCATTACAACTCATGGTGTTAGTATTGGAACTCTCTTCTTGAGGATAGACAACAACTTAATCTTTCTCAAGGTCTTGGGATGGTTCATGATAGACATTTCTCCATTATGGGATCTTGACATCATCTTTAAGGACTTGATGAGGTTGAGGGAGACTAGGAAGAGTTTCTTGAGGATGGATGTGTTGATCTCCAAAGGAAATAGGATGACTTATTTCAAAAGAGGGATAAAATATAAGGAATTCAAATATTTAGTTTCCATATAAGGTTTTTCTAATGTCCTTTGGTGTTAGATTTCTAAGTGCAAAGGATTAACAACAAGAGTAGTCAATCCATTAGATCGGTTATAAGGTTGGCTCATTTTATTTTGGTGAGCAAGTGTTATTTGATAGAAATGATTTGATGTATAAGAGGAGGGTTTATTTTGAATAAGATAAGGTTACTTTGGTATGGAAAAATGTATTCAAGGTTGAATACCTTAAATGGATCAACTGCTCCATCTTACTAGTTTCTCCTTCATGGATTTCATGGCTTGATCTTGCCTAAACAAGCACTCATCCTTTCACATAAGCTCTTGATGATACCTATTCTACTCATTCAACCTATATATCTCTATAATTTGCCTCTCAAACTCTAACATTGTCTCTATACCACTCTTGGATTGACTAGGAGAAGGATAAGTAAGAGAGCTACTTGAGGTGATTCCATGAACAACACGAGCTTGATCAAAACAATATGAAGGAACACAAGGTCTATACTAATCAATAAAGAAATTATACATACCAAATATGATTTTTTGATACACTAGGGATGCCTGACCCACTGATTTAACTTAGAGTTACCATTGGTGTTGATTGAAATGCCTCCAAAAGGCTAATTAGTTGAAGAACAAACCAAAAGTTCTTCACCCCATTGGATAAATGGTCCACCAGGTGTGCCAAAAACTATTGTCACTTGGATATGCACCCTTGAGGAGATGCCTAAATATCCTCATCCATATGGTACCATGGATAAATTTCTCTTGCTATGGGTGACAATATTAAGAAATGAATCTCTAGATAAGGGGATCGCTCCCCTTCATGCACCTTTAAATCTCTCTCTATAACTTATCATTTCATGTATGAAAAGGGTTCTATAAAAAAACTAAGAAACCAAAAAAGTGATGCACCAATGTTTATCTCCTCATATTTGACTGAAAATATGCTACTTAAAGACTAACAAAGTTTTTTTTCACACAAAACTCACAACTACTTGTGCATTGTCACATCAACATTTCACATGTTAGATTCAAGAAGGAATTCCAATTTTAGGAGCATAACATATGATTCCAAGAAGGAATATAGTCATAGAACACTTCTAAAAAATCTATACACTAAGAAAAGAATACTAAAATTGACCTAGAACAACACTCTTTCTGCACATTTGGTAGGTAACCAAAGGTGACATGTTAGGAAAGATGACCTCTCACTAAATAAGAACAACATTATTTAAACCAATACTCAATAGTGTAACATATTAGTGTAAAAATAACTTGTATTATTTATTCAAGAGTCTTTCAAGAATAAATTTGGCAAAAATTTTCCCAATAACTAGTTGAGGATATTTTACAAGCTAAAATAATGCATATATATAGCCTTTAGGAGGGATTTCAAGCAAAGGGAGTCAAAGGGTCACTTAGACATGTGTCTATATGAGAGAATCATTTACATTTACATGTGGGAGAGAGGTGGGTGATCTATTCCATGCCAAAAAATGAATCAATTATGATTGAACCAAATACTTAGGACATTTTTCTATTTGTTACCTCTAGATTCCCCTTTAGGTTCCCACCAAGCCTTTTGACACCAACAACTATTTTACATAGTTTTAAATTAACTTTTTTTGGGCCATCATCCTTTGGGTATTTTATTCAAACCTTTTTTTCCATTATAATTCTTGTTTCCCTTGGACTTCTAAAATAATTCATTCCTCATACTTTTCATTTAGATAATTCCATAGATAATTTATTCAAAACAATCTTTCAGGATTTTTTCCCAAAGAAAATCCTTTGAGCATTTGTTTCAACACTTTATCCTAATAGAATTCATTTTAATCTTTGTATTAGGTCTTCTCCATTGAGATTTTGAATAAGGCACCCTGAGTGAAAAATACCCTTCAAAAGGATTGGGGTACACCTTTCAAAACTTCTATTTGGTCCACCTTCCTATGAAAATACCCTTAAGATTTTTTGTAAACTACCTTTCAAATTTATGAGAATGTCACTTCAAAAAATTTTAAGTGACCCCTTTAGAAAAGTTGAAGGGCCCTTCAAAAAAGATATTTTTTTTGGAAATTGTTTCAGATCATTTTCTCGAAGGAATTAATCTTCATCTTCATGAAATTTTTCTAGTACAAATTGTTCCAAAGAATTTAGCACTTAGACTGAATGAAAAGTCTAAAAATATAATAATTTAGTTAAAAATAAAATACCTAAAAGGATTACTATACAAAGGCTTAGGAAAAGACCAAAACCAAACTTTTTGAAAGAATTGGACTTGTACATTTGTTGTGGGCTTGTATAGAACACTTCTTTCGAATGAAACCTACATACTAGACCTAGCCAAAGGTATAAACTTGGGTAGCTATGTTTTCAAATATGGTTGCCCAATTTTGGCCTAAAGGGCTAAAATTTGGTCAACAAAAGCATGGAAAAAATGGAAGTCAAGTGTATAACACCTTAGAGTGTTTGAATGTGTTAGATATGCACATGTGCCCAACTAAAGAAATACCAAATGGGATAACAAAGGTGAGATGCACATTTTCATAGTCTATAGTGATCAATCAAAAGCTTACCAATTGTACAATTACATCAGAAAAGAACTCATAATTAGTTGGGATGTTCAATTCATTGAGCATGAAATTTGTGAAGAGAGACAAGAAGAAGATCATTAGAAATAAGGGCTAGTGGACCCTTTATTGAAATTAAAATAGTAGGTGGTACATCCACCAATGCACCAATTTATACCCCTAATTCATTAAGGGTTAATTCATCTAGTGGCATAAGCCATCAAGGAGGTCAAGGAGTTATTAAAGATTCAACATCATCCTCCTCCAACTCAAGTGAATGCCTAACAAGGACAAGAATCTTTCAAGATGTCTATGAGTAATCAAGGTATGAGTAAAATGAAGATGAAACTTTAAAATATGGTCTATTTTTGTTATTTGATCCTATATAATTTGAATAAGTAGTCAAGGACAACAAGTGGTGTGGGGTAATGGACAAATAAATGCATACCATAGAGAGATGTCAGACTTGGGAGCTAGTTAACCTTCCAAAAGGAAAAGAGGTCATAGGAGTTAAGTGTGTGTATAAGACAAAAACAACTCCCAAAGGAAATATAGATAGGCATAAGGAGATACTAGTTACTAATGGATATAAACAATGTCTTAGATGTGGTTACATTGATACATTTTCACTTGTAACAAGGCTAGAAATACTGGGGACAATAATAATCATGGATGCTCAACATAAGTGGAACGTGCATCAAATGGATGTCAAGGTAGACATCTTGAATGGAGTGATATAAGAAGAGGTTTATGTGGGATATCCACCTGGATATGATATTATCCATTATGGGAACACATTTTATAGGCTAAAAAAGGTGTTGTATGGGCTCAACCAAGCCATAAAAGCATGGTGCAGCTACATAGACTCATACTTGTTGAGTAACAGCTTTATAAAAAGTTGTAGTGAGCCTAGACTATAAATTAAAGCATGAAAATAAGGTATTTTTAGTTTTTTTTTGAATGGGGATGATTTAATATTGATTGGGAATGCAAATCATTCAATAGAATAGTGTAAAACAACCATGAAGAAGGAATTTGTAATGATTGATCTAGTCTTCTTGAAGTAATTTATTGGGATGAAAGTCAAACCAATGGATGAGAGAATATTTATATGCCAATATATGTATTCAAAGGACATTTTGGATATTTTAAGGTGCTATAAAATAATCCACTATCCACACCAACTAATACAATCCTTAAGTTCTGCAAGGATGATTACATCAGTAATTTAGACCCTACATAGTACAAGAGCTTAATGGGAAGTTTATTGTATTTGAATGCAACTAGACTAGACATTATGTATGCAGTCAACCTCATTTATATACTCATGAAGATACCAAATGAGACACATTGGTAAGTGAATAAAATTATATTAAGGTACATGAATGGAATAAGAGATTATTGAGTTTTATATTTAATAGCGGATGAGTTTTAGCTAGTGTGCTACATGGATAGTGATTGGGCTAATAGCCTTGATGACCAAAAGAGCACAGTAGGGTATTTATTTCATCTTGGATGAAGATCCATATCTTGGGCTTAAAAGAAACAACCCATAATTTCACTTTATATATCTAAATCAAAGTACATAGTACCCAATTTAGTAACATGCCAAACTATATGGTTGAGAAGGATACTTAAACATTTTCATTAGGAGTAGCGAGGAGTTTATATGGTCTATTGTGATAATGTATCATCCATAGAATTATTAAAAAACCCTATCTTTCAATGTAGGAGTAGGTATATTAAAATAAAGTATCACTTCATTCGATATTTAATTGAAGATCATGTGATAGAGATTAGTTTTTTCAAGTCAAATTAGCAATAAGTTGATATTTTTACTAAGCCATTATCAAAACCATTTTCATGCACTTAATATAAAGGTTAGGTGTCATTAATGTAGTATCGTTAGACCTAAATTTTTTTATGTCATCTCTAAACTCATACAATCCAACTCAAAACTCCTACATGCCATCTTTAGGCTCCTATTGTTGATCTCTAGATTCATATAAGTTAGCTCTACACTCATACAGTTCAGCTTCAAAATCTAACATGGTAGTTATAGACTTTGTCAGTCAAGTTCATAGCACATATATAGACTCTATCAATCCAACTATAAACTCTACCAATAGATTCTATATCATAGATATGAACTTTGTTAGTTTAGCTATGAACTCCATTAGCAAGCTATGAACTTCAGTAATGAAGCTTTGAACATGCATATAATAGGTGTAGAAGAGTTTGGGCAAATAAGGAGAATCTATAAGGATGTTTTTAAGTCTAAGGAAATTAGACCATGATATGAAGTTTAATAATAAGAGGGAGTTTTACAATATTATTTTATTATTTACCTACCTTCCTACCCATCTCCACATTGTTGTAGCCACCAAATTGAATTTATTGCTACAGTTTGAAATTTGAATGTTTTTGAGCCATTTAAATATTTTCAAAAATAATGGTGGTATGTGGAAGAGTATTCAAAAGTGGACAAATTAGAAAATAAAAATATAATGTGAAAGAGATAAAAATAGATGCATCAGTAGTCAGAGGAATAACATCAGCAAGTAAAAAGGATTAGAAAACATTACAACAACACACATTGAATTCAGTACAATAACAAGACTGTGTAACACAAAAAACATAGAGAAGAAGGGGAAGAAGAGAAGGATAAAAACAAAAACAATAAAAATATAATACAGAAGCAAAGTGCTAAATAGGAAAGAAGAAGAAAATATAATTTTTTATGAGTTTTACGAATAGTTGTAGATGTACAAATTTATTCACTATAAACATGTTGTAATAGAGTTGTAAGTGAATTTAATATAAGAAAATTTATATGTTTTTATTATTACAACTTTGCCTCTACTATTTTATCTATTTTAAGCTTGTTATTAGTGAAAAATTATACACATATTGGTAGATACAAAATCAGTCCATAGCTTCACCATTTGAGTGTTGTTCTTGTTGCCCACCTAGGCTTGCACACATTCTATATTTTTTACCAAAAAATGTTATCTTGTTATATGACTATATTGAATCTCACCCAGCTATAGTATTTTTTTATTCTTGTAAATCAAAGATGTAATATGTTTTAAATCAAGTTAAGAGGTGAGTCATTAGAGAGTACCCTTTCTATTTTCATTAGCAAAAGTTCCCTACACCATGTTCTCCTTGGGGAGAATTATTTTTCCCTCTATTTCATTATTAAAATAAGTTACTTAATCTCTTTATTGTAGCTAAATGTTTATTGTGAAGGGTTTTTGGGTATGCAAAGCATTATCTAGATGTTAGATCAATTCCTATTGATTAGTATAGTTTCATTTTAGCAATTTATTTGTGTATATATGTTACATGCTTCACCCTTCCACTTCATGATTTGTTTTTGTAAGTTTTGATGAGTTCATAATAGAAATTGATTACTATAGTTTGTAGTTTTCCTAAATAATTTTTTGAAAAATAATATAGCTATAAGCTTGTAGTAGTGGATGATGTGTGATAGATAGTATATGAATTCATTCTTAAAATTGTATTTAGTGTCATGTGGGTAGGTGATCTTCAAAAAATTGGTTGATATGCTTATGTTGTGTACCTTTGTTTAACATATTATGATGCATTTGTCACAAAAAAAAGCATTTTAATTTAATAATATTATGTCAATGTTAAATCTACAATGAATGATATAGACATACGAACACCTTCAAATGAAAGCACTTTGTTGAAAACTACATTCCATCTATTTGTATATGTCACAAAACATATCAAAAATGACAAGGGAAAAGTTTCTCTATGTATTCAAATTCTTGAGTTTGTGTAGCACTAAAATGGAGGTACAATTAAATGTGATAAAGATCTAATATTGGTCTCCAACAATGTTATTCATAGTTCTATCCCTAAATCATAATAAAGCCATCCATAGTGTCAATGTTGGAATCTCATTGTAATGAGGATAGCCCATGTCTGACTATTGTTCCATTTAAAATACCTCCACCAAATTTCTAATGCTTATGCAATGAAAAAGAGGAACAAAACAATTGTTGTGTTTGAGGTTCAAATGTAAGGACTATAGTTCGGTGATATTTGATATTGAAGAAGGAATGATTATCTTCAATGTGTTCTAAAACAAGAACAATGAGAGATATTATATTAATGTTTTGTTACTTAAACAAATTATCTCAATAGAACTGAAGATAACATAAAAAGTGTTAAGAATTTATTATAGTCAAAATTTTAAATATTAGGAGAAAAACTTCTTCACAAAATTTTCTTCTAAATTGAAGGAGAAAATAATTTTTTTATTTTTTCTATATTAACCAATTTATAAACTACCTCAATAAATAGAGGAATTTGAATCATTACAAGTTTTTTAAAATAACATAAAAAAATTAACTGAGCAGCAAAAAATTTAAAAAACAAAAAACTTTATCCTACGTCATTAAAGCTTCAACTTTAATACAAGTATTAAACCAATTACTATGTTAGAAATTAACTCAATATTCTAATCCTCCTCAATTTCTACCATGAGCTGATTCAACATTCATAGTGCCCCTATTATGTCTTAGGCATTCAAAATTATATTGTATTAATGCCTTTGTAAATATGTTTGCTAATTGGTCTTCTAATCTACAAAACTCCAAAATAATTTATCCATTTTTCACCAACTCTCTGATGAATTCATACTTGGTGTCAATATGTTTGGTTCTCTTTAAGAAAACATGATTCTTTGATAGTGCAATTTATGATTTATTGTCAGAAAATACTAGTGTATAATTCTCCTACTTATGCAATAGATCTATCAATACTATATGCATCCAAACTACTTGAAATATGTTAATATTTCTGAAATGTACTTTTCTTATGCTCATGAAATTATCACTATAGGTTGATTCTTTGCTTCCCATGAAACCAAACCTATAACAAAATGAAAAATGTATCC
Source organism: Torreya grandis (assembly GCA_037957365.1). NCBI lineage: Eukaryota > Viridiplantae > Streptophyta > Pinopsida > Cupressales > Taxaceae > Torreya > Torreya grandis. The sequence continues at coordinate 843,878 of JARHVA010006169.1, forward strand.
ATAAATACTCTTCCTATATTTTGTGTTACTTGCAAAATCACTATTATTATATCCAATCCAATTAAAACATTTGTTTTGGAATATAATATTCCATATCCTATTATTCCTACAACATATCTCAGTATTTTCTTCCAAACTTTCTAGTGTGATTAGTTTGATGACTCTATAAATCTTGAAATCTTACTAATTGATTACATAATATCTAGCCTTATAACTATGAGATACATCAATATTCTAATGAGTCTTTTGAACATAGTTGGATCAACATTAGAGCCCTTGTCTTATTTGTTTATTTTTGTACATATTACAACTAGAGTTGGTGAAGGATTGCAATTCATCATATTGAATATTCTCAACACATCCTTGGAATACTTATATTGAAAAATAAATATACCATTATCTGATTGAACAACTTCAATGCCCATAAAATATTTCATCAATCTTAAATTTTCCATTTTAAATTCTTTCTTCATTTATGATTTGAACATGTCTACAAATAAATTTCCAGTAAAGATTAAGTCATAAAAATATAAACATACAATCAAAATATAACCTTGATTATTGATTTTTGTGTATTTTTTAGGCTCACAATTACTTCTGATGAATCCATTTCTTGTCAAGTATGATTCAATCCAACTATACCATTCTCTTAGTGCTTGTTTGATCACATAAAAACCTTTCTTCAATCTGTATACCATGTCTTCATGTCCATGTACTTCATAACTTGATGGTTGTTCCACATATACTTCTTCTACAAAACCATTCAAAAAAGTTGATTTGACATCCATTTGGTAAACCTTCCAATTTTTTTGTGCTACTATGGCTAAAACCATTCTAACCAAATCATGTCTTAGAACTGGTGTAAAATTCTTGTTATAATCAATTCCATCTTGTTGATCAAAACCTTTTACTACATACCATGTTTTATACTTTTCAACTTATTCTTCTACATTTAACTTGGTATTATTGACCCATTTGACTCCTATGTTGCCTTTACACTTAGGTAGATCTATTAGTTCCTATATTTCATTTCTTTTAATAGTATCCATCTCTTCATCCATAGCCTTGATCGAATGATATTCCTTAGTTACTTATTAAAAATATACCTGATAATGAGAGAATAAAGAAAATTTTGAATGCAAATCTAAACTCTCTTCTCCATGAACATAAATTTATTTCAAACTTCTTATTTTCATACCTCTACCTTGATCTTAATGAGAAAAGTGTAGGATCTAATTCATTACTTCCTTGTGAATTGTGACTTGTATACACTAATAATTCACTTGGAACAAAATTTATTGGTGGTCTTATATCTCTTGAATTATCTCCTTGTAGATTTATTGTTAGACTAAATGTTTCTTTTGAACTTGGTTGGCCAACTTTCACACCTTATCATACTAGTTCTTCTTCTTCTTAAGGTAATGCTACTCCAACTATAATTATTCTATCAATACTTCCATCCCAAGCTTTATTTTCTTTAAATTAAACATCTCTACTAATAATTACCTTATTGGTAATGGGATTGTACAACTTGTAAGCTATTGACTTCTCATTATAACCAATAAAGATACATTTTTCACCTATACCCTCTAACTTTATTCTTATTTCTTTTTTGGCACATGTGCATATGCCACATAACCAAAAAATATTAAATGAGATATATTGTGCTTTATTCCACTCCATGATTCCTATGGAATTTTATCTTTGGCACTCTTTCTATGACATTTTTTTATAAGATAATTTACACATGCAATTACTTCTTCCTGATATTCATTAAACAAATGCTTGGCCTCCACCATGCTCCTATCCATATCCATGATTGTTTTGTTCTTCCTCTTTACAAAACCATCATGTTGTGGTGTGTATCTTGTAGTAAACTACTTGATAATTTCATGATACCTATAAAAAATATAGAAAATCATTTCAAGTGTATTCACCACCTCTATCTAACTTGAGTACCTTGATATATAAGCCACTTTATTTTTTAACCATTAATCTAAACTCCTTATATATTTTGAAGGCTTTAGACTTGTGCTTGAGAAAATATATCCAAGTTTTCCTATTGGAATCATCAATGAATGATAGAAAATAAAAATTTCCTCCTAATTATGGAGTATGCATAGGTCCACATATATCATTGTGTACAAGCTCTGATAGTGCCTTTGATCTTTAAGACATTTCTATTTGAAAATTTTCTCTATGTTATTTCCAAAAATATAAATCTCACATGAACTCGATGGCTCCCTAATTTGTTTTAATCATCTCACCATCTACTTGTTATGAAATAAACTCAAACCTACAAAATGAAGATGTCCATACCTTAGATTCCATAAACATGTCAAATCTAAATTGATTTCCTTATAATTTGCCTCAGAATATTCTTGGATTGAATTTTCACTCTTGATTTGAAGTGGGAACATTTGGTTCCTAATCATCTCAATCTTTTCAATCATCTTCTCACTTGAAAATTTGTTTAGTATAGTGCACACATTATTTTTAAATGGTACTCTATAACCTTTCTACATAGTTTTCCCAACACTCATGAGATTATGCTTCAAACCTAACAAAAAATAAACATTTGGAATATATTTTATTTCACCATGTTTTTGAATATGTTAATCACACATTTACCCATCATTGATACTTTATTGTTATCACCTAGCTTGGTGCATCCACTATCTAAAAACCAAATATCGAAAGAACTCCCTTGAGCAACATGACATGTGATGAATAATGACTTAGAATTACTTTTAGATACATCTAAAAAAATTACAATTTATTTAACCTCATTTTCTTGTTTTGTCTAGCACTCATATGCATAATTATCAAACTTATTGCAACTATGACATTGAACATTGAATCTATGATACCCATAAGAATGTTGATGAGACTAGTTACATCCTTTCCAACTATAAGTATTGAAATTTTTATTTATCCTTTCACTTTGATATAGACTTATCCTTCCATGTCTTTGATTATTATTTCTTCCTCTACCTTTGGTAAATGAAAATTTTTAATGATCTTGCTACACAGATTTATGAACTATAGAAAATAATGTAATAATAAAAATAACTTTGGAAATTAACTCATAATAATTCAATTGATATATTGATTAAATGCTACTTTTATGGGGAATCCTCCTTTGATAAAGCTCAATATAATAATATTCATCAATGCCTTCATTGGGCCTTAATACTTACTTAAATACTAACTTTATTCTAGAAACAAATACCTCCCATGTATATGTAATAATTTAAATATGCTACTTAAATATTTATTTTATTTTATGAACTTAATACTTCCCATGCACATGGGATAATTCAAATATACTAAAGGGATGACTTACAAAGCATATGCATCCATAGTGACTTATACACTAATAATGAAAAGAGAAAGGTACGACACAGGGTCCTAATATCACCTCCCCTTACAAAAGTCTTTATTTTCAAATATTTAGATGTGGGAATCATTGCTAAATTTGGAATAATGGTTCCCATGTGGCATTTTTGGGTTGCATGTTATGCCATTAGATTAAGAATTTTGTGATGGGTCAAAAGCAAATTTGGTAGGTATGCCTATCTAGGACAGCTTTCAGTTTGATAAGGAAGGAGAATTCCTTATCAAGTTTGTGTAACACTATTTACACTTTGATGTAAAGTCCAATAACTTTCTTTAAACAGGAGACATGAAAGACTAGCTAAATTTAGGAAGAAGGTGGAACCTCTAACTTGAATGCAACAAACCTAATCTATTAAAGAACCTTATATGGCCCATAAAAATTTAGGTAAATATTATGATGCCCTTATTGATTCAAGGATGATTTCTTACACAACTATAGATGAATAAAAACCATATCACTAGGTTAAAAGGTTCACTCATAGCAGTTTTGATTTTCCTGTTAGTTCATTCAATTTTATGTTAGATGGAGATTATCTTGTACGATGTTTAAAAACTAATCTCAATGGTATATAGTAGTGTTGACTTCCTAAATTAGGGAACTACTAGGTGTATAGGACAGTAGTATTGGGGGTGTTTGACTATAAACTACTTCATATGGAGTTATTTTAGTAGAAGTGTTGTATGAGGTGTTGTATCACCATTCTAAAAGGGTGAACCACTTTACCCACTGATTTTATTACTTTGATGCAAACAAACAAAGGAATTTTTTATAAGCATTTTTTGATGACTTATATCTAACCATCCATTCGGGGATGTTACCTAGAGCTCATCTTGAAGTGTGTCCATGTGCATCAAATATCTATTTCCAAAAATGGCTAGTGAAAGTTGCATCATGATGATAGACAATTGAAGAATGGATGTCATGAATATGAAAAAATTGATTGAATAAACTTATGAAACCATTGAGGTTGTATAAGGGTGGTTTAGGGCACAATAATGACTATATTTGGAGAGGTACTCGACCATAACCATGATCACTATTTTACCACTAGATTTAGGGAGTCCCTTAATGAAATATAAATAAATATCAATCTCTATCATAGTAGGGATGGGAAATGGTTTGAAAAAACTAGGTATCATTATGGTTTCACCTTGTTTGCATTGAAAGATATCACATTCGACCATCATATGTTTAATTTCCCCTTTCATCCCCTTCCATATTTTTTTTTGATGTACTTGCTCATATGTTTTGAGAAATCTTGAGTACCCTACTAATGGAGAAGCATGGATTTCATAGAATACATCTTGATGAAGGTCTGTTCTATTAGGAAGCATGAAATGATGCTTTTAACATAGAGAATCACCATCACATGAACAATGTGGTATTGCAAAGGGGTTAATGGTCAATTGTTGAATGATTTGTTGTAAAGAGGGATCATGTGTATGTCCTTGTATATAGATTCAAACTATTTTATAAGGTGTATGGGGATGGAAAAAAGGAATTTATAGTCCTCAAACATGTAGGAGAGAGCATTTGCCACTACATTTTCTTTACCCTTCTTTTAAGTCATCTCATAATCATATCCCATGAATTGGCTGACTCATTTCTATTGTGTTAGTGATGAGACAACATTTTTATAGGAAGTATTTCAAACTCTGGTGATTATTTTTTATTAAAATTTATTTCCTAAGTAATTATGGCCTTCATTTTGTTTTCATATGTAGACAAAACCAAATTTCATCTAGAAAGGGCTTTGTTAGTGAAATTAATGCAATGACCTTCTTGGAGAAGAATAACATCAAGGCCACTTCCAAATGCATCAATTTTGATGGTGAAGTATACCACGGATCAAATTGATGTTCTACACATAGCTTATTTGAGTTCCAAAAATGTCTAGTTAGTTACAACATCCCATGTGAATGCATCCTTATTCAATAAGGAAGTTAGAGGAGCCATAATCTTGCCATAATCCTTGATGAACTTGAGGTAGTATATTTTAAGGATGAGGAAGCCATGAATGATCTTGAGGGTCATTTATTGTTTTCAATTTTTCATGGCACTAATTCTATCTGGATCCATGTAGACTGCATTAGTATAAACAATGTTCCCTAGATATTCAACTTCTTCTTGACCAAAAGAACACTTGGATTTATGAACACATAATTGATTATATAATAGAAGTTATAATTCCATATCAATATGATAAATATGTTCATCCCATATGCATCTATAGATCAAAATATCATCAAATAAAATAAAATAAAATTGACAAAGGAAAGGTGAAAAGATTTTATTTATCAAGGCGTAAAATTTTGAAGCAGCATTTGTAAGTCCAAATGACATGACCAAGAATTCATAGTGATATTAATGAGTGTGTAAATATATCTTTGTAATGTCATAAAAATGTACATGGATTTGATGATATACAGAATGAAGATCCAATTTGGAGAAATTTTATACCCGATGGAGCTCATCAACAAGCTCACTAATGACCAAAATTGGAAACTTGCCTTTGATAGTGATATGATTAATGACATGAAAGTCAATTTAAATTTGTCATGACCCATATTTTATATGGACAAGAAACACTAAAGAATTGTATGGGATGGTGCTTGGACAAATAAATCTTGACTTGAGGAGTTCTCATATTAGTTATTCAATCTCCATTTTTTGTACATGGGAATAGGGGTATGGTTGGATGTTGGGTGGGATAATTCATAGGAGTGGGGTGTGATGATATTTAGGATGTGAAGGGGAAAATGCACTAGATATATAAATATGGTTTTGTTCTTATCAATAATGGATTGAAAATAAATAGGGTAGTTAGTAGAATCAAGGAATTGGAGTTGGATGGAGTGCAACTAGGTAATGACCCCATGTGAGCCTTTATTCATAATATTTTCCATGTGATGGGAATTTATGATGTTATTTAATATAATTAATAACCCTTTCAAGGTTTTATTCTTTCCACTATCATTTTATTTCATCCAAATTTTAGATAAGTATTATAGAATAGGTCCCAATGTGCAGAGACACTATACCCCTAAGACCACATCACATCCCCCTAAGGGTAAGGAAAACATATTTGAGTAAAGAGTTTAATAGATTATTACAATATTAACATTATGAAACTTCCCTTTATATGTCAATTTTTCCCCATTATCAATCATAACTTCAAATATGGAAAAAGGGTTTATAAATCAATTACATGCTTCATAATATGGGGATAGATTAAATTATGCATGCTACCAGAGTCAATAACGATTGTGAGAGGAATATTTTTAAATAAACCCTTGACCTTCATGGTTTTAGGGTTTATAACAATTGATATTACATGGAGAAAGATCTTAGGTTGGATTTTATAATCCATAGTCATTAGAGGGGCTTTATTCTACTTGAGCATCTTATAATTCTTGGATCTCATGCTCATTGTATTGCTATGGCAGTAAGTCTACATATAGCAAGTAATTATTTAATGTGATACACTAATGACTCTTAAACACTTTATCATAACAAATATAACATAATCCTTTCTCCTTACAATCTCACATATTTTCCTCAATAAGGTGCTCGATCGGTGTGATTGTGGTTGGTCGCTAGTGTGTTGTGCTATTTATGGGTGGAAAAGTGGGAAGTTGACATGTAGACACTAAAAAACCATACTAGATGTAAAAATGCCTTTGGACCCTTCTTGACCCTATTGGACATTGAGTCTAGTTGAATACATAGTTAACTAAATTCACCAACGTACTAACTTAATTGTTAATTAAACCTTTTTAACCCCTTATTTGACCCTTTTTGCTTTAGATACTCTATCATTGATGGTTAGCTTAACCATAAATAGATAGGTCCTCACCTTCCTAACTCATCATCAACTATGTGAAGGATAGTGAGGCACAATTTAATATTTTCACCTTATGTGATGGTAACAAACTTCTAAGCATCGTGATCAATACCCTCACCCTCTAGGGAAACTGTTATCCTCCATCTCTCTTTACCTATAAAATAAGGGGATTAAGAGGTGAAATGGATCCATTATTCATCATCACAATCACTCTTGAATACAAGTATTCTAGCCTTCCAACATCTAGTCTTCCATCAGTAACTCAATAACAACAAAAGAGACCCAAACCTCTTCCAAATTTGCTTTTGAGGCCAAATTACTATTACTCTAGCAAAATTTCCCCTGTTGTCAACCATATAAAAAGCTATAGTTATATTGTACTTGTTCTTTATTTCATTGGATTTTTAACCCCTATAACCTAATCAAAATTGTCTACATCTTATTTCCTAGCTTTTAGATCATTAATAGAACCATAATCAAACCATTCACCTATTCAACAACTTTTTTTGAATACCTTAAAAAATACATAAACAACCATTGATGGTTAACACAATAAATGATGGTCACCTCCAATTGCCAATGGTTACCTAATCACTGATGGTTAGTTTAGCTACCAACTATTTAGCCAACCACTAATGGTCACTATGGTGGAAAATAACAAGATTGATTTATGCCCTTAACCTTAACCAAACCTAACCTTTCATTTTCCTACTTGTTCATAGACCCTTTTCTATGTTTTTGAAATTACCTTCACCCACTGTAGCATGAGTATTGACCCACTTTTATGTTAAGCATAGGATATACTGAGAGGGGGGGTGAATCAGTATATCATATATTTTATAAAACTTTCCCTTAACCAAATTCTACTTAATCAAACATTCAAGATATGTAATAAAACTCAAATAATAAATACCACACAAGATAGAGAGAGACACCAGATATAACGTGGAAACCCAATGTGGGAAAAACCACAGAGAACAATCTCAATTATATGAATGAGCACTAACCCCTTTGTTGACCACCAACACAACAACTATTCATGAGCACCAACCCATAGGAGCACCAACCCCTTTGCCAAGCACCAACTTAGCAACAATTCCTAAGCACCAACCCATAGGAGCACCAACCCAACAACAATTCGTGAGCACCAACCCATAGGAGCACCAACCCCTTTGTGTATACCACACACCTATCTCTCAACAAATGATAGTTCATTACAACATCTCTTTCCTCTCTCTCACCTTTGCTCTTCTAAGCTAGATATAAAAAATCATCTTCATCTCTCGTAATTGATCTTCTAAGCTAGATATTACAATATCAAATCAACCTCTCTTTCTCATATTACAAATGGCTTCTCAAGCCTTTATTTATAGCTTTCCAAATGACCTTTGGCCTTCCCCCTTTGTGACCATTGAATCCTCATGTAAAATGGTGCCAAACTTATATGACCCTTCACATTCATGCCTTTGAAAAGTCATGTGGTGACCCTTCATGACCAAAACTATCCTTCCCACTTTTGTCCTTATCTTGGTGACTTTTCATATTCCTCAAAGTGTCCCTTCATGATAAATTGCACCCTTCCTCTTTTAGCTTCACTTGGTGACTCTTGGAATTCCCCAAGATGACTCTTCATTGGAAAATGCATCCCATCCTTCTTCTGTCTTTACCCCATGGCTCTTTGACTTCTCCATGGGCTCTTCTTTTGTCTCATATGCAACCAAAAATATATTTGTTAATATTAATGAAATATTAACTCACATTAGCCAAGATATATTTATTATAAGAAACATTAAATGCAATGGGGCCTTTATCACCAATAATGCTAGACCTTTGACATCAACGACAATATTTCCAACAATCTCCCCCTTTGTCATTGATGGCAACCTCAATCCTAAAACTGCCACATCCTATCACTTACACATCCTATCATCTGAAAACATACAGTAACTAACCCTTATTGTAGCAACATGTACCTATTTCTTGTACCTATTTCTACACCTATACCTATTATTCTCCCCCTTTGACATCAATGGCAAAGGGCTTACCTAGAGTTAACACTTATCTCCCCCTCAACTAATGTTGAACATCAATGGTAGGAAGTAATAGAAATTACTCCCAACTCCTCTCGCAGATCTTTGAATGTGTCCTTTGATCGTGCCTTTGAGAAGATATTGGACAATACATATACATTGTTCCCTATCCTTTGAGCATCTGCAATCAACTCATTTGAATCTTTTATTCTAATCTCACAACCTTCAACATGAAACTTTAATGTGTATCCTTGATCACACATTTGACTAACACTTAATAGATTATGCTTAAGACCTTTTACATACAAAACATTCTTAGTCTTAGTTCTTCCATAATCCAAACTCAAAGTACCTTTTCCAGCTATCCTGGTAGTGATTTTATCTCTGAATCTCACTGTACCACCATTGATCTTCTTTAGAGTAATGAAATTACTTTTATCTCCTGTCATATGCCTCAAAAATCTACTATCAATTAGCCATGGCTGATCTTTACTTCTTACATGCGAAGTTGTCTGAACCATCATAGAATCTTCAAATTATTTCTTCTACCATGAAAATGTCTAAACCTTCTTCTTGACAAATGGATCTTTGAAACTCTGATCCTTCTTGACTGACTCGAACACACTTCTACAATACTGAGCTATGTGTCTAAAGTTGTTACACTTGTAGCATACTATGGTCTCTTCATTAAAGCTTAATAGAGGAGCAAAAGAGTTGTGGCTTCTACTTGACTCTACTTGACTTTTCTTCTCCTTGTTTCTAAAATTTTTAGCTCTTTTTCTACATTATATTTTCTTATGACCATATCCATTATAATAAAAATAATAGCCATAAAAATACGACCTGTAAGGTATATCTATGACCTGATTGCCTTTTGTAGCTTTGTTCTCTCTAGCCTTCTTTGTTTTAAATGTCCTCTATATTCTTCACTTCTCCCCTTTTTGTTTCCTCATGTAAGATCTTCATCATAGCTCTTTTTATTTTCAAAACCGATCCCTATCTTATCTAAATTTGCTTTTTGACTTTCCAATAACTTATTCAGCATGTTAGTGCTATCCTCAAATTTTGAATCACTAACTACTTTATCATTGACTGCTTTCTCAATATCTTCTTTTAAAGAGGAAATTTCAATAACATACCTTTGACATTCCTTTCCATTTTTCTCAATCTAGCACTTTAATCTTTGATTCTTCTTCTCAAAAGCTTTTAACTCTTCTAGGGCACAAATGAGATCTCCTTCCATATTCACTTCAGCTTCCTCCTCTTCTTCTTCTTTGTCATCTTCATGTATAGCCATGAATAGAATCTCTTCTTCTTCTAAATCACTGACTCCACTATCTTCGATTGAGCTAGGATCCTTATAATATAGGCTCTTCTTCTCTAATCCCTTCTTATATTTGCCTTTGAAATTCTTCTTGTATGTAGGATTTTCTTCTTCATCATCGTTACCCTTATTTTGGCATCTAGCTAAAAAATGTCCAATCTTTCCAAAAATTTTAAAAGGTAACTTTCCTTGATATTTACCTATTCCTCTTTTCATCTTGTGAATGAAAATTGCTCCATTTTCATCTTCATCATCACTGGAACTATCACTTGATTTTTGAATCTTAGCTTTCTCTTTCTTTGATGTCTTGAAAGATGCTTCTCTCTTTGAGGTTTTATCTTGTTTAGTCTGCATCTCATATGCCGTGAGTATACCATGAAGCTCATCCATCTTTATCTTGGCTAAATTATTCATCTCCTTGATTGCCAAAACCTTTACATCATATCTCATTGGTAGAGATCTCAAAAACTTTTGCACCACCGTTGACTCTTCCATGTTTCTCCAAGACCTTAAATCTGATTTACTATCTGATCAACTCATAATAAATAACTTGCTATATCTTCTTCTTCTTCCATCTTCAAACTTTTAAACTACCTTCTAAAATTCTAAAGCTTAGCTTGCTGAACCTTTCCATCACCTTTGTAAATATTCTCAAGTTTTACCCAAGTTTCATGAGAAAACTTACATAACTTTAATAAATTTAGATTCACATAAACCACATAAAATAGATTTTAAAGCTTTAGCATTACATTCACTTGCCTTCTTTTCTGCTAGAGTAATTATAGATGTCTGTGGCTCTTCATATTCCTCCACCACTAATTTCCATATGTCAAATCCAAGGTCCATCAAATAAATCTTCATTCTCATGCTCCAAAAATTATAATTCATCCCATCAAACAAATGTGCCTTATTTGTATAAAATCCTTCCTATGGCCCAGCCATCATGCTTTCCCGATCTACCTTCAAGCTATAAAACTTTTCTAAAGAAACCTACTCTGATACCAATTGTTAAGCATATGATATACTGAGAGAGTGGGGGTGAATCAGTATATTATATATCTTATAAAACTTTCCCTTAACCAAATTCCACTTAATCAAACATTCAAGATATGTAATAAAACTCAACCAATAAACACCACACAAGATAGAGAGAGACACCAGATATAACATGGAAACCCAATATGGGAAAAACCATGGAGAAAAATCTCAAGTATATGAATGAGCATCAACCCAAACAATATTTGCAAGCACCAACTTTCAGGAGCACCAACCCCTTTGTTGAGCACCAACCTAGCAAATATTCATGAGCACCAACCCACATAAGCACAAACCCCTTTGTCGAGCACCAACCCAATAACAATTCATGAGCACCAAACCATAGGACCACCGACCCCTTTTCCGATCACCAACCTAGCAATAATTCATGAACACCAACCCACAGGAGCACCAACCCATAAGAGCACCAACCCCTTTTGTATACCACACACCTATCTCTCAATGTTACTATCTCAACAAATGATAGTTCATTACAACATCTCTTTCCTCTATCTCACCTTTGCTCTTCTAAGCTAGATATAACAAATCATATTCATCTCTCACGATTTCTCTTCTAACCTAGATATTACAATATCAAATCAACCTATCTTTCTCATATTACAAATGGCTTCTCAAGCCTTTATTTATATCTTTCTAAATGACCTTTGGCCTTCCCATTTTGTGACCCTTCAATCCTCATGGATAATGGTGCCAAACTTGTATAACCCTTCAAATTCTTTCCTTTGAAAAGTCATGTGGCAACCCTTCATGACCAAAAACGTCCTTCCCACTTTTGTCCTTATCTTGGTGACTTTTTGTATTCCTCAAAGTGTCCCTTCATGAGAAGTTACACCCTTCCTCTTTTGTCTTCACTTGGTGACTCTTGGAATTCCCCAAGATGACTCTTCATGGGAAAGTGCACCCCATCCTTCTTTTGTCTTTACCCCATGGCTCTTTGACTTCTCTATGGGCACTTCTTTTGTCTCATATGCAACCAATAATATATTTGTTAATATTAAATAAATATTAACTCACATTAGCTAAGATATATTTATTACAAGCAACATTAAATGCAATAGGGGCCTTTATCACCAATAATTCTAGACCTTTGACATCAATGATAATATTTCCAACATTTTATTATATTTAGTCATTTTATTTAGCAATCATTTTACTTTCTTTTTTTACTTAATTTCATGTCCTTTATGTAAGTACCTTAATTTTATCATTTTCAACTTGATTGTTATTAAGAGTGGATTGACAAGCTCTTAGCAAGCTTATGCTTCTTGGATCTAGCTCACACTATGTATTCCACCTAAATATCTTGATAAAAACCCCTTTTTAAGTGCTTTTTTATCTATAGGTTATTCATTCCAAACCAAAGTGGAGTTTTTGACATTCTTATAGGTTATGTATGCATCACCAAATAGGTATTTCTACAACATCCTTATTACTAGATTTTTATCTTCTTCCAAAATTAAAAAATGAGTAAAAAATAAGAGAACCATGACACTACACTAAAAGTTTATCTTATACTAATTTAGCTAGACCTAAGGTGGTCATTAAGTTAGTGTGATAAAACATTTTCAACTATGAGATGATTAGATCTTTAAGGCCATTAATAAAATAACTCTTGAAGAAGTCATCTGATAACCCTTTAGTCTGATTAGCCAATTTCTCAAATTCAATTTGATAATCATGAACAATGCCTATTTGGTAGAGTTTGGTGAGAGATCCTATAAAGTCCTCAAATTCTAAAGGACCAAACCTACCCATAAGGAATGATTCAATGGTTTTCCAATCATGTTCATCATTCAACTTGAGATACTAATGATACCATTGAAGTTCTTCTTATTCTAAGTAAAAGAAAACAATTTGGACTTTGTTGATAGAATAAGTATTATGAATATTAAATAATTGTTCCAATTGATATATCCATATCATAGGATATGTACCATTAAACCTTATAAATTATAACTTAAGCCCACATGATGTTTGTGGAGAATAGAAACTATTATTTGAAGAAGACTCCTATTGCAACTTCTTGAGGAGAAGGCTATTATACTGATTCAATCCATGCATCTTATTAGTTAAGTCAATGACCTCAGATTTCACTGAGGAAAGATCTTCCTCCATGATTTTTGTTCCTATATGGGTGACTACCTTAACCAATGTTGTTTTTTTGCTAAAATTAGTTTATTTAGGTTCCTATTGTCAAAAGTCTATCTTTAAGTTTGTAGTTACCACTATGCTAATTTGAAACTAGTTTATTTGGGTTGCTCCTGTCAGAAGTTTCTCCACAAGTTTTTAGTTACCACTATGCCAATCTAAAACTATTTTTTTAGGATGCTCCTATTAAAAGTCTATCTATAGGTTTTTAGTTACCACTGTACTAATCTAAAACTAGTTTTTCTATTGATAATCTATATAAATGGATATGTTTGATATGGGCCCCAAGTTTATTCTAATACTTAAAGGTTTTAAGAAATATATCTAGCCACCAATGATATTTGAATGAGTACCACTATCCATAAATTTATGGCCATGGATTTACCCCTAAAAAATATCTTGGTTTACCTCATGGATGGGAACTAGTCAATCAGCATGGGACCATTGCCCTTTACACTCGTAGGTCCTCTCAATGGGCTAGTTACCTTGAGGTTCCTTTAGTACTTCTCATAATGAGTTTTAGGGATATAGGCCCAAGTACTTCTCACAGTTATGTGGAAGGGTATTTTACATTAGCTAGACTTATAAATAAAGATGAAAAAATAGATATAATTAAAAATAGATTTTTTCAAATAGTGAAACTCTTGGAAACCCATTATTGTAAGTGAAAAAATCTCCAAAACTTAGCTACCAAGTAAAGTGCTCTGATACCAGATGTGATGAACCTACTTCACAGATTTACCAACTACAAAAAATAATGGAATAATAAAAATATATTCAAAAATTAACTCACAATAATTCGAATATGTTATATTTATCACAAGCCACTTAAAGTGGGCAACCTCCTTTGATAAAGATAAATACAATAATATTCATCAATTCCTTCATTGGGCCTCAATACTTACATAAATACTAATTCTAGTATAACAACTAATACTTCCCATGCATATAGGATATTATGCTACTTATATATTAATTATATTCTATAAACTTAATACTTCCCATGAATGTGGGATTATTGAAATATACTCAAGGGATGACTTAAAAATCATATGTGTCCATAGTGACTAATACACTAATAATGCAAAGAGAAGGGTAGGACACAGGTTCCTAACAAACTTGTGATTTAAAATATTTATCTAAAAAGAAGTATTATTCCTGTTCATTCTATATTCATAAGATAATAGAGACCATATCAACTCATTTATAGATAGATGTGTTATAATTTTAGATTCTTCAATAGCAACATGAATATAATTAAACTTACCAAGTACACTCCTAAGAATATTTTACACTTCATTATGATCAGATATTTCTTCTCTATGTGATCTGATTCGATTAACAACATTCATGACTTGACTAAAAAATTAGTTAACCAACTCTAAATCTTTCATTTGCACATTCTCAAAATTTCTCTTAAGGTATTATAATATATCAAATTTTACCTTGGTGGTTCTTTGATAAGTTATTTCCATAATATCTCATGCCATCTTGGACTTAGCTGCTACTACAACCCTAAAAAAATTAGACTCATCCATTTCCTATTGAATAAAAAATAAAGATTTTTCATCCTTTTTCTTATTTTATCTAAGATAGTCCTTATTTTCTTATGTCAAAGTGTAATAGAATACCTGATCTATAGGATCTACAAATCCATTCTCTACTAGGCTCCATACATCCTATGAACAGAACAAATTTTGCATCTTGATAAACCAAAAAGCCTAATTTTTACCTATAAAAGTTAGACTTTGAGGTTGAGTGACAATATTATTTATTTCCATAATTTGATATAGAGAATCAATTTTGTATTTATCCTTGTTGATGATACATAATTAGTATAGATTGATGGCTTCACGTGCCTTTCTCTTTTTTGAATTTTTTTATGGTAAACTTATTGAAATGATCCACTTCTTTTATAAATCTCCATAATGATTTTTTTGTCTTATCTACTAATTTATAGCAATAGGGTTAAGCTCAAGTATTGTGTTGTATTTATTATTATGGCCTCATTTCTTATTATTTTTTATTGCTACACTAATTTTTAAAAAATAAAAACTCCCATGCTAACTTTGTTTTTTCCTTACGTTGGTTTTTGTTTGTGCTCTGTCTCCTCTCTACACTTCTACTAGTTAATTCTTATTTTCCTGCACTTTGTCTAGATTTATCCTCTCCCTTACACTTTAATACCATAGCTAAAGGATCAAATAATTTTTTTATTTCTACCATATTAACCAGTTTACATGTTGCCTCAATAAAAGGTGGACTTTGAATCATTACAAAAGTTTAAAACAACTTTAAAATACCTTAAAAATATACTGAACAACAAAATACAAAAATGAAAAAAAATTATCTTATGTTATTAAAGCTTTAGTTTTAATGCAAGTTTTAAAAAAATTACTACATTAGAAATTAACTCGATATTATAACATAAAAGACCTAAAAATTGAGTGAGATTCATAATTATTTAATGTTAAATTAGGTTTCCAACATTTGGATGTCTTCTTCGAGATTGGTATTTAATAATCGCATTATATCTTATAAAATTAAGACACCCAATCAAACAAGATTTATATTCTTGCTTAGGTAGGAAGGGGAAACATTGCTTTATAAGGGGTGGTTGTAAATTGTAAACTAAAATAGTTTACTTGTGAGAATAATGTAGAAAATATTTAATTTTGTCCTTGGACATATGTTTCATAAAAGCAGAGCATATCATCTTGTAAAAACCACTTTCACTTTAGAATGTCATGCATCAATGTCACTAAAATGTTTACACATCTCCCAACTTGATTTGTCTATGTTTTTTCAAAATTTGGAAATGAAATTATTTTTTATATACAACTCCAACATATAAATATGGCACTAGAAAAGCCACGTGGATAAACATGTTAGCATAAAGAAGTAGTAAAGAAGAATCATGTTTGGTACATAGTTCAAAAATAACATCAAATAAAGATAATTATAAATTTTTAAAGTAAATATCAGTAGTTTTGTTAAACATACTTGTTAGCCATGTAACAACAAGGATTCTAAAAGCATTGTCTATTATCCTAGTTGAGTTGAAAGAGATGTTCTATCACCTTAATAGGTTTTGAGGTGTTTTATATAATAGGTTAGTGTAGTGTTTCCCCTAAGTGTTTTTGACACATGTTTTATTGTGTGGTTTATCTTTCCTTTCCTCTAAGTGTTTATGGCACATTTGTGTGTTTACTTCTTATCTCGTTGTTGCATTTGGGTGTTTGGTGTGAGTTTGTAGAGGTTTCCAATTTTAGTTGGTAGCATTCATGACTCCATAGCCTAATGAAGGTATAAGGCAACTAGTCTAGATGCACAATAAGCATGCAATCCTAGGAGGTCACTAAAGATGTTAGCCAAAATTTGGCCACCATGAATGGGAGTCATTAAAAATTTTAATTCAATTTAAACATAAATTTGTTGATAGCCATTATGAAGGACTTGTGTTAGTCATTAATGATCTAGGACAATAGGTAGTATGTCTCCTTTAGTACCTTTCAAGGTCATTTAACATGGTCTAGTTAGTAGCTAAGTCAAGTCATGTTGTCTTGTTATAAAATGGTCATTCTTTATAGACTTGATTTTATGATTAGCATTATTTAAGGTATTTTTAAAAATTTTAAGGTTATGCATGAAATCAAGTTAAAGTATGTTCAAGGAGATAAGGTCGTGACCCTTATAGGATAGCCATGGTCTAAAACTGACCAAATTTACTAATGAACCAAGCTAGTAAGTTTATCATATTGTTTTTCAAGCAATTTGGAAAGATTAAGGTAGTTTTGACAAGATTAAGGTATTTTGCTACTTAAGTCTTAATGTATACTCAAATATTGAGATGATACTTGATAGTTATAAGCTAATGTGAAAGTTGTCAAGGGTAATGATACATACACATGTATGTGTAAATACTTATGAGAAGTGTTATAACATGTAAGAAGGAGAAAGTAAGTCAAAAGTGATAGTTTGAATTAGAAAATGTAATCATTTCTCTTGCAAATAGTTATATATGAAATTTATTATCCAAGAAGAGAGAGAAAATGTTTTTCAAGGAGATAAAAGGATAAAGGCACATTGAAATAAATTTAACAAGGTTCAATCATGCTTGTTCAAGATTTAAAAAGTAATATCAAAGAAAAACATGTACCATATACTCCATCGAGCTCTTGGTAGGCTCACAATGGTCATCTTCAAATGCTTAGTAGTGATATGAGAGATAAATTCAGCACATGAGTTATTAGCCGAATATGGGAGCTGAAATTACCTCATGTTTCCATGCATTAGTATTGAGTTTAGGAGGTTATGCTTTATAAACAAATGCTAACATGTTAGGTAGGCCTAAAACCCTAGTGAAACCTTGCATGCTTAGTTTTGGGTATTTTAAATGAAGTTATTAGCTTGTTATTGATGTAAAAGGGTTGTGAAATTCCCTAAAATTCCTCTTCAGTCCTCTCAATCCATCTCCAATCATATTCATGGTTGTGGAAGTCACAAATGAGTAGTATTCTTAAAGTATGATGAGAATTTAGGTTTAAACCTAGAGGTTTTGTGTGACCATCAAGGTCCACATCCATATAAAGAACATGTATAGGTTGTAAGGCCATAAAAATATCTCGTAATAATCCTATATATCTATCAATAAGCTTTTCACTGGTAGAAAGGTCTAAGTTTGCATAGGACTGCTATCACAAAACTTCATCCCAAGAGGTTGTAGACATAAGTTCCAAGGTTTTCATTATTCTCAATATGACCAAATGCCTTGAGGATATAGATAGTTGAGTCAAGTTTCAAAATTTATGGCACTTTTTCCAACAATACTTAAAACCCTCATGAGGCTCTCCTACTCAAATAATCACTTACATTCACTTTAAGCAATGTACTAATGTATTGTGTGCATTGAAATGAGGACCAAGTGAGTTGGGAAAATCCATTTTAAATGACCAAAAGCATGTAAGAAAATCATGATCATAGAGATACTTTATTTAAAGGGTCATAAATGGAATAAATGGGTTATTAATGATCTAAAACTTAGGAGCTTTGGATAAAAGATAATTCAAGAAACAAGAAAAACACAATTGTAATAATGTTATCTCTGAGAAGAGATGTTTTCTTGATCAAATATGTACATCAAAACATATGCCTATCTTTGAAAAGAGATGTATGATTGTATTTTTGGGATACATATATTTTTATACATATTTTTAAGGAAGGAGGAGGATGTGGAAGGTCACCAATCTCAAGGGAGACGAAGTGGTTTGACTTGCATGATTTACAACATTACAAAATTCAAAAAATTATTATTTTTAGAAATATTCTTTTTTTAGACTGCACTATTAAAATTAAAATTTAGTACACTTACATTGGACATTATGGTGTCAAAAAAAATTGATCATAGCTCCATGTCATCTCATCATGTTTTCCTCATTCTTATCTTTCCAACGGTTCAAATGGGGAGTCAAATGGAGCTATGGTTCAAAAGTTATGGCTTGCAGAAGTTATACCGCCAATTGGGGTAGAACCAACACCCAAATTGTCACTTGAAATGTTTTTCAGATCAATGAATGAACAAATCACAAGAATAAAGAACTTATACTTGAAGGCGTAACACATAAGAGAGTCTAATGTGCATTTACTGGTCTATCTAAGGTCTAATGGAAAAATAGACTAATTATGTAATGATTGAACTATTATGAGAGGTTATAAAAGGAAAAAAGGATAAGAGTAACATGTTCACTCTTAATTACACCATAATAATATAATAATATTTTTAAAAGCACGTTCTATTGAACTAAATGTATAGGAGTGCAAATATGGACCTATAGGATGATGATAGTCAGTATATGAGAGTTTTGGTGTCCAATGTGGTGTTAATGGGCTAATATGAGGTCAAAATAACCTAAAGAACCATTCAATACTTTCAAATAATCATAAATTTTAAAAAGGATAGTTTAAGAGGGTTTATTCCAACCTACAGTCAAGTATTCCAAATCAACACACACAGACCTGTGGTAAGAAATTGAGGAGTAAGAGGATGTGTATGATGATAACGTATTTTTGAGAGGTATGGAAAGATTAAATATATATTTTATACCCATGTTTATACCATTAAAAACAATAAGGTGATAATAAGAGGATAACGCTCATTTTATAGTCTAGTTAGACCTAATGGGAACCTATAGGCAAGTTTTAGATGAATGAATGAAATGTTTTGATTATTTCATGAGAACATGAGGTGTAGGAAAGTAAAATAAGTATATTAATATTATTAATAATATCTCACAAATTTTTATTTTAGTTAAAAATTTATTGAAGTCAATAAAATGGTCTAAAAGGGCTAATTATGCTTAATATGCCTAAATAAGCATACATAGGCCTATGTATGAAATATGAGGAAAACTTGCTTATTATTGAATGGTTCATAAATTCAGGGGTGAAATTAGATGAGTGATAATTTTTGGGATAACATGATAAATATTTCAATCCTTAAGAAAAATAACAATTCAATGAAAGGCCCATTAGGGTCCATTTAGTGTGACTAACTACAAACCCCAGTTTTGAGCCTAAGGTAGATCCCAATAGATTGAATTGTCAATTTATTTATATAGGAATTGGTATAATTCATAGTATGTGGCACATACCCTAAGACAACATTTCAATTCTAAACTAAATATTCTGGTGCATCTTCTTGCCCAACAATCCTCTTTAAATGCACAATCATGCTCATATGGCAAATGAACTAATTTTTCGGCATGTGGGAATTTACATGAGAAGGTACATGGGATCCTAAGATTATTGGGGAAGATAGAAGTGATTTTTTAATAAATTTTTTGTGAATTATTTCATTCATCTAGGTCAACAAGTCTATGAATAATCCTTAAGACCTCAAGTGCCCTTAAACCCTACTTAAACCCCTGAATGTGATTTGATGGAAGAAACCACATTTTCAAGCATTAAGTATGGATTTGGGAAACCTATAAATCACTTGGTTAAATTTATTACCTTTCTTAGGAACCTAAAAATTAAGGTATTGGGATGTGTGAGATGAATTTGTATGGAACTAGCCTATAAAGTTCTTTCTTGAGCTAGTTTTTAAGGTTTTGAGATGGATGAACTCTCCTAAATAGTTATAGAGGTTACCTGAACCAATATAAATATTTTTTTACCATATTAAAATAACTTAAGAAGGTTTCATAGTCTTTATATAGTATATAAGTTTCCAAACAGGGTTAAGTGAATAAAAGTGACATATATGGCTTCATGAAGATCAAATGTAGGCTTACCTCAAGGTCTAGAGTGATAGAAGTGTATTATAATACCTTAAAAAATATTTAAACATCATCCAAAAATATAGATCCATGATGTAGATATAAATATCAAACTCAAAACTCAAGGTTACTTGGAACCTCCATTGCAAAGAATCTCTCTATACTCCACTAACTAGCTAAAACATAAACTAGTTGTATGATGGATTTCATTGAATGGTCAAAGCCTCATGGATTGAAATGGCATCTTCATTGAGGTGAAAGGTTAGATATCAATATCCTATGGCACAAAACCAAACCTTCCTTTGAAATTTATACCTTGATCACAACATGAGAAGGATTCATGAATTTTAACACTAATCTCACAACAAAGAAGATTTACAAGAGGTGGAATTTTGTGTATAACATCCTCAACATGACAAGTGTCAATTTAAGGACTTTTAAATACCTTTAAGAGTCATATGTGTAACTCCTTATAAAGGATTTATATTCAAGAATATCATGTCTATGAAAATAACCTCCTATGTCACTCCTTATAATAATTCACATCAACACCTGGTCAAGAAGTTTAATAGGTAGGATGATAACACACCATTTGTAATGAAATAACTATGAAGAACTCCTTCTATACCCAGCTTGTCTCTCTCTCTCTCTTATTACTATAAAAAAACCTTGAATGGAGTTTTAAATAATCCTATGTTCGTTATTGTGAAACCCTAAAAAAACTTGTAATTGAAAACATATTAAATTAATAAATATGACCAATTTTCCATGCTTATATGTTGTGTTTTTTTTTGTGAACTATGTAATTGTATTGTGTAATTTCCTAGTTTTTTATCCATGTTTGCTAACCATTGTGCAGAAAATACTACCATTACAAGTCATTATTAGTGTTCTAATTTTTTACATGTATGATTTTGAAGTGTAATTACATGATCTATACCTTCACAAGGTCAGGTGTTAACCTCTTGAGTACTAAAAAATGTAGTCTTGAACTTCTCAATGAACACTTAGGTGATAGTCATGTCAAGTTTATAGGTTATGTGAAAAGGATGTCTTAGTTGTCTTAAATAGTGTATAATAAATAAAATATAGGATTAGTGTTATTGGTTTATCACCTCCTTTATGACTTCATACAACAATCTTTTCCCTTTTCTTAGAAATTGAATAGCTTAGTAATATCTAGGTGAAGCGGGAGCTAGCCCAAACCTAGATACTCAATCCACTTAGTAGGCCACCAAAATCCTAGGATTATTCCCATGGTATATCTTAAGTATGAGGACTTCAAACACCCTCTCAAGAGTAATAATTTTAGCTATAATAGTTTTGTCATGCCTAGTGGGACCATAATTTTAAAAAGGTTGTCTAACATCTATATTGATCTTGGAAAAAATTTAGTTGTAGAAGCCTCCTTTATGAATCATCTGGTAACTCCAACAAGTTATAAGCTCATGGATTTTGACTAGTAAGACAAATTTTCATTCCATGTATGATAACAAGATCAAATTCTAAAGGTATTTCATTTGATTTTGTTGATTTGCCTTTATTTTTAGTCAAAAGAAAGAGGTTCCTCCAAACTCTTCCTTACAACAAGTCTCCTATAAGAAGGTTTCATTTTCCCTATAATCCATGTTTTCTCAAATATGGTAAGATGGATATAAATATTCCTTTTGTGGTATTCAATGGAGGATCTCTCCTAAATATTTCACAATATGATGATATCTTGATGGTAAACCTCAAGAGTGTCCCATGTTTTAGTTGAGAGAGCACTATTACACCCATTAATCATATATTGGATATGGATAACTTTTGAAATATAAAAAATGTCACCAAAAACAGTGTATCCATTACATTTTTGTCATTATCCTTTAAGGGCAAAGTAGAGTGGCATACAACCTTTGTCCCTAGTTTCATTGATTCATGGGTTGAATTAAGAGATAAGTTGATTAAGAGGTTTGAGGATAAGAGTGACCATTTATCCCTAGCTAAGAAATTAAGGACCATAAATATATCCCCTCAAGAATTCGTGCAAGATTTCAATTATAGGTTCCAAAATGCATTGCGTAGAAGTATAGGTTCCTTTACTATCTCAAGTCCATGAATAGTGACATAGTTGTTATGATACGGTTTATGGGAGGAAAGACAACTATGTCATAACACCTCATAATATTTATAATTAAAGATAAAAATAATCTTATCCAAGATATAAAAATCACCACAACACCTCATATTCCATTGCTTCTTGATATTAAACCTTTTACTCCAACTCTTTCTCATATTCCTACGCATACCAATAATTAACAAGATTCACCTAGCCATTTAAATTAAATAGAAGAGTTGAATAACTTGGTAAAAGTCCAAGGGAAATATATATGGGATTTAAATAGAAATCAACCTTAACATTATAATTCTTATCAAGGTCCTTATCAACCCTAAAAATCCTATTAACCCAATAGGCATCCTTTTTAATTCATTTCCTAAGCACATGGGCATATTACTTAGGCCAAACCATCCTAAAGTTTTAATCCAAATGTTGTCTCTTATTCAAGTGAACTAGTACTAGTTAACAACAATATTTTTCAAGAGATATACATTGTTAACCTTATGATCAACCTCATGATCAATTTGCTTATTAGAATGATACATTGAATCAACCTTTCATGGCTCAATATGGACTGATGCCTTTTATGACTCAATTTGAGGTGTCTAATCAAGGATAAAATAATATAAGGTATTTCAAATCATATGTCACTCTATTAAATTGGCAAGAGTAAGACTATGTGATAATAATTAGCTGGGAGAGATAAGTAAGATTGACACTTCCATTATAGTCATTACTAGGTCTAAGAAGAGGACAATGGAAGAAACATAAGGGGTGGGTAAAGGATATTATTAACATTCTCACATCCCTCAAATAATTAATATATGTAATATATCCCCTAAATTTTAGGAAAAACAAATAAATCATAATATGAAGACTATTGACACACCTCAAACTTCACAAGCACAAGCTTAAATATACATCGTAGTTCATAAAGGACAATCAAGTCTTGGTAATTATACTATAAAAATCATATATCAAATGAAAAAGGTTCATATGAGTATCCCAATGTTGGATAATTTTTTCATTCCTATTTTAAAATATCTACTCCAAGAAGAATTATCTAAACTCATCCTACTAGTAGGACAAGCAGGGAAAGAGGGTGTGGTTTTCACTAAGACTTCCACACCTAATAATAGATAGCCAATAAAGGATGGTAATCCCACTTAATTATACCTTTCTATTATTATTTTTTACTCCTTAGTTCACAATTTTATTATTTCTTGTGGTGTTATTACTTCAATAATGCTTAAACTAGTAGCTAATCAATTAGACCTAAAATATGAACTAGTTAGCAAGGGAATCCTACAAAAATATGGGTTAGGTAATAATAACTTAGGTATATTCAAGTGTTTAAATTTAAAATTTAATGTTTTTCCTACCTTTTTAGTCCCTCATGATGTTTTTTCTAATAGATCTGCATCCATATTTTGGCCTATGTGTATCTACTGAGTTTATAACCAATATTAGGGGTTATTTAGCATCAAATTAGTCCTACATGGTGTTTAGGATTAGATATGGTACCAAGGTCAAAATTTAGTTTGAACCAATGGTTAAGTCTCACATAGAACCTTCTATGCCTCAATCCCAAAATGTCATTTATACCATTATTGATGAAGAAGACTTTCATATTGATCAAGAACCAAATTATTCCATTGAAGGTGCATCTAACCTGTTTCTCAATGAGTGAGGCACTGAATATTATGTACTAGATCCATATAAACTAATAGAAGAGATAGGTATTGGTATGTACATTATTCATGAATAATTTGATTAACTTCTTGATGTAAGTTATTATTAGACTTTTGAAAAGGTTACATGAGGAAATTATCTTTTGCATATGGAAGATGATAATGTTCCATATATAGTGAAGCATGGTATCCACAAAGAGGATGTATTTTCACCTATCAAATAATAATAAATCTATCAACATGAGATTTAAGGAGGGTTAGATGACATGTGGAAATATTACCATGCCATAATTCAATATTTTGAATAGGTAAGTGGGCCTACATCTCCTTAAAATATATATGAACATGATGATGAGGTCAATGATAGTTATAACGAGCATAAAAAAGAGTGTGAAACCAATATCAAGAAAAAGATAACCTTGAAAAAATAGGATTAGGTCAAAGTAGATGTTTGTGAGATTAATGGGTAACATGGACACTAAATTGATCCTAAACAACTTGTAGATGTGTTTAGAAAATAATAAGTCAATTTATATGGATTTATAGACCTACCACATCAATTTAAAATGAATTTGAGATTGTGAATATTTATATGGTACCTAAGAATTACATTAAGAAATGCCAAGTGGGAATAGGAAAAGGTAAGCAGGTTTCAATGTGAAAAAAAGTTTGAAATAGATCTACATGAATGTTTAAAAGTATATTCAAAGGATATACTAGTATCTAGTATGGATTTAAATAATAGTAAGACATTAAATCACCTTAGTGATTAACTTGTCATTGATAAACATTCATCCTATGCTGGTTTGTTCTCATGGAGCAACAAAGATTATAAAAACTTTTTTTTATCATAGTTGAGTTCAAAGAGATGTTCTATCAACTCAACACGTTTTTAGATTTTGTATATAATAATTTAGTGTTGTTTTTATCATAAGTGTCTATGACACATGTTTTTTTGTGTAGTTTGCCTTTCCCTTCCTCTAACTACTTTCAACACATTGGTGAAACAAGCCTCAAACTGAAATCTCCAATGATTAGGAACCTATGACCAAGCTATACACTTATATTGGAATAAAAATGATTGAGATGGGGGGGGGGGTGAAACAATATTCAAAAACTTTTAGAACTTTAGTTTATCATTCATGAACTATCTAAACAATATAGTGAACTAGCAACACATTAAGAACTATGAGAATGAGACAAGAGCATAACACATAGAACACTTGTTCAAGTGGAAAACCCTCAAGGGGAATAAAATCCATTGATATATACAAATGGAATATAGTAACATAATATTAAAATCAATATTTAGTGAAGCACCAGCTTCACTTGGAGCACCAACCCCAACTAGCCAAGCACCCACTTGAGTAGGCTTTAACAATAACCTAATTGCAAGAAGGAACCAAAACCCTAGAGGAATCAACACCAAATAATCCACTTGATTTAATTGATCACCTATAATACATATTATTTCTCAACTAACCGATGATTACCACTTTTTTATCTCTTCACACTCTTAGTCCTATCAAATTGCTTTCTAGGCTTCTTTTCTTAACTAGGTCTCTTCAAGATAGATTAGGTCATTTGACCTTGATATTCATTTACAGTACCCATGTTATATCCTTATGATAGTTTCTATAAACCCTCATGATTTTCTAAAATAACTTATCTATCTCTTCAATGTGCCACATCTTCCACTTCAACTTGCTCTCTTTCTAACTAGCAAATTAGGTTTATTAGGCCTTGTTCTTATACTAGGCTATTACTCATATACCTATTGGTCAGATATACATAATTTAAAACTTATATTTATAATAAAATAGGCTTTATGACATGATAAAAACATGAACCAAAAATTATAATATGTCAGTCATATCATGTAGGACCAAATCCCCTTTTAGGCCTTCATTAGAACATGTTACCCTTTGAACTCCTTGGAACACTATAAATATTATCACATGGTAGGAAAATATCATATGTCACTAAAATAGACCCATAATAATCTTATATTATGTCTATTACACCTTTTATCTCCAATCACCACTTGAATCATGCCATTAGTATTGTCCATAATTAGGCCTCTGCATACCCAAAAAGTTTGTCTTGAACAACTAAAGAATAAACATAATTTTGACAAACAAAAATTGAAAAAAAATCACATATACAAAATATAAATGACATAAGGGTCATAAACACATGATTTATACTTTATAACTCATGGAAAAAGTACTCAAACCCTTCTCTAGAATTAGGCCACTCAGAATTGCCAATGAGCCTCAAAACATAATCATGAAAATTCAAACTTATGACACCTAAAATAACAAAATAAAGGAATTAAAAGGCATGAAAAATATCCTAAAACATCCTCAAAATAAACTCCAATAAAAATTTCGTAATCTCTAATGGCAATATTGGTTATGCAGACCAATGTCATGACCTCACTATATACAAACCTTATTGAGATAGACAAGTCAACTTGAGAGAATTTTTTTGATATATACAATGATATCTAAAATTTATATCCAACAATAACATTTATTATATTTCTTTAAAAATGTATCGATGCACTTGGATTCATCCCTAATACATGATAACACATTCTTAATCAACTTATCACTTCTACCAGGGTTTTTCATTATCTACACAATTAGGCCTATTAATGACTACCCAACTTGTATGAACAGTTTATCACCCATGAGGGATATAGCCTACTTGTAAACCACCATGAAAATTAAATACAAGTAAAAATATTAAACCTTCATCCATCTAGAAACTTTGGATGCTATAATAAACATTTGAGAAATAAGGCCTTTACTATCAAGTCCACTCACTCACCTGAAAAACCAATCACACCTAAAGATTAATGGAAGAGTTTCCTACATGATCCATTAGTTTTTATTTCTAGATGAAACCATTATAGGATATTTTAAATAATATATTTCACATCAAGTTAGTGTTAGGGTTTTATATAGGGTTAGTACTTTTTATGGTGTTAATGATTGTTCATAAAGAACTACCCCTCATTTCCAAAACTAATTCATGTATGTCCTAGATAGGACCCTTCCCCATCTCTTATCAATAACTAATTCCTATTAAGAGGTTACATATGCTAATGAACACTTGAAAAACCTTCTCAAGTTAAGAACTCTTCATTTTGTGCACTCAAGAGACCTCAAAACCACTTTTCATGCCTTTTCTTAAAAACATTGATCTAAAAATTAGTAATAGCACTTAGGAAAATATATCATACCACTAAAAATGCTCACAGTCTCATTTTTATCTTGAAATATGAATCTCATACCTCATTTGGCAACCAATTGTCTCTTTACATGGTTAGTTCTTGACTTGTAAACTACATAAGTCTTGAAATTGATCTTCAAGCCTCTTTTCATGAACTGTCCACCTCATTTCAATTCTCACACAAAATTTAACATGCTCAAGAAATTTCAAACATCCTTAGTATGCCTTGACAATAGATCATGATGCTCCATTAGGCCAAGGAGGGTCTAGAGGCAGTCTAGTTGCATACTAGGTTTGTAGGTCTTACCCTAGTAGGCTCACTATGAAAATATCATGAGTGATCCAATGCCTCATATGCATTGTCAAACAACCTAATACATCCTCTTATGCCTATATGAATTCATATCACCAAGTCACCTATCCCATACCTTCTCACAAGGTCTTTTTATGCAATGACCAGTGTCGTGACTAAGTTTCTCAAGCTCTTAAAACTTGATAACTGACCATAAAACACTTCTTGATGCTCTTATACCTTGATCACATGTCTTGAATGCTCCTAAAAAAATGTCATAACTATTAATGATGAAATCAAAAAATAAAATTCTTTGATGACCTCATGAATACCTTTCTTAAGAATATTTGACATTAATTACAACATCAATGTGAAAATTCAACAACAAGAATATTGCTCAATAATATACCTCTTTGTCATTGATGTAAAAACATATTGTATAATGATCATTCTTATCTCCAAATTCTGGTCTTTCTCCCCCTTTGACATAAATGACAAGGTGATGTTTGCAACTCCTTGGATCACACTCCTTGTAACTAAAATACTAAACACATAGGACTTATGAGTTTATGAAACATAATATAAACATGCTCGCCCTATTTATATGCATACCTTCTTAGAAAAACTCACATGTTCTTAGAGATAATGAACATGATTATCTCACCCTAAGTACTTAACTTTATCAATGATTATTAGTGGTAGTAATTACACCTAATTCATGTCTTATGTGTTCATAAGTTACCTTTGGAAGTGATTTGGTCAATATGTCTGCCATTTTATATTTTGTAAAAACATTTTCAATTTTGACACTTTGTTCAATTACTTGCTCTCTTAGAAAATGATACTTGATGGGAATGTGATTATTCTTTGAGAGCATAATAGGGTTATTTGAGATTCTTATAGAACTTGTATTAGTATAATAGATTGGGATAAGACAAACATACTCAAAATTTTAATCTATTAGGGTATATTTCATCCATAAGACTTGAGTGAAACATTAAGGTATTGTAATTTACTCTGCCTCACACATGGACAATGTTATTGATGGTTGCTTCTTTTTAATACATGTAATTAGGTACACACCTAGGAATAAGGATCCTCCATTGGTACTCTTCCTATCATCTATACTTCCTTCCCAATCTAGATATATGTAGGCCATCAGATTGAACTCCTTGATTCTTATATTCCATAATCCATACTCCATAGTCCCATTGAGATACCTAAGTATCCTTTTAATTATTTGCAGATGACTCTCCTTTGGATCTACTTGAAACCTTCCTACAAGACCTATTGTTTGCATGATGTAAGGTCCAGAGATAGTGGTTTACAACAAAATTCCAATCATTGACCTATATGACATCTAATTGACCTTTCAAGACTCATATTTCTTTCTCAAATTACATCTTGTGATCATGGGTATACTAATTATCTTGAAATCTTCCATCTCAAACTTTTTCAATATCTCTGTTATGTACTTGGATTGTGAGATGAATATACCTTTTTCAGATTGAGTGATTTGCATCACAAGAAATAATTATAGTTCTCCTAACATGGACATCCAAAAATCTTTATTAATCACCTCTGTAAAGGCCTTGGTCATGTTCTCATTGTTTCCACTAAAGATGATGTAATACACATAGATAAATACTATCAACCGATGGTCATCTTCTTTCTTGATGTATATATTATTATATACAACTCCTCTTTTAAATCATTGATCCAACAAATACTTGGTCATTAAAGATGATGTCATATATAAACAAATACTATCAGTTGATGGTCATCTTCTCTCTTGATGTATATATTACTATCTACAACTCCTCTTTTGAATATTTGATCCAAAAAATACTTGTTCAACCTATCATACCAAGCTATAATAGCTTGATTTAGACCATATGGAGCCTTTTTCAGTCTACAAACATATTCTTTATCATCTGATAGTGATAACCCTTCAGGTTTCTCAATGTACACTTCCTCTTCTAAATTCCCATTCAAAAAGGTAGATTTGACATCCATCTGGTATACCTTAAATAATTAAAATATTATATATACTTAAAATAGTATGATGGTCTCCAATATTGATATTGGTATAGAGGTATTAACATATTCTACCCCTTGAACTTGTGTATATCCCTTGCATACCAATATAGCCTTATTCGTAGTGACTTGTCCATCTTCACTCAACTTATTTCTAAACACACAGTTTGTGCCAATGACATTCTTGTCTTTAGGCCTATGAAATATTTCCCAAGTCTAATTAGTCTCTATTTGGTTTAACTCCTCATTCATAACACTTATCCAAAAAAATTCTTTACTTGCTTCTATAATAATCTTTGGTTCAATCTTGGATAATAGAGCAACATTCTCTTGATTTACATTGCTTACCCGTCTTCTCCTTTTTTGTGTACCTATATTTTTATTGATAATTATTTGAGATTCAAGTTGATCTATTTTAATCTATATTGAGGGTGATTTTGAGTCTTGTCTCTCTTCAACTTCTTCTTCCTCATCAACCTCTATAGTCTCTTCTTCATTCTTGATGTCTAGATTATCTAAAGTGCTCTTTGAGTATGAGTGAGATTTCCTTCTCTCATAAATATTTACATTGGTGCTTTCCACTATATTTTATAGTCTATTGTTATAAAATATATAGACTAATCTCATTTTTGAGTATCCTAAAAATATGCCTTCATTGTATTTATAATCAAACTTTCCCAAGTCTT
>JARHVA010006169.1:880000-980000 GCA_037957365.1 Torreya grandis
TCATCAATCAACTCATGAACACCTTTCTTAAGAAGCTTCAACATCAATGACAACATAAATGCTAAACTTGAAAAAAATGAATGATGCTTAAAAAATTCATCTCCTTCTAAACAACATAATTTTTTTAGTTTATATATGTGTCCACACACTATCTATACATATCATTAACCTATCAAGGGCATCTTCTAAGTTATACATAGGATCCAAGTGTTTTTAAAGTAATTCTAATGCTTTTAGATGCATTTTCTTCTAAATCTATCTAGTTAGGTCATTGTTAGGGTTTTATAGAGGTTTAAGAGTATATAGGAATATTAATATTGGATCATATATTTTAGGGACTTAACTTATGAATAAATTACACTAAAACCTTATATATAAAGCATCTGACCTCTCCTAAAATGAATATCCTCCCATGTAGAAGTTCTATATAGTTTTGATCATGTGAAGTTTCTTCTCAAGTGAGCAACATGAATTTTGAGTAGTTTTTACATGTTTTCAATCCAAAATGACTAGTTATGGAACCTATTTTACAACCCAAATTGAATTACACCTCTTAAAAAACTCAATGATCTCCCCCATGAAGGTGTGAAGTATCCTCTAATCTCATTTTACCTTGTACTCTATCTCCTAAGTGTCACTATCTCAATGAAGATTATAGATCAATAAGCGTAAGAGTAGGGTTTTTGATTTTTGGTATTAACCTTTAGATATGAGGTGCCTATCCACTACCACTGACATGAAGATTAGCTCTGAGGGCACTTAGAGTACCTGTGTTGGCATCATTAATCCATTTGCCTTTTATTGTATGTAATAGTATGTCACTTAGACACCCACATCTATCTACAAGGGTAACCAATTACAAATTCACATATAGGTGTCCATTATGAGATCATTTAAGAACTTTGAAAGCCTTTCTTAATTTATAAACACATGGTATATGTAAATCCTTCTCATTTCCTCACTCATAAGCTTAAATTAGTTTTCTCAAGCCTAATATGCATAGTGTAACCCTTGTATGTGCCAAAAACTTATAATTTGGATGATTAGGAGACCTATGGAGACCATTAGGACCATTTTATAGATCAAATAATTTGTTTGAATACATTTGGTGGCATAATTATATCATTGGGTACCATCTAGGGTTTAAAAAGGGTTTTGGAGGTCCACCATCTTAATGATGGATCATATAATATGGACCTCCAAACCAAAACTTATTATCATGAAACTTTATCCCATTTACCTTTTCATATCTCCTAAATATATTAGGATCTCATACAAAGTGGGTGTGGAGATAGGAGTGATGTAAGTTGTGCCTCAATATCTATGTTAAACAATTTGATCAGGTTAACTTATTAGTGTTCACTCATAAAATTGAGCCCTCAACCCCTATAATAATTTTATTTATTTTTATTCCACATGGATACTTAAGTTTCCCTAAGATACATGGGATTGGATCCCTTTATGGTGAAATGTTTGAGTGCTTGAAGATGCAGCTCAACATGCCTTCTCAAGCAAAAGAGTACGATAGAGCTAAAACCTAAAACTCAACATTCTCATTGCATTACCTTTCTCTAAGTGACTTATCTAGGGTATATAACTTATTCCAACACATATCAAATCATATTTAACTTTCATGAAGGTTTGGACTTATTGTTGAGGGAAAGTACAGTAATAGACCTAGATGTATCTTTAAGTCTTATAGATTTAAATTAGGTATTGGAACCTCATCCCCCCTATGGATATATTTTTAGACATAATGGGCATAAAAAATTTCTCAATCCATTACTACATTTTTCACATATTTTCATTTATTTTCTTAGACCACTCACCTACCTATACTCTCTTTTGTGGTCTACCTGAAGCATCACTTCTTAGTGCATAGGCCTAAAGTAATTGACATGATAATTTGAGTAGTTCTTTTAGATACTTATAGGGGTATGGCTAGGTTTAATTAATCATTTATTAAATTATGATGATAAACCTAAGACTCATATCCAAAATTTATCAATAGGTTTCAATTACATAGTCACACATAAGGCCTGTGTTGAACTGAGTATGTAGCTTCAAACTAGGTAACTATCCTTAGAATGATGTCACCATCTTGTGATGCCTTGTGTTTAATTATGTTTTATTCTCTTTGAGAATACAAATTCATAATTTTTGAGTATTTTTAATCTCTGTACCTTGTAACCTTCTTATTCTTGGCAACCGTGACTGACTGTGTGAGATTTACATAATCCAAATGCAACCATTCATGTTTCTCTATCTTTGGTAATGTGACCCCCATGTTTTAATTATTTTTCTTATTTTTCATCCTCTCCCTTCATTTTTATAAGTTGTATCATACATAGGATGAGGGTACAGACCATCAAAAATATTATGAGTGTTGAGTCATGCATATTGACTAGTAAGAAATCTATAGAACAAGTTTTTGAGTGAGTAGAGAAGAGATCTCTACAACATACTTAATGTCACCATTGATCTCTTATGTTTCAAAACATCTCTATAATATAATAATTTTATTAGTCTTATTATTTTATTATGGTATCACCATAAATAGTTTAATGACTCAACCACGATGCATTTAGGTCATTTCTTGTAGGTAGTTGTTCGCTCCATCAATAGGGTTTATGGCTATATGGCTCATTATTCATGAATCTATGGTTCTTGAGAAACTAAATAGTATTTAGGCCTTAATTCCATGACTTGGACTTGGGAATGGGGTGGGTGGCCTATGTGTAATGATAGTTGGGATATATGGAGTTTGAAATGGAGTGCAAGGCTTACAATAAAGGTAGAACAATAGTGTAAAGGTTATCAAATGGCAAAGGTTATTTTGTGTCTTGAAATGAACTATGATAACACACCTAAGATATTATATAGGGACCTTAGACACCTCTATGCATATAATAAATATAATATAACAATTTAAAGGCCACCAATGAGGCACACAATGTAAGAAAATGAAACTTACGAATTTCCAAAAAACCTTAACCTTTGCTAAATAACCTTAACTTATACTAAAAGAACTAT
This sequence comes from Torreya grandis, assembly GCA_037957365.1. Classification (NCBI taxonomy): domain Eukaryota; kingdom Viridiplantae; phylum Streptophyta; class Pinopsida; order Cupressales; family Taxaceae; genus Torreya; species Torreya grandis. The sequence goes on from JARHVA010006169.1 coordinate 883,034, forward strand.
GATGGTGTTTGAGGTAGATTAGTAGTATTTAGGCCTATGGGGATTATTTTAAATATTGATAATATTTTAATAAGGATATATGGTGTGAATATAACACTCCATGATGTGCTTTACTCTATTTTCTCAACTTTCAAGCCACCATTATATAGTCTACTACCTTCTTATGCAATGAAACTAACACTTGAAGGTCATATCACTTGGAAGTTCCATTTTATAGGATTTAAAACCATATAAACATTAAATTTGGAGTGAAGATACATGATTATCTTAGAGACACCATGATTATATCTCCAAACACTGTTCACTTTCATATGTATACATTGGATATCCTCTTGGTTAATGAAACCTTGCCTTCAATTTATAAACAATAGACATTTAGAAATTTCTCACATCAGTATGCCCAAACATGTGAACCAAATTATGAGAAGGCCATGAAACATCTCAACACAACTTGAGTAACTAGAAAAAATCATCATTTTTATCAAACATACCTAAAAATCAATGAGACCATCCTCTTTATTTTACCCTATGAAGATGAGTGTGGCGACCAAATCACTTAACATCTTAGTGAATGTTAATAAATATAAATAAAATAAACCTACAACCAATTCCCATGATTTTAAGGTGACCAAGTTTAATTTATTTAGATAATATCTTGGACCCTCATTCTCTCTCTTCTATATGGACTGAACACAAACCTAAAGTTATCTTCATGTCTGAAAATGATCCCAATGAGGAAGATTAAATGGGTTTAGGAAATTCAAGCATTAAAAAACTCTAATTTATTCCACATATGATAATATTGATCCCATATTATAGACCCATGACTCCACCTAAGCCAATCCGTACTATATGGATTCATACCACATAGGAAGATGATGAAACTTGAAAATTCTCTATGTTTTTTCATGTTTCAAACCATAAGCCATTATTTGTAGGTATAAGGAGGGAAATTAGTATTCAAGTGGTGTATGGAGCTTCATGGTTACAATTTATGAGTTTAAGAGGCATATTTAAGCACATGTTGGGGCCTATTTAATACTAATTAGGTGTTGATTTTTGTGAAAAGGGGTTTATTAATATATTAAACACTTTGGGTATGCCCTAATGGGGTACATGAAAGCTCTTTAAGGAGTGAAGGGTGGTTTTATTTTCCTTTCAAGGTCATGTGGAGTCATATTAAGATCAAATAATTCTCTTTTAGACTATATACATGACTTCAAGTGATATTTTGAAGTGAATATCATTTCAAAATTTATTAAAAGACCTTAGGACCTATTAAAGGATTAAATTAATCACCCATACACCTTTGTAACATTCTTAAAAACTTGTAATTAAACCATACCTTCCATACATTAAAAAATTTCATGATGACTCATCAACTGCATCATTTAAACATCTCCACCATAGAACTTTTGAATTGTTAAGAGAACTTCAAGGCCTATTTTGGACCTTTATACATGATAAAACACTATGAGGACACTTGAAACATGTTTAAATATAGATTATATACAACCATTTTGTTCTTAATAACATGACTATATATTGGACCTACTGCATTGGAAAAGACAATTAGCCATACATTTGACTACCATTATTCACCAAGAGATGTGACAACCATGAGGTCTTATGGAGGACTAGGATTCATGGGGCTTAGTTTGACCCCTTTATATTCTGAAGGGTATAAATTGGTCAAAATTTTGAGTGACTCAACTAGCTTGACTTTCCTGTTGGTCAAGAGAACTTAGAGGCTTTTTACTACCACTAATGATTTGGGTGAAGACTATTGACTACATATAGACCTTGAGTAATAATTGTATACCATTAAGATAAAACAACACAAAAAAAAAAAAGGGACAAGAAAGGAAAAAATACACAAAGTAAAAATAAAATTAAAAAAACAACAATAACCAAGCATGTATAACAACACTTAGGGGAAATAAACTAGCTACTATGTACAAGAGGACTTGGTGTTTCTAATAAAAATATTTGAGGATCATCCCATTTATATGGATAGTGAGTTCCTTGACACTAAATAAATAAAATTATAAATAATTCCTCTATTTACAACTAGTAATGATGTATGGCCCACTCCAAAGACTATCAAAGTTTGAATGCTTACCTGGCTTGGCACGATTTTCATCCAATTTAAGTATAATATCACCTTGTTGAAAGGTTTTGGATGAGTCTTTATTGTCAAATAATATTTTTACTTTGACTTGGATAAAACACATAGCATTTATGGAACTATATCTTGTCTCTTCCAACTCCCTCAACTCATTCATCCTCACTTCCATTGCATCACTATCCATGATCTCAAGATGGTGTAAAAGTTCCAAGGCTGGAATCTCAAGTGATATGGGGAATTTTGATTATTTTAGATAAAAATTAGGTAAGGAGAGTGACTAGTAGAATTATTAGGCATAATTATATCTTCCTAGAATGCATTCCTTAAATTTGCATGTTACTCCCTTTGATTGTCTTCCATTATCCTTTTTATGATCCTAATCAAGTTCTTATTAGTGGACTCTGTTAGTCCATTACCTTGTGGATATTAGTTGGATCAATAATTTAGATATATACCATGATTAAAGTACCACTCACACAGCTTTTCACTAATTAATGTTAAGTAATTATATGATATAATGGTGGAGAGGACCCCAAACCTAGTCATAAGGCTATCATAGTACTCCAAAACTATGTTCTCATTTACTTCTTTGTGTGAATATTCCCCAAACCAGCTAGTAAATTAGTTTTTATCCATTTAAAACCACTTATTAACATCATTATATGAGGTTTTAATCATACCTATGAATTCTAGGCCCCATTGCATTAAGGGTTTCTCAACATGAATAGGGTTTAGAGGCAAGGTAGCTAGTATCTACTTGTCGGTAAAAATAACACATTTTGGACACATCATAACCCAATCATGTGATTTTATTAATAAATTGGGAGAAAAATATCCTAATTTTATAACCTTTTATGCTATGGTTTTGGCTATAAATTTCACTTTTGTAGGCCCATCATGAAGCTACTCTAATAACTTATCAACTTGACTAGTCTCAACACACCTTAGGAACATGCCACTAATGTATTTATTATAGAGTAATCCATAAACCAAGATGTAGGGTATGTATTGAAGTTATAATTTCCTCCTTATTTTCCTATATAATCCCATATGATAGTCACCCATTTTTAGGAACTTCACTATGTCTTGGGTCTATCTGGAAGAAGAGATAGTTGTAGCTGCTTGTTGATTATATTGGACTACCAAAACCACTTATTTTTCTTCCTTATCATATGATACAATGTGATAAAAAATTCCCATACCGATTATCATCTTATTAACCTTAAAATTTATTTCATATTTATGAACTTGGTCACCCACGCATCTATCTTCTCACTCAAGTCCTTATTGAGTATGAAACCCTTTATACTAGGGTGAACTACCATCACAAAAAATCCTATTGTTAAACACCATGTGTCTAAAATGTTTTAAGCCTCTCATGAAAACAAGGATATTTTTTTCAGAAAATGTATATCTCTCCACATAACCTTCCAATGCTTGACTTAAGAAGGAAATGGGCTACTCTTGTCCTTCACTTTTTTGTTGCATGATTATAATATAAATAGTGTCACTTATTGAGAAAGCATACATGAATAAATATTATGTGAAATTAGTATTGAGTAGGGTGGGATCTTGGAAAATGGATTTATTGTTGTCCTTAAAACTTGTTTTAGCTTCTTTGATCCATGAAAACTCCTCATGTTTCTTAAGCATGTGAGTTAGTGGCCTCAATATACTAAAAATATAGGAATGAATCTTTTGATGAAGTTAATATTTCCCTAGAAACTTGGAAACCCCTTCTTGTGTATGGGTAGTGACAAAGCATTATCCCCATACATCCCCTAAGTTACATAAGTATCTTATGAACTGGCCTATCCACCATTTCTTAGATTTTTTTAAGATATAATTTCACTCCTTCATGTGTAACCATTTGAATGAAATACTCATCCTCATGAGTTCCAAAAGTATATGTAGAAGGTTTTTCATACAAATTATGTTGTTCAAGAATTTAGAGTATCTATTTCACATGTTTCAAATGCTCTTCCCAATTTTTAGTGTAAATGGGGATATCATCAAAAAACACCAAAACAAATTTCCTCAAAAACCCCCTAGAAAAAGTATTAATCAAACTCTAAAAGGTGGATGGTGCATTTTTTAGATCAAAACACATAACCATAATATCATAATGGCCCTCATGAGTTATAAAATCTGTTTTGGGTATGTCTCCATCATGGATATTTGTTTTATGATACCTAATATCCAGATCTAATTTGGTAAAGTAAAGAGCACCATTTAATTCATCTATCAAATCATAAATGATAAGAATAAGAAACTTATCTTTGATACTGTACTTGTTGAGATCTCTATAGTTAGGGCACATCCTCCATGTTTCATCATTCTTTTGCACCATGACAACTAGTGAAGAATATTCACTTTGGCTATGGTGAATGACTCATTCATCCAACATCTCATGTAACATCTTTTTAATTTCACTTTTCTAGTTATAGGGATACCTATATGGCCTAATGTTGGGTTTTCTACTAGTAGGAATAAGTTTTATGGCATGATCATGTATATGATTGGGTGGAAGTCCTTTTGGTATGTCACCAAAAACAAAATAATGGCTATCAATCACTTGTTATAGATAAGGAGGTGTAGATGGTTGAGATGGTTAGACTTTAATGGAAAAAATGTGAGATAAAAATCCTTTAACACCCTTTCAAATAATATTATTCATTTTATGGGAGCTAATAAGTTTTTTAGATTTATCCCTTAATCCCATTATCTCAAATGTCCTTCCCTTATAATGAAACACATGAATAATTCCTAGAAATTAATATCATTAGTGCCCAATGTGTTGTGCCACTATTCTCCTAGAATAATGTCATCTCCACCCATGGGAATAACAAACATAAGATAGTACAATGGGTATTCTCCCATGTCCAACTTAATACTATGCCATTTTCTTGAATAGCTGATAGTAACACCATCTGCATTCATGACTTAAAAGTGTAGAGTGGGATAAATGAAATAGTTCAAATGCATAACCAACTTATTATTGATAAAGTTGTGTGTGCTCCCAAAAATAATAAATATAGTGGCCTTATATTTCTTAAGGAAACCCACCAACTTAAGAGTTTAGGGAGTACTAATACATGAAAGGGCATGATAGGAAATAGTAGGTTGAGAGTATTCAAATTCCTCCTCAGGTCTTTCTACATCCTCACCAATTACCTCCTCATCATCTTCATCCTCATTGGCACCTTCGATGTAAAATATCTTATTTTCAACACAATGATGTTATTTATTCCATTTTATATCACAAACTTAACATAACCCTTTGGATCTATTCTCCTTAATCTACTATGGTGTCAATCTGGTGGGTTGAGGAACTGATGGTGCTAGAAATGTGTGATAATGATCAATAGTGAAAGTTTTTATTTTAACCATATAATTTTATTTAACTATGCATTTCCTTTAGATAACTTATGATAAAAATGATGGGTTAAACATACAATCCTCCAATCATATTATATCTTTGAGTCCACCCAAATAAAGATCAATCAAATTTTCCTCAGTGATGTCTTCCACCCATAAGGATTGATTCTAAAATTAATGAATATAATCATTCATAGTTCCTATTTTACATAGTTTGAATAAATAGATGAAGTATTTCTCATATAAATCATTATGATAATGATCCAATAAACAATTAGTGAAAATAGATAATATAATAGGAGTACTATTATTTTTATTTTTAGTACACAACTAGTGATACCAATTGAGCTACTTAGGTTGTAGATATAGAGATGCCACTATCTCCTTATGATAACTTAGAGTTTGGTGTGGATCAAAAAATTATAAATTTGGGTAATCCAAGTGAGAGGGTACTTACCATCAAACTTATGCATGTCCACTTCTAGGTACATTAATATCACACTAGGATTGGAGCTGTTAATATTGAGAAGAAGAGGACCTGAAGGATGTATAGGAAGGTTTTTTGGCTATAATTGAGATAAAATGGAAGCCAATTACATAGTGATCTAATGAAATTGAGTGTGTACCGAATTAATCTCTCAACTCATCCTTGAAACATCAATTTTAACTATAATAAAGTAATCTTTCCATACCAATCTCTTTATGTTATCTAGAAGTTGAGAAATAAATGGATCTAAAGTTCTAGATTCAATATCATCCCCAAATAGATTCTTAGGAGTTTTTTTCCCTGAGTAGTAGGACCCACCATGCACAAAACCTATGAGTATTTTCACTGCAAAAAAAGTGGACCAAGAGATGGGACCATTGTGATCATCTTGTCAAGATGAATCCAATGACTACTTTTATGTACTAGGGTGAAAATTTTTAACACCAAAAAAGTGTATCAATAAAATATACCGTTGTGATCATCTCACTAAGATGAATCTAATGACTGTAAATGTGCAAAGGGAAATTTTTATTTTCCAAACTTTTTTACATTTTTTTCCAAAAAGTGTTTTGAACAATACTATGCTGATAGAAAATATTAATTCTTCCTAGATTGTAAGTTATGTTTTTTTAGTCCTAATCGTAGAAGTCACAACTTTATAGATCTAAAAAAAATGACACAAGAAACTTGCCCAAATAAAAGATCTGATACCACTTGTAAGGAAATTAGTTAAATGTTCACACATAGTAATTATATATCATATATAATAAGCAAAGATAAGAGATCACTAAGTAATAATTGATAGTAAAGTAGAATAATGGATAATATATCAAAGCCACTTCAAGGGGGAAATCTCTACAACAATGTAATAAGAGAAAAATACTTAATATAATGATCAAATACTAATCACTACCTCATATATATAGTCTACTTTACCATGGTTATTCCATAGGTTGACATAACTAATAACATATATAAATGTAATAAGAATATGAAAGAGGTATGTAAGCCAAAATTTAGCCACACATATCCCTAAATATGCCAAAGGTTAAGGTCATAACATTGACTATATTAGATTGCCAAAACCAGTTATTTCTCCTCCTTAGCATATGATACAAGGTGATAAAAATTTCCCCTACATATTATCATCTTATTAACCTTCACCCCTATGTCATATTTCATGAACTTGGTCATCTAACCATCCCTCTTTTCATTCAAGTCCCTATTGAGTATGAAATCCTTTATACTAGGGTGAACTACCATCACAAAAATCCTATTGTTAGACACCATGTATCTAAATTTTTTTAGGCCTCTCATGGTAGCAAGGAATTTGTTTTCAACAAATTTATAACTCTCCTCATACCATTCCAATAATTGATCAAGGAATAAAATGGGATAATCTTGTCCTTCAATTTTTTTTTCCATGAGTATTGCAGAAATAGTATCACTTGTGGATAAATCATACATGAATATTTTTTTGTAAACTTAGGGTTTAGTATAGTGGGATCTTGTGAAATTATTTGCTTTATGTCCTCAAAACTTCTTTTATCTTCTTTACTCCATGAAAACTCCTTATGTTTCTTAATCATGTGAGTTAGTGTCCTCACCAATACTATAAATCTAAGAATGAATCTTATGATGAAGTTGATCTTGTGAAGGAAACTTGGCAATGCCTTCTTATGTTCAGGCAGTGACAAAGTAATAATTGTCTCTATTATCTTAAGGGAAATGGAGAGGCCATCCTTCTATATAACATGTCCTATATGTCTACCCTCATAGACTACAAATATACTTTTTTGCATATTCAAAGAGACCAAAAATGGCCTAAAAATATTAAACACCAACATCAAATGTGTCAAGTATTCCTTAGGATGCTTTGAAAACATAGTGATGTCATCAAGGTTGATGAACACCATCTCAATTATGAGCCCTTAAAATGACACATATATTGACCTTTGGAAGTTATCCCCTATATTGGACTATATAACGAACATCTTCATGTATGCATAAATTCCCCACTTGGTTGTAAATGAGGTTTTGTGTCTATTTTCATCCTTCACTGATATCTAATTATATCTAGAGTATCCATCAAGAAAAGAGAACATTTCTGAGCCTACAACCCTCTATATAATTTGATCCATAGATGGTAGAGATTAGTTATCTCTTAGTGACACCTTGTTGAGATCTATAAAATACACACACAAACATATCTCCCCATTCTTATTCCTCATAGGAACAAGATTTTCCACCCATAAATAATCTTTGATGGGGAAGATAATATTAGATTCAATACATTTTTTCAACTCCTTCCTCATATGGATTTCAATTTTAGGGTTGACCAACCTTTATTTTTGCCTCATAGGTTTGGCATTCTTCTCCAATTCTATAGTAAGCTAGGCCAAACTAGGGTCAAACCTTTAAATTCATGATATTTCCATTAAAAGACATCTACAAATTCTTGGCACAATGATACAAAGGCTACCCTCTCTTCTTTCATATTCACTTTTCCTAACTTCATTAATGTGTCTTTGAATATGACAACATTTTCTTAATGTTCCTCCTTTGTTGAGATTCTTATTGTGTCCTTCCTCAGCTGGTCATATTCATTGAAAATACTCTCCAATGTTACTAAAACTTTAGACAACTTATTTATCCTCAGTTGGATAATTTGGTCTCTAAATTGATGTTGTAACCTGCCCTGATTCATTGAGTAGAATTCTTCCTCATTTTGTAAGAATCAAGAAATATCTTATATCTTTTTAAAGCTTGCCAAATCACCTTGTTATTAGGGACTGAGGCCTACACACCACTTTGATTTGGGACTACTATTTGATGTCTTTAACCCCATAAACTATGTCAAAATGTGCCCCAATGATAGCTAACCAATTCATATGATGATTCATTTCTCTAGAAATGGAGAGAATGTCAAAGGCTTGAAAGTCATCCAAGTAGCCCCAAACCTTGTGTTTTTATTCCTTCAAAAGTGTATTCCTAATTTTACTTAGGCCTCTTACCTATTACACAAATAACTCAATGTCTCCTTTACTTTGTAAAATCTTGATTCCTCTCTTTCTTTCCCATCGTAGCCCATGAATGATGGCATCATATTCTATAGTATTAGAAGTGTGGCTAAACTAAAAAATTAGGGAATAATAATAAATTTTATTACAAGGGGATACAAGTATAACACAAACCCTACTCCCATTCCTTTATTTTGACCCATAAAAAAAAAGGTCCATACCCCTTCATGTTCTTGGCTTGTGAGAATTGGCATGGCAACTCCTTCTTCATGCATGCAATACACACCTAATCCCACCTCTTCAATTGTATTGTAAGGATAATATCCATGATTTTATAATACACACTCATTAAGGACAAATTTGATATATGTTCTAGTGGTTCCATAGGATTTTAGTCATTGGGGTGTTCATCCTCATCCAAGATGTTGCAAGTAAAATTTGATAGGTTGGGCATGTAGGGTTTTAAGTGGAACCTAGAAATAGGTTTAGACATTATGGTAACCTTTGTCCCATACCTAGTCATAAATACCATAAATTACCAATCATAAGATAGATACCTCCTAATTTTAGCAATGAAATCCTTAGACAAACATAAGGCAAAGTAGGGGGAAGGTCAACTACCATCACATCTTATGATATGGTATAGTTAGGACAAGTAGCTAATATAATCTTTAGTTATTTAAGAATAACTACAGTCTTAGTAAGAGACCCATCTAATTTTAAAACTCCCTTTTCATTAGGTTGATATTTAAGTCCCAATTTATTAGCTATAGATTTAGGCATGACAAAAGTGTTATCCCCACTGTCTATCATGAAATTATGCATAAGGGAATCACGTATGATTATTGAAAGGTAAAAGGGAGTTGGAGTAACTAGCTTATGTGTTTTTAAATCATGAGTTTGATTGTAATTATTAAGGGTTACACTTAATTTTTCTTCTTTTTTTTCTAAGACATGAAGTTTGGAGAGTTATTCTTGAAGGAGGTTCCTTTGACCCAAAATAAGCAAACCATAACACATAGGGAGAGTAACATGAGACTTATTTATGTAGTTGACAATGTTAAGATGCATGTTGGCTACCTTGGAATGCAACTTAAGGGTAGAAACATTGCTCATAGATTATGTAGTCTAAGGTATAAAAGGAACCTTCTAATTCTCCCATCTCCCATATTGTATCTCTTGACTTGATGATGTCTTGTGAATCACATCTTTAGTGGCAACCAATTGATGTGTCTAAGAAGGTAGAGAATGTACCCTGGCAAGTACTAAACTATCATCAACTACCCTTATCTTAGCCCTTGTATTGGTTGTAACTGAATTATCCACCTTGGCTAAATTCTAACCCTAATTTATTACCACTTGTTCAAAGTAGTGTCCACCTTATTGGAAGTTAACAAATGTAGTTTCACAAGGTACTTTATTTCCACTTACCAATTTTTGGATTGGCACCTCAACTTGAGTTATGAAAGGAGTGTGTATATGTAACATAGGAGGACTTTCCTTATGTCATGGAGAAGTTAGGTTATCATGTGATGGAATAATAAGACCTTGTTCCATAAAGGATGCTTGAGACACCTCACCCCTTGGAGCCATTGCCATATCATTTTAATACCCCAATTGGCCATACGACTGACCTTGTTATGCATAATTATTTTAAGTTAGAATGAAGGCTCTAGAAATACTAGCAACATTAGGAGTATAACTATTATAAAGCCTTACTATTGTAATATCCCCTTAACCTTGATGATTGGAATGATAACGAGGTCTATTATATGGATAGGGATGATAAAGGGGCTGATGGGGTATTTGATAAGGTCTATAGGGTAGATTTTATTATCTCTTCAAGACTAGTAACTTATTTTTTTATCTTTGAGCTAACCTTTTATTTTTCCCAAAATATCTACTTGGATACTATCTACCTGATCATGATTGTTTGGGGTTGTTAATGGAGCAATGGTAGGTATATGGGTTTGTTTTTCTAAGAACATAGGCATGAGGGGCCTAGGGGTCAATTTGACTACTTGAATTATGCAATTTTATGCCCTTATAATTATCTCATAGGATTATGGTAAGGTGTTCACCTAATTGAATGTATCTTAACTACCACATTAAAATTTAGATCCCTAAATTAGTACAAGATATCATAATTATGGGTGGGATTGATGACTATGTCCTATCCCAAGTTTTTTTAAATCTATATTTGAATTCTACCATGAATTCTTGTGAGGATATTTTGACTATAGTATGTTGTTATATGGTCACTCATATCTTTAAAATTATTATAGAATTGTTATCCAAACTTTTTGAAAGTGTTTATGGATGCATGTTTTAGGCCCCTATACCACTGTATTGTCTTACCCTTCAAATAGGATACCAATAGTCTCATAGCCACATTCTCTTGCGTTATGTTATAGATTGAACACAAATTGGTTATGTCTTCAATATGTTCTACATGGGTATTTGAGATATCTCATATGAAGTAAGGAAGGATTTTGAGGGCATAAATTTGTATGCCATCAAACTAATTGAGGTTTAAGGGGCTTCCACCTATAAAAGGTATAAAGGCTTGCATTCTAGGTCTAGCCATTAGAGGTTTATGATTTACATAAGTTATTTCTTGGGAAGAATTAGGAGAGTTAGGGGGTGTTGGGTTGGGATTTAATCTAGGATACCTTTTCCTCTTATAAATTTATAATGACAACTCAATAAACTCATTATCCTTACCTTTAGAGGAAGATCTTGTGGTCAACTTTTATATGTAACTTTACTTCAAATCTTCCATTAATGTACTTAAAGATTTTAGATGTTCTTCAAGGCTAAAATATCATGATCAAAAACACTTTAAATCTTGTCCCAATGAGTGTTATATAACTATTAGCAATCCATGTTTCACCCTTTGAAGGAGATAATTCAATTCTACTTCGAACTTGGACTAACATAGGACTGGCCTAAGGTTGTGGGTGACCTATAGTTAGATAAAAGCTCTAGATTATGGGGATAAATACCATGATATATCAAATTAAATCTTATACTAATTATTAATAATATTTGAATGAAAAGAGATAAGATGAAAAATTTAAAGGAAAACCTATACTAAGGGTGGTGATGCACCAATGTTTACTTAGCCTCTCTTAAGTTACCCTTGAACACACTTATGAATCTAATGAAAGACAAGAAAATAACTAAGATTATTTAAATAGTCATAATAATAATTATTTCATATGGAGGTCAAGTAGAATGTCTTAAACTTGAAGGAAAAAGAATGAAAGTCTGGAAGAAACACTACCAATCAACTCACTCTTCAACACAACTACCACCTATCAATAGTTCACATGACCTATATAGGATGATAACACAATACTAGGTGAAAGAGAGAAATTGAGAAATAAGATTAACTTCATATTTTTCTCAAAATAAAATAACATAACACAAAATAATTCTAATGAAGAAGTCTGTAAAAGTCCTTTCTCAATTGATTATTAAGATGTAGGATGGAATTTAGGTAGAGATTTGCTACACCTAGCTGATGGATAAAAATCATTGCCTTAAGGAATTAATATATATAATGTTTATAGGAGAGAGATGGGGAGAGATGGTGTCTAAGTGTTCATGAAGAGGCCATAGTGGTCATGCAGTAGCTACAGTAATATCCTTTACTCCCTTATGCATTGCTTGGTTGATAGGTGCCTTGAATGAGTTCCTTAGAGGAGAATTATTGTATAATTTTAGAAAATTTTGACTTATTAATATTACATGTACACAACCTATAGTCAATCCCCTCTCTATTTTTGATTTATCAATACTCAAAGAGGTTTAATTGGAACATTTCCATGAGGCATTATGTTGTTATCCATGCCTACACATTGGCCTTGATGAAGAAACTACCCAAAATATTTAGTAATGATAATTAATATTAGGTATACTAAATTGAAGGGATAGTTATACATTTCTTAATTTGGGTCATTAAATCTAAAATGCCCTTCAATACCCATAACCTTATATATTCTATTGGCTAAGCAGGCCTCATGGACTATTAGCCTAGTTTTGCTCATTCTTTATTTGGAGAGTCATGAGGGTTGAATAAAGACTTTTATCTATATGAGTGAGATTATTATAAAATATAATAAACCTTCCAAACTAGTATATATTCTTTTTAAAACACCCCATACCTATAACCTTGCCCTTATTGCATGATTAGGCCATCTTGACTAGATTTTATAGACTGGATGATTGATGAAGTTCGGCATAAGCACTTCTAAGAAGGTAAGTAAATATTTATTGATTTTAGGAGGTGAAAAAAGCCTCAAAATAACATATAAAATTATTAGGAACATGTGAGAAAGTGATTCATGTTATCTCCTTCTTAAATATGCTAAAAAATTGTAATTCTTGTAGGTGTCCATACATTGTTCAAAGAGACCAATAACCTATTAGGAGCCTCCTCTTAATGGTAATAATGATACATGTGTTTTATAAGTGATTATAATTCATATGGATGCATTTTATTCAAAAATCTATCCTGTCAAGTCCTTATTAGAGTTTTATATAGGTTTAAGAGTATCTAGGACTCTTAACATTGGTTCATAAAGGTTAGGGCCTTAACCTCTAAATCAATTCAACTAAAATATTATAGATAAATCCCTTCACCTATCATAAATTTACTATCACCCATGGAAAAATTTTGTACATTTTTGGGCATTTGATGTTTCCTCTTGACTGAGGAATATGCATTTTGAGTAGTCTCTAGGTGTTTTCAAGCCATAATGACTAGTTATGGCACCTCTCATGAAACCCAAAGTGACCTAAACCTATAATAAAACCTAATGATCTCCCACATGAATTTTTTAAATATCTCCTAATCTCATTTTACCTTTTCTCTATCTCCTAAGTGGCATTATCTCAATGAGGATGCTAGATCAATAAGCATAAGAGCAATGTTTCTAAGTTTTAGTCTTAACCTAGAGCTATGAGGTACCTATCTACTACCCTAGACATTAATATCACCTATGAGGTCCCTTAGATTACATGTGTTGTCATAATCAATCCATTTACCTTTCGTTATATGTAATAATGTCTCTTATTTAGACACTCAGGTTTGTTTGTAGGGGTAACTAGTTACAAAGATTCTTGTAGGTGGCCATTGTGAGATCATTTAGGAAATTTGAGACCTTATATTACTTCAAAAACCCTTGGTATTTTCAAATCCTTATCATTCCCTCACTTACAGGCTTAAATTATCTTTCCCAAACTTGATCCATACAGTGTATCCCCTACGTGTGCCAACTAATAGGTCATTTGGATGCTTATGAAACCTAGGGAGACCATTAGGACCATTCTCAACTACTATTTTTGAATAAATTTAGAGGCATAAATATATCATAGGGTACCATCCAAAGTATAAGATGAGTTTTGGAGGTTCACCATCTTAATGATAGTTCATACAATATAGACCTCAAAACCAAAACTTATTATCCTGAATCATTATCCCATTGACTGCTTCATCTCTCCTAAATATATTAGGATCCCATGCACTCAAGAATTTTTCTAAGTAATTTGAGAAATTTAACTTATTAGTGTTAATTCATAAAACTAAGACCCTCAAATCCTCTCATTATTTTATGGATTTTGAGTCCACAGGGGTACTTAAGTTTCCTTAAGATCCTTGGGGTTGGGTCCCTTTATAGTGAAAGGTGTGACTACTCGAAGAAGTATCTCAACATGCCTTCTCAGGTAATAGAGCTCAAGGTACAGATAAACCCTAAAACTAAACTTTATCATTGCACTCCCATACTCTAAATGCCTTCTCCAGGGTTTATAACATCTTCCCACACATATAAAATCATAATAAAATTTCCTAAAGATAAGGAATTATTTTTGAGGTGAAGGTAGGATCCTAAAACTTGATGGATCTTTAGTTCTTATAAGTTTAGACTGGGTACTAAAACCTTAGCCCCCTGGCAATGTATATATATATATATATATATATATATATATATATATATATATATATATATATATGTCATTAGCATATCACCTTCCTCAATCCATTCTTACCTTATTCACATGTTCCCATTTGTCTTCTCAAACCACTCATGAGCCTATATTATCTTTTGTAGCATGCTTGAAGCATCACTACTTATTGCATATGCTTGAATCAATTGACATGAAAATCTAAGAATTCCTTTTATATCCTTATAGGGGTATGGTTAGGGCTCATTCATCATGTTTCAAATCATGACCATAACCCTAAGCCTCGTCTCCCAACTCTGTCAATAGGTTTCACTTACACATCCACACATAAGGCATGCATTAAACAAAGTATGCAACTTCAGACTAGGTAATTATCCTTAGACAAACATCACCATCATGTGAGGCCTTGGGGTTCATTATGATTTCTTCTATTAGAGACTCCACCTTCATATGTTCTTATTATTTTCACTATATTTATCTTGGTTTTTTATCATTATTGGAAACCCTAACTAATTGTGTGAGCTTTACACAGTCCAAATGCACTCTTATAGGTTTCTATCTTTGGTAAGGTGACCCCCATGTTTTATTTATTTTTCTTAGTTTTCATCTTCTCCCTTGATGTGCATAGGCTATATCATACTTAGGATGAGGGCAAGGACCATCAATAGTACTATAATACTAAGTCATGCATACGGAGTAGTAAGGGGTTTATAGAACAAGTTTTTGAATGAGTAGAGAGATAGAGAGAGAGCTCTATAAAATGCCTAAGGTCCCCATGAATCATTTATGTTCTAACCCATCTCTATAAGATAAACTTTTAATTAGTCATATCATTCTCTCATGTGATTATGGTATCACCATATGGGCTTGAATGACTTAACCATAATAGATTTAGGTCATTTCATGTAGGTGGATATTTGCTCCTTCAATAGGGTTTATAGCTATATGGCACATTCTTCATGACTTGATGGTTATGAACAACCCTAAGGATTGTTTAAGCCTTGATCCCATGAATTGGACTTGGAAATGTGGTGGATGGCCTGTGGGTGATTATAGTGGGGTTATATGGGGTTTGAAAATGGAGTGGAGGGCTCACAAAAAAGGTGGAATGATAGTGTAAAGGTTATCAAATGGTAGAGGTTATTTTGTGGCTTGAAATGAAATGTGAGGAGACACCCAAGATAGGCTATAGGGACCTTAGACATCTCTGTTCATATAATAAATAGAATATAACACTTTGGAAGCCACCAATGAGG
Source organism: Torreya grandis (assembly GCA_037957365.1). Lineage (NCBI taxonomy): Eukaryota > Viridiplantae > Streptophyta > Pinopsida > Cupressales > Taxaceae > Torreya > Torreya grandis. The sequence continues at coordinate 899,273 of JARHVA010006169.1, forward strand.
CACACATAGTAAGGAAAGAAACCTAGGACATTCCAAAATACCTTAACCTTTAATAAATAACCTTAACTTCTGCTAAAAGAATTGTGAAGGCGTTTGAGGGCAGATTGGTAGTCTCTAGGATTTTGGGCATTATGGTGAAGCTTGAGAACCTTGTAAGAAGGATATTTAGGTGTGAATGAAACACTCCATGATGTGTTTTAATCTAGTTTCTCAACCTTCAAGCCACCATTACATAGTCTACTTCCTTCCTATGTGTAGTCATATAAAATGCAAAAATTGGTAACTTGAGCATGGCTAATGACACCCAACCCTTAGGTTCCTCTTGCTTACTCTCATGAAACTCATAGGCATATTTTAAATGATTCCCAAACATTTTTATCCTTTTAAAATTGATCCTAGTTGATTTAGACCTCTTTTTCCATGACTAATCTATCCTCCCAAGTCCCTTCTACTCAGGATAGTAGAGCCACACATGGACTATAACACTGGTGCCACTCCTTTCCTCTTTTGGTGCTCTTATCGAAATATATTTTTTTACCTAATGGTTAATTCCTTATATTTCCCCATCCTTATCCCTTTTATCCTAATGCGAGCACATTTAACCCATGACCAATAGATCCTTATAAAATCCCAATCAAAGATCATTTAGAAAAGGTGGGAAAATATCACTAAGTAAACAAGAATACAATAAAAAATACTTAGACAATCTTCCCTATTCTCTACATATAGATAGCTAGTACTATTACAAGCTTATTCAAATCCTTACACTAGTTGCTAGCCACCTCAAGTAATCCAATTTAACATTTTTGCATATTCATACACTAAGTTTAAAAAAAACATCAAATAGGAGAATTACATATGGGTTGATCCCTCTTCAGAGTATTTATATGTAGGAAGTGTACCCACATAAGGGGTACAGATACATGTTCACTAAATTTGACACACACTAACCCCTCCTCCCCCCTATTCTTTCTATAAATTGGATAACGCATAATGGATTATGTGGTTTGAAGATAAAATTTATTTTACGAGGAGATCTATAAACTTCCATCTACTAAAACATCATGGATAGGGTCACATAGACCTGACAAACAAAACCCAAAAAGCTCTAATCCTCAGGAAAATAGTGGTATAGGTGTACTCTAGTGTTGGTGCAACTCTTGTCCACTTTTGATGCTCCTATCTAATCATAAAATTAAGGTTAGATCTTAATTTATAGTAGTGTCCTATTCCTACACAATGAATGTAAGACCCTATCTCAGTTGTAACAACTAGTTTCTAACTAAGTCTTATTTTCTCCCTCGTATTACTATTTTTAGAAAGGTAAAAATTTTAATCTAACTTATACAAATTAGTAGCTTAATTATTGAATATTTATTTAGTGATTTTACTACTAATACCCTTCAACTAAATTAATAATAATACACCAATATTCCTAAAATTGTTAAGCCATTTGGTGAACCCGACTTACTTCATTTACATATAAAATTCATAGAAACCCTAGGATAAATTTCATACTAATGTTTCCTATATTTCTTACTAGTTTTTTTACCTACATAATACAATAAAAAAACTAGTATTAAATTTTAAATTTTTTAGTAATTTTTAAATAATTTTCTTTCAACCCCTAGTTGCCCATACTAGGTCCCAATATTTTCCTAGTAATTTTCCAATTTTTTTTTGATTTTTTAATAGCATATTAAAATTATAAATTCAATTAAAATTTCAAAATTCAATAGTAATTTGTAAAAATATTTATTTTTAAAAACCCTAGTTCAATCTACTAGGTCCTATTAACTCACAATTTTTTTAATATTTTTTTGATCTTTTACTTGTATATCTAACTCATAAATTCACTTTAAATTTCAAAATTCCATAGTAAATCTCAAAATAATAATCTTTCAAACCCTATTTACATACACTAGGTCCTATTGCTTCTTGAGGTATCACCTTACATGTTTGTGAGCTTTGTATCCTTTTTATGCATATTTTAGTTTCTTGTTTAGATTATATAAATTTAATATTTTCTACTATCATCTAAGTTGTTCTCCTTAGGCCACCTACTATCTTTACGTATCTTCCTTTACATGAAAGTGCAAGACTTAGTATAAATCCTCTTGAATTCACCCATATTCTTGAAACTCAGCCATATACCATGGATAAAAAACCAACTCAAGTTCCTATTATAGATTCTACACATCTAGATTACACCAATTTCAATGAGGATAATTTTGAAAAATAAAAATATGAGAATAACAATGATGATACAAACACTAATGTTCATTACCCACCACATCAAACTCTTGATCAACTTCTACCAATTGTTAATAATGATGTTGTCCTCAACAAAGGTTTGATCCTACAAAGTTTTTGAGAAAGACTCCAGGACTAGCCCTGAGATCTTACTCTTATTTTACAATCTATCATGAAAATCAAAAAGGGTAAACAAGTTGAGTCTTCCATTCCTTTAGAGCAAACAATTAAAAATGACACTATGGGGGAAACTATGTCTCAACAACCCCCTATAGTATCCCTACCTACCTCTATGCTACCAACTATAGCTAATACATATTTATTTCCTAATGTGGTATCCCTTGTGTAAGAGATAAAATTTCTTCAATCCAAGGTGATACATCTTGATCAAGGTGCCTCTAAACCAACATATGCTTTGGATTCTTTTTCTCTACTACATACACCATTGATTCATCACATTGATTCTACACTTTGTTCAACCCAAGCTTACTCTATATGATGGAAAGGGTGATCCAGAGACACATTTGAGATATTTTCACACAACATGCTTGGACTATGTACCAGATGATTGGTTTCTTACCAAGTTATTTCCATGAATCCTAAAGGATTATTCTTTATAATGTTTCTATAGTCTATCAAACTAGTTGGTCAATGCATTCAATCCTTTAGATGACATGTTCATATCTCATTTCATAATTAACATTGGTGATAAGGTTTCATATGCCCAAGTTGTACAATAAAACCAAAGGTCGAATGCGCATCTCATAGATTATATTCTCTAATATAAGACCATTTTGGCTAAGATGACTAGCCCCATGGCTGATCAAGAGTTATAATATCTCTTCAAATAGTGTCTTCTACCAGATTTGCATGAATCAATCATGTTTAAAATATTCTCTTCCTTTACTAAATTATGTCAGACACTACAAGAAAGAGAAGTCAAAATAATTTTAATGGGAAAATGCAAGTACACAAGTATCTCAAAAATAATAAACAAGAGTGACAATAAAGTCCCATACAAAGTCAAAGTCAATGATAGTAAGAGTCAGAATCAACCTAAAATTAATGTAGCTTTCAAGTGACCTTAGTGAGTGGTTTTATTATCACCTCCTCAGTAAACCTTCACCAATCTACCATTTTTTATAGCCAGAGTTTTATAGCAGCTATTGGAATGTAACATCATATCTCCCCCTCCTATTTAATAAGTTGACCCAACAAAGCCTCTTCCATATGGATATGATCACCATGTATTTTTTGACTTTCATAGTGCACTAGGTCATACAACAAACAGATGCATCAATTTGAGACACAAGATATAAGATTTGATAGATGGTAATCATATTAATCTTGGCACTTTAGTGGAGCCTCCTTAGGCAAAGTAGAGAAAACATAGGATAAAGCTTTGATAATCTTATTAGATATCTTTTTACAAAATTATAAATAAGAGACAAGGGATACATCAAGGGTTCACCATGCATATCATGCACATCTACCACCAAATACATATAGGGCACTTTCAATTCAGACACATCCTTTGAGTAACATGATTGGTGTATATAGTTCTAGAGTTATAGCTAGACCTTCCATCTCCTTCTTAGAGTAGGAGATCATCAAGGATGATTTAGATTATCATGCACTCTTTATTAGATCTTACATTCATAATCATCCTATTCGTAGTGTTCTCATACACAATGGATCTAGTGTGAACATGTGCACTGTGAAATTATTACAAAATTTGGGATATTTAAAGTAGGATATTACTTTAATAGACATAGTTATTATTGGATTCAATGGGCACATATAGAGTTCATTGGGTTATATGATACTTCCTCTATAGGTTGGTCTAACACACATGACCACACAATTTACTATAGTTCCTAGTGTAGGATTTTTTGATATGATACTTGGTAAACCATGGATTTAGAAACTTCAAGTAGCACCTTATACTATTCATAGATGTGTGAAATTAATTTATGATAATGAGGTTGTTACAGTTGGTGGAGTTCATTATGAGTTAGCAATCCCCACTTCAAATCCATCTTCTACTTTGTATTTACAAGTTTTAGTTCAACCTCCAATTTTAGTTTCTCCACCACTTATAGTTCTTCCTATAGTTCTGATTCTAACATAGTTGAGGCATCCATCTACAACACAAAGAGTTCATACAACTCCATATCCTCAAGATTATAAATAGCTTCTAGCTATAGTGTTCAAACCCATGGTAGTATAATTGATATATCATACATCTACTCATAGATCACATGCTTAGAGAGCTTATCTTACTACCATATGGGTTGTTAAGAGGCCTATAGTTGAATCCACTTCTCAGAGATATAGGGGGACCCCACACCCAATTTATACTTTAGATATTTTAGAGCATTTACAACATATATAAATTTTAGAACCATGGTCTCAACATTTACATCATGTTTCATGATCACGAATGATCCCTCTCATTGATACAAGACACCATGATAGGGAGTCTCCCATGAGACTCATCAACTAGTATCATCTCTGCTCAGTATTACCTATACATAATTTAATATGGTTTATTATGCATAGTCTTATTATGATTGATTATACATAGCTAAAATCTCAAAAGTCCAAAAATAATAAAACATATCAAAAACACAAAAACATTAAAATATGTCAAAACATGAAAAATATTTTGATTGTATGCATCATCCATGATTTATATTTCTACTATCATGCTAGACTTACATTTGTTGTTATATGATATTGTTTATTGATTTATCTACATTAGCATGCTTCAATTGATCTTCTTTGAGTGTGTGTAGTGAGATCTAGATCCTTGATTTCTTCCTTATACCTATTAAGGGGGACTCTTATATCTACATTTGAGACACACATTGATATACATACCCACTAGGGGCATCTTGTACATAACTAAACCATCCAGGTTATGTCATTCCTACTCCATGTACTCTAGTTATCATGTTGATGTATATTATTTACTAGTTTACACAAGTTAATATATCAACATCTCACTAGTTTATAACACTTGTGTTTTTCTTATCATATACCTAGTCTTGTACTAAAATGTCTTGCTAGAATCTTTCTTTGATTGGTTAGATGCAATTATATTTCCAATTATTAAATTTTTTACTTTCTTGTTTAGTGTAGCTAGATGGTTTGCATTCCTTGGTTCTTATTTTGTCTCATATATGTACTTTAGGACATTTTACAATATCTTTTTCTTCCATTCATGTGTGTGCTTCAGGGTATTTACCAATTTCCTTTACCTATACACTTTTATGTGATTATGGATTTCATTCCAACCTCACTTCTTTCAATTTTATGTTTATGTAGCATCTAAACATGCTTTGTATAATTTCCTTCTAGTTTGAGTGACATGTGCTCATGTCCCTTATTTGCTTGACCCCTTGATCACCTTGGTATGCTTTTTTCTTACCTTATGTACTTTTTTTTTTTTTTTTTGATTTTTTTCAATTCCATGATCCACATCATGTAGTATCTTGATTTCTTAGATGCCATGATGGATATCATGTTCCATCCCTCCATGACAACTAACAACTAATATCTAAAAACTAAAACTTCCAGTTCTAGTTCAGTATTTTACACATGATATTACATTGTTATATCTATCTAGGCATAACCCTACTGATTTAATAATCTCTTGATACAAACCATGCTATATCTTTAGATATCTTATCGATTATCATTTATATATCATGTATCTTTATAGCATGACACACATGCAAGGATATTTCTTTTGAGAGTAGTCATTTTTGGGTCTTTATTCTTACCCTCATTAAAGGAGGAAATAAACAAGGTTTTTTTCACAAATATTAGAGCTCTTAATATTACAAAATCTAGCATTCAACATACCTAGAACAACAACCAGACATAAAACTAGTTAGAAGAAACTAGGTAGATAGTGAAAATGTTAGAATAGATACCAGATTTGTCTTAGGATAATAGTGCTAAGATTGGACTATAGTGTTGGTACCACTATTGTCCATTTTTAGTGCTCCTATCCGAATAATAGGAAAAATAGACTATCCAAGAGAAGGTATAAAATTAGGTTTAGCTAAAATTTTGCACAACTAGACCAATTTAAAATTAGTAGTTTTTAGTACATTTTTTCTTGAAGAATCTAGATATAGGGGGAATTATCTATGACATGATGGATCTCACTTCTAGTTTTAGATATAGTAGTTAGTATAGCTTCTAGATTAGAATCCATGTTTCAAACACCAGTGATTAGGGGTAATGTGCATGGCACATTTGTTTTATTTTCTTTTTGAGTTCAACATTATCCATGAATTTTTAGTATTTGTGTGCCGTATTCCATATATAGGTGGTTGGTATTATTTCAAAGTGGATTTCATACAAGCCTAATCTCCATCTTTCATAGTGGCCAAGAGTGGCCTACTTTACAACATCCATTCAACTATCCATGCCAACATTGTTATATTATAGAGCATTCATGGGCTTCAAGAGACATCTCATATGACATACATTTCATACTAGTATCAGTTCATTTCTTCACTTCATAGGGAAAGGATGGAGCCAAAGGACTAGCTAGCCTTTGTATTTCTGATCCACCTATTTAGAGGGATTGGTCAAACAATCAAAACATTGATTATTACATGCATGATCACATATAATCACTTAGTAGGTGGTGAGGGAGCCAAAGAGTAAGCCTTTGAATTCTTGAGCCACTCTTGGAGAATTTAGCACTTAGCTCCATTCATGATATTACTCTTAGTGTAACATCATCTAGCATCATCCAACATCACTCAGTATCATAACAAGTTTTGTATCAGTGTATGCATTTGGTGAGTTATATTCATTCCTTTCTCTTCCCCTCTCTGTCTTACCCATATTTGTAAATTATTATTTTAGATATAACATATCTAGTAAGAAATGATTTACTCTTTGTCTTCTCTTACAGATTTGCAATTCATAGTGTGCTCTCTCTATGCACACCCAACATCACATAGCTTCATGAGCTTTACCCTTATAGGCATGTTCAGGTCTAATTTCTATTTTTCCTTTATCCTATTATTTCAATTTTCTAAATCACTAGAATAAGTGGGGGGGGGGGGGTAAATGTATTCATATAAACTGTAAAAAATGGTAACTTGAGCATGGATAATGACACCCAACCCTTAGGTCCCTCTTACTTTCTCTCATGACCCTCATAGGTATCTTTTCACTGATTCTAAGATATCTATAGCCATCTAGATTTGATCCCAGCTAAGCCAAACCTCTTTTTCCATGACTAATCCATCCCTCTAGGTCCTATTTGCTTAGGATAGTAGTGACATGCTTGGATATTAGCATAGGTGTCACTCGTGTCCACTTTCAATGCTCCTATCTAAGTGAATTTTTGACTGCAACAATTAATTTCTTCTATATCCCCATCCTTATCATTATTTTCCTAATGTGGGCACATTCAACCCATGACCAATAGATCCCTATAGAATCCCATTCAAATATCATTTGGAAAAGGTGGGTAAATATCACTACACAAGTAATAATACAAGTAAAACTACTCAAACAATATTCCCTATTCTCTATATACAGCTAGCCAATATGTTTACAAGCTTATTCAAATCCTTACATCAGTACCTAGCCACCTCAAGTACATTGAATTTAATATTTTATCATCTTCATACACTAAATTGCATAAAGCACATCAATTGGGTGAACTACATATGGCTTGATCCCTCTTCAGAGTATTGGTATGTAAGCAACATGCCCATCGAAGGAGTATGGATACACAATTAGTGAATTTTACACACACTAACACCCCCTTACCCCTCTTTCTCAAAATTGGTCAAATCATAATGGTATATAGGGTTTTAAGAGAAAATATACTCTATAAGGAGATCTATATACTTCTAACTACTGAAACTTCATGGATAGCATCAGACAAACTTGGTGAACAAAACCCAAAAAGGTTTGATCCTTAACATAATAGTGGTAGAGGTGGACTATAAAACTAGTGCCACTCCTATCCACTTTCAGTTCTCATCTCTAATCATAAAATAAAGGTCAAATCTTAGTTTGTGATAGTGTCCCAATCCTTCACATTGAATCTTAGACCCTGCCTCAACTATAATAGCTAGTTTCCATCTAAGTCTTATTTTCTCCCTCTTATTAATATTTTTAGAAAGGTCAAAATTGTAATCTAATTTGAAAAAATTATTAGGTTATTTATTAATTTTACTACTCAGAACCTTTAACTAAATTAGGAATAATACACTAATATTCCCAAAATTATTAAATCACTATGCAATGAAACCAACCCTTGAAGGTCATATCAATTGGAAGCACCATTTTGAAGGATTAGAGACCATCTAAACATTCAATTTGGAGTAAATAGATGTGATTATATTTTAGAAACCATGATTAGACATCAAAACACTATTCACCTTTAGATATACATTAGATATCCTCTTGATCAATAAAACGTTGATTGTAGTCTATAACCACTGGTAATTTGGACATTTATCACCTCTATATTCCCATATGTGTGAACTAAATGATGATAAATTCATGAAAATACTCATCAAGACATGAGGAATTATGAATAATCATAATTTTTATCAAACATACCAAAAATTCGTTGAAATCATCCTTCTTTTTCCCTATGGAGATGAGGGTGGTGACTAGATCACCTACATTATTAGTTAATTTTCATAAAGATTAAGGGACTAAACCTAATACTAGTGCCCATGATTGGAATGTGACCAAGTTTACTTTATTTGGCCAAGTGCTTGGACCCTATTTCTCTCTCCTCTTTTCAAGCTAAAAACAAACCCAAAGTTCTCTCCATGTTTGACAATGATCCTGATGGGGAAGATGAATCAATTTTGGGATTTTAAAGCACTGAAAAACTCTAGTTTATTCCACATATTCCAATAGTAAACCCATCTTATAAACCCCTGACTCCACTTGAGCTAATCCATATTATACAAATGTGTACCACTTATAAAGCTCTTAAAACTTATATATTCCCTATCTTTTCTCATGTTTCAAACTATAATCCATTATTGGTGGGTAGGAGGAGGTAAAATATGAGTTAGGTGCTGTATGAATGTTCATGATTAAAATTTATGAGTTGAAGAGGCATATTTTTGCATATGTGCGGTCCATTTGGTGGTAATTTCATGCTGAATTTACTAAATAGGGGCTCATTAGTGTATTAAATGATTTGGGTATGGCCTAATGTGGTTCATTAAGGCTCTCGAAGGTAGACATGGTGGTTTTAGTGACCTTTCAAAGTCAATTGGATTGACATTAAGGCTAAATATTTACCCTTTAGACCATATACATGACTTCAAGGGTGAATTTCAAGTGAATAACATTTCAAAATTTATGAAAAGACCTTAGGATATATTAAAGGATTCAGTTAGCCCAAATACACTTTCATAACATTCTTAAAAACTTGTAATTAAAACATACCTTGCATACACCAAAACGTTTCATGATGACTCATCAACTACATCATTCAAGCATCTCTACCATGACACTTTTGAATTGTTGATACCACTTCAAGGGCTATTATGGACTTTCATACATGCTCAAACACTATGAGGACACTTGACACATGTTGAAATAGGGAGTAGAGATAACCAATATGTGTTTCACAACATGACTATATAGTGGACCTGCTACATTTAAAATGATAACCAATGAGCATGATTTGGATTATCCTAATTTACTAAGTGATGTGACAAAAGTGAGGTCTTATGGTGGTATAGGATTCATAGGGTTTATGTTGACCCCTTTCTAGGCCTAAGGGAAGAAAGTGTTTAACATTTACTTTTTCCTTGTAATTGATTTGATTATGAATGTGCTATGATGAAATCCTTCTACACACACTTTCTCTCAATCTTTATTATTTATATAAAGCAAGCCTTTATTTGAATTTTAAAGAATCCTCTATTGGTTGTGGTGAAACCTTGACCAAAATTGTACCTGAATTTTTTTTGAATCAATAAAGAAGACTAATTTTCCATTCTTATATGATGTGTTATGTGTGAACTATATAATTATGCTATTATTGTGTAGTGAATGTTCACGTTCCTAGCTTGTTGTCCATGTTTGTTCACCATTGTAATCAAATAATTATATTATAGGTCATTATTAGTTTTATATTTTTTTACATGCATTATTTAATATTATACTTTCATCATTTATACCTTCACAAGGTCAGGTGTTACCCCCCAAATACTGCAAAATGCATTCTTGAGCCTCTCATTGAAACACTCATGTGATAGTCATGTCAAGGTTGTAGGTTATGTGAAAAATATGGCTTCCTTGCCTCAAATAATGTATATTAAATAAGTTAGAGGATCAATTTTATTGGTGCATAACATACTTTAGTATTTAGTACAATATTATTTTCCATTTTATTAGTAATTGATTAGTTTAGTAGTTATAAGTTGTCTTTCACAAACTTAATTTCTATCGTTTAAAAATTGAAGTCTATTTTTGGAATTAAAACCAATGTCATTTATAAAGTATCAAGCATGGCTCCAGAATTTAGGATTTTGGAATGATATTGTTGAGTTATTTCATTTCAAATTCATAATATGTTCATTTATACTAGAGCATATAGAGATAACTTGTCATACTCTAAGTTATAAACATCATAGATAGAACTAGTTATAATATAGTCTATGTCTGACATGCATAATTATCTTTTTTAGTCAACTAAGAGTTTCATGATTTTATTAGATAGGGTTGTTAAGGTTTAGGAGATTGTTCCAAGCTTATTAAAATAAGTTTTTACAACTTCTTGACTAACCAAACTAGGTTAACCATTGATATCCTACTTCGTTAATACTTAAACATAGAAAGGAAGGCAAAACCATTACTCAAAGTACTGTATCAAAAAGAATAAAATTGAGAACATATACTAGATTGAATGTATATTATATTTGATAATATATCTAGTCATTGATCATTCGCTAAATTAATAATATATTTTAAGAATAAAAACACAACTATGTAATTTAACTTGGGTAATTTAGTTTACAGAAAATATTATATGATAATCAAAGATGTACTCCCTTACAAAACTACACAGAAAAATAAAGGCATAATTAAGAATCTATGATTCATAAATCAATACCAAAATATTTTTACATTTAATACCATAAATTTGCTTATATTCATAACATATTAATTTCTCAATTTAGTATGTAGGTATGTCAACAATTTTCATTTTTTATGTGATGTGATAGTTAAAACACCCATAAAGACTTGTATGAGCTCATTATAACTCAATAAGAACCAATTCATGCAAAAATAGGGAATGAAAAGATATGTATGCATAAGCCACACTTTAGTATACTAAAGGATAAACAAAATTACGTACATGCTAATAGGAAAAGTTGAAACATAATTTGAGAGTAATTCAAAATAAATGTGATCATAAATCATGGATTAGTGTCTTGTAACATACTTGAAATAGGTTAGTATCAATAAATTGGAAGTGTGAGAATTATCAAACTAGAATTATGTTTATATGCTTAGAATAAGTATCTTGATATACTAGAGTTTTAGACATGGGTAATGCTATATATGGAGATAGGGAAATAACATATATGAAATAGTTTATAATCACTAGATCAAACAAGATAAAGAAATAAAAACATGTACATTAACTATAACATCAAAATAAGATATTAATAACTAACATTTACTTAGAAATAAAACAAGTGAGCATAATATTAAAGCCAATAGGTTTAAATTATGTCTAAGTTTTATCTTTACAAAACACTACAATTAAAATATATGATAGTGTTTTTTCTTAAAACATTGTCAATTATCATTTAAAGACTAAAACATCTAAATTTAATACAAACTCAATTCACTAGACCATGTAATTATGAGTAGTAGATGAGATATTCAAGTTCTTAAAGTGTAGAAAGACGTTATAAAACTCTATACCAACGAAATTTCCCATGCATTGTCTTTACAAATTTCATTTAGGATTTTTCCCTTAATAATGATAGCTATAGTTTTGCATGTCATTTTCAGAAGGGGTTTTTAACTTAGGTTGTTGAGAACCTACAGAAAAGTGGAAAACAAAGTAAAACATTAGTTTATATATGTATTTATTTGACTAAATTGATAATAAATATAATTATATTATTTATGACATGTGTGAAATTTACATGTAGTTGGAAGTGGCATAGCTTAAAAGTGGTAGCTAGAATGTCTTGATTATATTCATCAAAGGAGATTTTAGATAATTAAAATAGGTTCTCCCTCAACTATGCTTGATTCAAAGTGCATTCAATTTGTCCAATTTATATTTTTAGAATGCATTACAAATAATTCTTATAATTATACATTTGATCTTGTTTAAAAGCTATGAAATACATAAAATTTTCTATTGAAGGTGTTAGTGAAGAGCAGTTGTGCACAATCATTGCAAAATTGTTGGAAAGGTGATACATGAATATTTTTTGTATTTAAAGAAATTTTGATCTTAAAATACAAATCATTACTCGTCATGTTATGAAATTTATCACAATATAAAAACTATCTAAATGTGTTTTTTTAATAAAGTAATAGAATTGGAATACATGCTTACGTCAATATTTTCTTTTGTAAATTTAAAAGATGAGCCTTTGTATATTATTTATTTAATATATATAAAAATTATATTGCCTTTAACATAAAAATGGAGTCAATTTAGCTCTATTTCTGACAATGTTTTTTAACAACATTATTGGAGTGTTTCTTGATAATAACATTTGCTACAGGCTAAAATGTAGATGTTTGTAATTATCATTAATTATAGGTTAGAAAATAGTTGTTAAATTTCAACACTTTAGATAATAATATGTATGTGTATATGTTTAAATTAAAAAATGGTATTTCAAAGATAAATAAAAACAAACAAGTAGCTTTGACTTCGAGTATTTATGATTGTAATGTGTATTAAGAAAATATAGAAAATCAAATCAACTAAGATATCAAATGAAATATTAATATAATCTAAATCAACCTATGATATAAATAAAAATTAAAGAAACAAAAAAAAAATATACCGTAGCATAAAAATAATCTTCCTCCATTGTGATGTGAATTTGATTTTCTCTCTTTTAATTGGGGTTGCTCACTCTTCCAACACAAGGGAAAATGGGCATCATTATTGTATTTAATATCTTATAATATTATAATGATAAACATATAATGAAGAATCTTGGAGATATAATAGCTTAATAAATTTGGAATGAAGAAACTTACCTAAACTAGGAGAAGATCCTCTAATTTTGAGAATTTGGAAATGGATGTGAATAGTCAATCATGAGATAAAAATCAATGCATGAGAATAAAATGAAAATTTGAATTTTTGATGGGAAAATTTAATTAAAAATTGAAGTGGAGAACATGTGGGACTCATAAATGCATATAAAATTCATTTTTAATGAAGATATGATATAAAATTAGTAAGTGGATGTGAGGTGGATTATTAAATTGGACAAAATCATATTATGGAAGATAATGGGAATAAAGATGAAAAATTAAATTAGATCATAAAAGATAATGAGAAGAAAGGTGGATTATTAAATCAGATCATGGAAGACAATGGGAATAAAGGTGGATTATTAAATTGGAATGGTGGACAATAGGATTATTGAATTAGATCATTGAAGACAATGGGAATAAAGGTGGATTATTAAATCAAAATTGTGGGGGATGTGTGGAGCCTTAGTACATGTGAGGATAATTTAAATATTTTATATTTATGAAAATTATGAATCTCCAAAATCCAAAGAATTTTTATTTGGGTCAAGATTATTTAATTAACTTTAGATTAATATATAGATAATAAATAGTGAATAGTGACAATGAATAGTGATTAAGTAAAATTAACGATGATTAGAAAGGACTAGAAAGGATTATGTATTTAGTGTAAATAAGGTTAAAATCTACACAAATTGTCTTATTTTAAGTGTCTACATTTTGCCACTTTTTGTGAAGTCATTGTGAGACATTGTTGAAGTAATGACCTTTGAAAGAATGAAAAAGTAGATGAAAAGGTAGGGAAAAAATAGATGGATAAATAATAGATGTTATAATTTTATGATTTATAACTATATGTAAAGGAGTTTTGATAGAATAATAAGAAAATGATTGGAAAAAAATTAGGGACTCAGGATGATGCCACCTTGAGTGTTCATATGGTAAAGTGGAGGAACACATGAAATGATGAAAGAGGAAAAATGATGAAGTGGTGATAATTAATGTCATCAATAAATTGAAGCACTATAAATCAATATCATACTTGAAAGATTAAATTTTGTGTAAAATGATTTGACCCTAGCTAAAAACTAGAGAATAGATAGTAAAAATAATATTTCTTGCTCAAATGTTGCATGCTTAGATGGTGATTAGGAATTAAGGGTCACATGAGAAGAAGTGGGAATGATATATCATCATAAGTTATAGTCCTAAAAATGAAAAATATAGTTTTTTCAATTTGAGAGGAATATTTTACAAAATTGATAGTTGCGAGCAATTGATAAAAAGTTGATAGCATTTCAATTAATTGGGCCCTGAAATTATGGAGAAAAAATGGTTATAGAATATGAAAATTATGGGTTGGAGAAAAAAATATTTTAATGGGAAGGGTTATCCTATAGAGAGAGGAGGAAATGAAATGTGTAAATGGATGGATATTTTATGGATGGTTAGACAATTTCCTTGTATTGCTTTTGTGTTGCTTTAGATTTCCAACATGAATAGGTGAATAAGAGATGAGCAACCTGAGTTTTAATATTAAATAAAACATTAATAACCAATTATATGAAATAAACATGATTAATATATGTGTTTGATGCATATGAACTAAAAATATTATAATTTGTAGAAAATAGAGTGCATCGTGATATGAAAAAATCATAATCACACTCTAGTGTAATACACAAAAGAATCTTGACTAAAAAAATGATAAAAAGAAAGAAAAAAAAAAGTGTAAATAAGATGAACTCAAACAAAAATTAAAATTAAAATTATACACAAAATAAAACATGTGTAAGATAAAATAAGTAAATGACAAGACACATGACAAGATAATCAAGAGTAAACAACTTTAATAGAGACAAATTCAACAAAATCACAACAAAACATAGGTGAAAACAAAAACTAAAGCAATCAACAAATATAAAATAAGAAAATGACATGATTAACATCCTAGGCCAAGGTTGAGACATTTGGTAGCCAAACATGTATGACAAGATTGAATTATGGATGAAGAAGCCCTGAGATAACCATGTAGTTTCAGATAGAAATGAGAAAAAGTGAAATCACATTTTGGATGAATGGTGATGATGGAGATAGTGGCTAAACTGACCCCACAAGTCCCATATCTGCAATAATTACATACATAGATTAAATGATCTTACCATTGAAAATGGTGTGAATGCCCATGATAATAGGGATAGACTTTAAGCCTCATGTAGTTCTCCTAGAAAGGTAGAGAAGAAAATGGAATGAGGGAATGATAATAAGAAATAGATATAGGGAGAGGAAGATGGAAATGTAATCATAAAATAGTGAGAGTATGGACAAGAATAATACTTACAAAAGGGAAAGATCCTTATGGAGAG
Source organism: Torreya grandis (assembly GCA_037957365.1). NCBI lineage: Eukaryota > Viridiplantae > Streptophyta > Pinopsida > Cupressales > Taxaceae > Torreya > Torreya grandis. Next base: position 915,154 of record JARHVA010006169.1, read on the forward strand.
AAAAAGAGAGGATTTGGAGAAAAGATGATTTTTCACCTATTTGATGATGAGAGAATCACAATGACCACATCATCGAAGGCATATTATGACTATAAAAAATGTAAGGTCATTCTACAAATCATTGTATAACACTAAAGCATTATATCAAAGATTTTATTGAAAAAGGTTACATTATTTTAGTTAAAAATGTATCCACACCAAAAAATCATATCTTAGTGGTATGCCAAAATTTCTTTCCTTAAGACTAATCATGCCACTCTTTTCATTGACACCATTAATCCTTCCTCACATATTGCAAGTCCATCTCCCACATCCATTGATTGGGACCAATAATGTTATTTACTTTTCGTTTCCTCCAATAATGATATAATCAAAGACTTCCTAGATGGCCTCAAGTTAGAAGAGCATCATGAAAAATCTACATACTCTGAGGAACGACAAGTGTTCCTCGATCAAGATGAATCCTACCATCAAAATTTGAAATCATTATCCCTTAATAAAAACCTCTTTGAGGTACTATAAGATAATAAAAATCCAAATTGTAATCCCAATCCAAATAAAATCATTGAATACATCAAATCAAGAAAAAATGATCTCTTTCTAAAATATTTAAGTCTGGGAGCCAAGTTTCATCCTAATTTTGAAACCCTAACCATTCTGTATCACCCTACCATTACTAACCCTATTTTTCAATATTAACCAAGTCTCCCATCCACTATTTATAGCCTTGTTTATGAAATTACTCATCATAATATCAAAGGTAATACAAATCTAACATCCCAACCATATATTATCACCTCATATCTAGAGCCTCACCAAATCCAAAGCAACCAACCTCCAAATAAAATTACCATGGCTAGTGGTCAACCTATTTAATAAAATTGTAAACACAAATTCACTTCTTTAGGATAACCCAATGATTTGGCCTTTCAAATTTTGGTTGCTGCAAACTTAGTCATATTTTCAAACACCAAATAATTTGATGAAAATGTTCCAAAACCTGAGTGGTATATAGATAATGAATATTATGGATGATTAATGTGTAAACATAAAAAAATAAAATTGGAAACATGGATTACTGATGATTAATCATAACATGGTTTCGATACATATGGGTGGAAGAGAGAGGTAATAATGGGATGAACTAGGAAACATATTTGGTTGTCACCATGACACTTTCCCAAAGTGCCAGTTTACTAGTTTTCACTCGTGGATGAACTATTTTTTTATTTTTTAATTGTTTTGTTTTTTTTATATTTTTGTTTTGAGATGTTTGAATCACATTCCCTCTATAGATATGGATTTTAATAGAGACATATTATACAAACTATACATTAGAGGATTAAACATTGATTATACCATGTATCTCTATGTTTTTATGATAATGTTATGGAAAATGACTATATGTGTGAGAAAAAAGGTATCAAATGGATTTAGCATGATGGATATGCATGAAACTTTGTGAATGTGATAGTGTTTGTTTTATAGTTGATGACCTAGTTATATTTATTACACAACATATGACTTTCAATTTGAATCAAAGGAATGAAAGGGGGAATAAGATAAGTATGAAATGGTGAAGATGAAAAACAAAAATAAAATTTTGCATGGAAAAGGAAGGTGACCTAATCCCTATGATCAAATGGAAAAAATGTACTTCTTACTAAACTCACAAAATAATAACTTTATTAGTTTTGTCTAGAGAAAACTAGACTTGATAGAATCAATAAATGGGATAAAGTTACACTTTTTAGTGTAGACATATAGACAAGATATTTGAAAAAAAATTTCTTTGGAGACATATTTATTTAATATGCAATACATTTTTTGGAATACCCTACTTGTAGTATCATGTGACTAGGAAGACACATGGCATCATAACTAAATACTACATGTAGGTGAATACATATATCTCTTCCCAATGATAATCCCACTCAATTAGTGAGATGTGATAACACAACATTGAATATCAGAGAAGGGTGAGAGATGTGGAATTTGAATTTGAAGTTGTATAAGATGTAGATAAGGGTGTAATTTTATTTGGAAGGAATTTACCCTCAAGTCTTTCCCTCATAAAACTAGGAAGATGCAAGGGATCATCACCAAAGGCAAAGATATGAGAGTAAAGTTACCATTTTTATTTTGTAGCATGCTAATATTTTTATAAAGATGGAACTATAAGGGGAGACTCTATTATGGACAAGATTCTAGACTAGGCTATGGACTAGTATTTTCCAAGTCTTATAAGGGGATGTGGGAAAAGAGATGTACTTTGATCATAATAACTAAGGTAAGAATTAATGTAATGATAACTTTAAGAATGTTTCATATGGGATAACAGGGTGATATGAAAAGTGAAAATATATGATAAGATTCATTTAAAAAGTTTTTGTTATGCACACTAACAACTAAATAATCACCAAACATGACATCTGATATGCATAGAAAAATGTAAATAATGGAAAATGAACTAAAATGAGGGAAATGTGAAACATAATTGTAAATGGTCTGCCCTTAAGTGATAAGGTACTTGTAGATAATAAGTTATTTTAATTTTTTATTTTATAATTTCTTTGGGATTTATTGAAATCTAAACCCAATGGAAAGTCACAAAATGCATAATATTTTTTTTTCTAGTTTCTATCCCATGCCAATTCTAGATAATCTCTATCGTTCTAACTGAATGCCATCTTCAATCTCAATTTTAATTTGGTCATTTACATTGAATAGTACTCGATCAAGATGAGGTTGTTGGGTGCATTAAAATTTATTAGCGAACCATCTTGAGTATCATTCCCTATTGGGAAATCCTTGTTAAGTAAATAAATATATATATAAATTTCTTTGTTAGAGTTCTTTGATAACTTTAATTTTTATTAAGAAAATATAATTTTGAAATAGACCCACATTCATATGCCTAATAGTAAATCTAAAATATTTAAACCTTCTAAGAGTTATTATTATTATCATGGAATTATGAAACCTTTCCATGTAAGGGCTAATAGTAATACTATTGAACAATATCAAACACCAAGGACTAATTAGTTAACCATATGTACAAAAACCAATATCTCTTACCCAACCACTATTGACTAACCACCAAATACTAAAAAAATAAAAAATAAGATAGGTCTGTATTGATAATTTTAACTCAGTAAACACATAATATTCAAATAATTTATGATGTGCATTAAATGTCATCTCAAAATCATGATCTAACTTGTTATAGTTTAATGATACGATATTAACATAATAAGTATGTAAAAAAGGAGTTAGGATTCATTCTTGGATTATTACTAGAGGTTCATTCCATGTCATCCCTCTGTTAGCTATCCTGATGTTTTCATTATCATCAATACTATCTTAATTAAGAAATTAAGAGTTGATTTGGTCATCTATTGGTGTCTTGAAGAGGTTTCAACCAATAAAATATTTTTTATTTTGGTTTCCCCCTAGAACCTCTAACAAGGTTTCACTAGGGATCATTTATTGAAATTATATGTCTTCTTGGATCTTTATAAATGTTGAAACTGATATGCAACACAATCTTAATAGAGGATACAAAGAGAAATTTCTTTGATGCTAATTGAATCTTCCTCTATAATCATAAAATGGTCTTAACATTTTCAAATTGATCTTTGATGTTGTTGTTGAGACCAAGGTGAATGTTGATGTTGATGTTGAACTTGCTCTTAATGCCAAAATGGATTGTAAATTAGATTTTGATAATAAATTAGATCTTGATTTAGAGGTGACCAAAAAGAGGGCCTATTAAATTGCATTATCCACAAATATATTTTTCATTGGGTGTTTGGAAATGATGGACTCAGGATGAAGAGTTTTTTGGAAATGGGGAGTCTTAAGTATTGAATGAAAGATGTGTTTTGGATAATGATGGGTTTTTGATCCATGTTTTTTAGTGAATGAGTTTGATTATGATGTGGAAAATACTCTTGGTATATCTTCATTTACTTAATTCCAAACTTAGACACATTTGATTCTTTAGTAGGCAAGGGTTCTTGGAAGAATTTATAAGTGATGTATTTATAGAAATGTAATGTCTTGAAAAGGTCTAGGATTGGAATGTTAGTGGGAATATTCTAAATATGGTCAATAATGATGTACTTACATTCAACATTGGATGATGATGCACTAGGAATGGTAATTTTTTGCATGCCTTGTGGTAACAATGTAGTCTTTGTATTTTAAATTAATTACATCAACATGATCACATGTTTAATCAATAAAACTAAATATGGAGTCCAAAGGGTGATTGGATTAGTTATAATTAAGTTTTTCTAATTGTTGCTTACCTTTTCCTTGCTCATGTTTGGGGAATGGATCTTGATATATCCCAAAATTTTGATTATTAGTTGGTTGTGTTTGGAATTTTTGTCTAGGTGGGTTTTTGATTTGTTTGAAATTGGTCACACCATCACAAACAATATTTTTATTCTTGGAAAAAAAACTTCATTTTTTCAAGTTATTTCAAGGAATTGTTGTCTAGTCTAAATATATTCATAATACATTTATTGATCAAAGTGCATTCAATCTAGACTACCTTTTCAATAATTTATTCAAATGAACTTTGACAAAGGAGTAAAAAGTGTTGTTTCATGTATAATTCAATATTATTTATAAATATATCAACAAGTTTAGTTTTGATAAAGGACAATAAAAATGGCTTACCAATGCCATCTTTCTTTGTAATAAGGAGGCAAAAGTTTCACCATTGCATTGTTTGGTATTGTGTAAGTCTAAGGTGGTCAAGTCCTTTTTGATATTATAGGAAAAGTGATGAACAAATTTATTAGAAAGTTCCTCAAATTTATAGATATATCCTTTTGGGAGGTGTGAAAACAATTCAAGGGCTTGACCCCCAAGACTTCATTAAAATAGTCATAACATGTAATTGTTGTTATAAGAAACATCTATGCATGCATGATAGAAGTCTTTAAGGTGATCTCTAGGATCACCTTTGCCTTTGTATTTTTAAAATTTTGGAATTTAAAAATACTTAGGGAAAGGTGTTGTCATGGTAGTTAAATCATATGGATGAGAACAAATTTCTTCGAACTTGAACTATTTTTTTTGGTAAAAGGTGTCATCCTCCAACCTTAAACTTTATCTTTCATGTTTTGAAACTCTTACATAAATTTTAGTGGTAATTGATTCATTTGGATTGAATCAGTTAGTAGTTTTTGGCCTAAGAATGGATTTGGGTTTGTGTAGTTTTGTGAAAATTAGTGAAGTGGTGGATTGTTATTGAAGTAATTAGGAGGTGGGTTGGAAAAGTTAGCATATTATAGATTTGAAAAGTGGTTTAGATTGGTTGGATTAGTGGAAATGTTAAAGTGTGTTGGTTTTAGATTAGTGTTAATATTTATTTGCTTAGGATTTGTGTTGTAGTTAAAATATTGATGGTTTGGGTGATCATTAGAGTTGGGGTTTGTTTGATTAAATTTTGGCTTAGATTGGCTTGGACTGGTTGGGTTAATGTTGGTGTTAAAGATGAATTTATTTGGGTTAGGGTTAATGTTAAATTTTAGGTTGGTTGGTTCAAGTTTGATGTTAAAGTTGAGGTTGGTTAGATGAGCTTAGTCTAGTTTTTTATTTTAATGTTAACAAATCATGATTAGAATGGGTGTTAATGATAAATGGTTGGTTGGGATGTGGATTATTGTTGAATGGATTGGTGTTAAGTGATGTTTGGGTTAGATTAAATCCTATAATAGAATGGTAAAAATTATTTTTTAAACATCCTAAATCACCATTTGGATTTGGATTGGTGGGAACACTTGAAGTAATACCCAAGCTTGGATTTGATAAATATTTGTTGAATTATGAGCCTAAATAATTATTCAATCTGATATTATGGTTTAGATTAATTATTTTATTGATTGGTGAGTTGGGAAGACTTAGATTTGGATTAATTAGTGAGGTATAATAATTATCTAAGCTCATATCATGACTTGGATAGATGATGTTGTTGATTGGTGAGCCATAAAGACTCATATTTAGATTGATTTATGAGCTTGAATGAATATTCAAACTCAGATTGGATTTACTGTAGGTATAATAATTATCCAAACTTAGATCATGACTTAGATAGATGATGTTTTTGATTGGTGAGCCATAAAGACATGGGTTTGGATTGATTTGTGAGGTCGAATGAATATTCAAACTTGGATTGGATTGATAATAGGTAGGTAAATTTGAATAATTATTCAAAATTTGGATTTGACTAATTGATGGGTGAGTTTTAATGCACATTCAAACCAGATTTGGATTTATTAGCTAGTTGATTTTATGTTGTTTCAAATATGAATTTAAATAAAAATTGATTAGATTAAACCCTAGGCTAAGATTAGGATCTGTGATCAGAATGATGAAGGGATTAATCAATAAATTCATTTATCTATTGATATGTGATATTACTTACAAGAAAGTCTTTGACTCAAAAAAAGGATTAGGATTTTTTCTAAAAGACTCGACTCTAGATTATAAAAATGACCAAAGCATCTAAAGAATTGATTGACAACTAAATGATTTTGAGTTTGAGTGTAAGGTTATTGTATATTTTTAATGAATCAAAATATATTTTTTTTCATATAAGGATATTAAATCATGTGTTACAACACAAGAATAAAAGTGTTACTTTAAATATTTAATAAATTACACATAAAAGTTGAAAAACTAGAAAAAGGGTCATGAAAAAAATGTAGGCCTTCCGATGTCACTTAATCATTCATAATATTAGTTGTGGCCTAATATATCAATACACTAACCATGAAGGATCATGCCATTCCAATGGGTCATTGATTCTCATTTTGAGGGTGTGTGGAAGGTAAATTTTCAATGCTAACTATTAATCAATACAACAAAGTTAAATGACAAAATAGGATTTTTTAATATTAAGTTTTAAACAATATTATATAAGGGGAGTCCTCTAAGATACCTTATGCTACATTGAGGATCAAAATAATGGAATAAATAGATTAAAAAGATACACACCATTAGGTGTTATCTTAAATTGCTCAATATAGTTGTATGGGTTTCAATATGTTGATAATTGATGATATCCTATTTCAAGACAATTGTTTAAACCTTGGATATTAAAGCATGAAATCCCCTCACATTAATATGTACTTAAAACACAAAACTACGTGGTCAACTGAAATAGTTGGATCTCAATTTATATGCCCCATTGATACAAAGGGTTTGGCCTACTATGTGGTATTGAAATCCATAGTTAATAGATCACCTAGAGAAATAAATATCGTGTGTTAATTTATAATTTCTGAGTAACATCACTAATGTGATGTGAAGGAAAGAGAATATGTTAACACCACTTGGATAACATAGAAAATTATGAAATTATTTTTGATTCCTGAGTATTATCACCAATGTGAAGCCAAGGGTAGAGCATACACAATTCCATAATAACAAACAATTTTTTAAAAAATAAATAATTAACACTAAACCAAAAAAGAGCATACACAAATACCACTTGGGTAACACAAAAAATTATGGAATTGTTTTTTATTCTCGAGTATTATCACAAATGTGATGCTAAGGGAAGAAAATATATGATTCCATAATTACAAATAGAATACTTAAAAATAAATAATTAAATTCAAATAAAATGTGATGTAATTACTAAAAACATGAAAAAATTAATTGAAAGGGTTAGTATAAAAATAAAAGAAATTGGATTTTTTATCCCTTTTACATATTTTATTTGACAAGAATTCTACAAACAATTTGTTAGAGTTTTTTATTATACTCAAGGAAACATAGAACAAAGTAAGAACAAACCATAAAAATAAGAGAAAACAAAAAACATTAAAACTACTTTCAAATTCAACTATGGAAAATATGAGATGAAAAAAAAGATGAAGTAAAGTCCCACCAAGCGTGCCAAAATGTGTTAAAAAATAAAAAAGATAAAAAATCAATTGAAGTCTTAATATAAACTAACTCAACCTATGATAGAGATAAAAATGAATGAAACACAACAAAATTATACCTTAACACAAAAATAATCTTCCTCTGTTATGATGTGAATTTGATTTTCTCTCTTGAAATTGTGGTTGCTCACTCTTCTAACATAAGGGTGAATGGGCAATGTTATGGTATGAAATCTCTTATAATTTAAGCATGATAAACCTATATTCAGGAAGATTGGAGATATAATAGTATAATAACTTTTGAATGAATAATCTTAGCTAAATTGGAGGAAGAACCTTTAATTTATAAAATTTGGAAATGGATGTGAACCATTTATCTTGAGATAAAAATCAATGGATGAGAATAAAAGGTAATTTTTAATTCATAATGGGAATTTTGAATTATAAATTGGAGTGGAGAACATGTGGGACTCACAAATGACTATAAATTCATTTGGGAGGAAAATATTATATAAAATTAGTAAGTGGATGTGTGGTGGATTATTAAATAGGAAAAAATTAGATCATGCAAGATAATGGGAATAAAGGTCAAATATTAAATTAGACCATGGAAGATAATGAGACTAAAAGTGGATTATTAAATCATATCATGGAAGACAATGGGAATAAAGGTGCATTATTATATTGGATCATGGAGGACAATATATTTACGAAATTGGAATGATGGACAATAGAATTATTAAATTACATCATTGAAGATAATGGGATTAAAGGTGGATTATTAAATCAGAATGGTGTAGGGTAGGTGGAGACTTAAATAATGTGAGGATAATTTTAATTTTTTACATTTATGAAAATTATGAATTTCTAAAATCTATTGAAATTTTAATTAGAGAAATATTAGTTAATTAACTTTAGATTAATCTAGGGATAATAAGCAATAAATAGTGATTAGTGATGATGAATAGTGATTAGGAAAAATTAAGGATGATTAGAGAGGATTAGAGATGATTAGTTATTTAGTGAAAATAAGGTTAAAATGAACACAAAGTGTCTAATTTTAAGTGTTTACATGATGTCTTTTTTAGCTTCACCATATTTGAGCTGTAGTTCATATTGGTTGTATCATTTTCGGTAACCAATTATAATGGTAACTAATGAACCTATTACATGTGTGTTATTTGATTACACAATATCATGTATGGTGATATTCAGAGCAAGCTAATTTTCATTGAATATTTTCCTTATTTTTTTATATAATAGTGTATATACTGAACATAATTCAACAATCCACATGATATCTTTCATATTGGCTTGATGCAAAAAAGAAGCCGAATGTCTAGATGACCTAAATTTTGATCTATAACTTTTTTTGAGACCATATTCATGTTGAAATGATTAAATCAAAAATTTCAATTTACCCACAACCCACCCTTTGAGTTATGGGAAATTTTTGACATTTTTTGGAGGCCATATGTAACCATTTTAGGATTAAAAATTATAGTATAATATTATTTCTAGGATTTTTCTACATTTAGATATTGTCTATTTTTAAAACTAGAGTTGAACTTGGTTTAAATTCATCCGATAGGTTAATTTTAGTGTTTAGTTTATTTTTGGAAAATTTTAGAGGTACTTGTGCTTGTATATAAAATTTACTAAAAATAGTAGCTTTTAAAAATAACAAATTGAGTTTTATTTATTTATTTATTTATGGAGTTTCAAATTTTACATGTCGACTCCAATTATAAATTGAGGCTTATTTATGCATGGTTTGTAATTATTTAAATCATTCTATATGATTGAATACATGTTATTATTTAAAAATCTTTGCCTATTGGTAATTTATTTATCTTGATAGTATTCAATTTCATTATTTGGTTTAAAAGGAAGTTTAAATCTTGGACCTATAAGAGATGGTGAGAATATGAAGAGGAATCACTCAGATGAATTGAACTATGAAACAACTACAAAGACAAGTAGAAAAATTAACTGAGATCATTTTGAATCAAATTGAAGAAGAGCAGAATATGATGTCAAGGATGATAAAGATCGTGAAGAAGAAATTCCACAACTTGAGGAGCAACAATAATCATCACCATTAATGAAAGAGAGGATGGTATAAGCTTAAAAAAAATTGATTGATGTATGTTTAACATTCTAGATTATGGATGAAGTTTAAAATTAGAAGAATTCATAGATTGGATGAAAAACATGGAGAAGTTTTTCAAACAGATAACTTGAGAGAAGATAAGAAGGTAAAGTTTGAATGAATGAAATTTAAGGTTCATGTAAATCTTTGGTCGAATCATCAGTTGAAATAAAGATAGAGAAAAGGTAAAGAGAAGATCAACATGTGGAAAAAGATGGAGAAGCAGCTGAGGGAGAAATTTCTTCTTGTGGATTATGGACAAACCCTATACAAAAGATTTCAAATTTAGAGGTAAAATGATCACAATAAACAAGAGTATACAGATGAGTTTTACAATCCTTACATACATGTGGAACATGATGAAATAGAAGAGTAGATAGTTGCAAGTTATGTAAATGGTTGAAGTTTTATATTTAAGATGAATTAAACATGCATAGAATAATTTGTATCAAGAAAGATTATCAATTAGATTTAAAGGTGGAAGAAAAAAAATAGATATAATTTCAGAAGAACATCTACAATGTGAAGAAGAGGCCAATCCCATCCAATAAGGGGATGAATGGATTTCGCACAAATAGAAGTGGGTTTAACACTAGTATAGGAGAATAATCACATAGTTCAAAAATATAGGAAGATAATAGACAAGGGTTTGAAAACCAAAAAAAAGGATAAGATATCAGAGAGGATGAAGTAATGTTGGTGTTAAAGGAAGGTTACCAAATCAATGTAGGTTTATTGTTTTTTTACAGATATGGAGAATATGTACATAGAGTGTGAGAGTTTTCACACTACCAAGATACAAAATGAGGCAAGAGGATCATCCAAGAGTGAATTTAATTGAAGATGAAACATAAGAGAAAAATACTTAAGTTACAATAATAGATATTAGAGAAAATATCATGATGGGAAGAACAATGATCGCTCTAAGGATATAAATTGTGTAGAATAAATAAGGTGGTGATGCATAGATATGAATAAATATATTTCAAGAAAGGTGTGCTTCATGAGGTAAAATAGGCAAGCTAATTATAGATGCTGGTAGTTGTGAAAGTATGGTTTCTAAATAGATGATTGAGAAACTAGGTTTGTAGTGGGAAAAACATCCTAATCCTTATCAGATTTCATGATTTAGGAAAGGAAATGAAGTTACAGTAGATAAAATGTGTTTAATCAAGTTTTATATAGCTAAAAATTACAAGTATGAAATATGATGCGATTTTATACTAATGGATGCATGCCATGTGTTATTGGGAAGGCCATGTTAGTTTTATATAAAAATAATCTATGATGGAGTAAAGAACACATATAGTTTATGTAAATGTGGTATGAAGGTATTTTATTTACCTCTTAAATAAGAAAGGTAAGCTAAAAGCATGTTGAATTAAAAATAATTTATCAAACACATGAAGATGACATGTTTCTATGCATTAATAATGAAGAAAGAAGTCACATAAGTGGTGAAAATACTAATAGAGTAGAAGTAATATTGAAATAATACATGCAGATGTAATACCTAATGACTTACCAGATGGTTTATTATCAAATAGAGATAATTAACATCATATTGATTTGAGTCTATGATCAACTATACCTAATTAATAAGCTTATAGGATGAGTCCTAAAAAACATGTGGAATTGAATAATTAGGTTACTAAATTTGTAAGGAAGGGTGTAATAAGGGAGAGCATGAGTCCTTATGCAACAATAATATTATGAACTCCAAACAAAGATGGAGGGTTGAGGATGTGTGTATAGTATAATAATAAATAAAATTACAATTCAAAGTATGTGTTTCTTATACCTCATTTAAATGATATGATGGATGTTCTTATAGGAGTAAAATATTTTACCAAGATTGATCTAAGTAGTGGGTAATATTATATTTGGATTCATGAAGGAGATGAATGGAAAACAACATTTAAGACTAGAGATGGTTAATATGATTGTATGGTGATGTAATTCATATTATCTAATGCTCCTAACACATTTATGAGGGTGATGGACATAGTGCTATGATAATACCATGGTAAGTTTATGGTATTTTATTTTGATGATATTTTAATACTAATTAAGACTAAAGAATGTCACATTCTATATTTTATAATGATATTATAATTGATAATAAAAAAGAAGCTTTATGAAAATTTGATGAAGTGCATGTTTATGCAGAGTAGTTTGGTTTTTTTCGGATTTATATTTTCAACAAATGGTGTAAGAATGTAAAGGAACTAGTTGAGTGGAATATCCCAAAGAGCATCAAAGTTTCCATGGTTTAGTAACTTATCATATAAAGTTTATTAATAATTTTAGCAGTCTTGTTGCACCAATAATAGATTGTATGCAAGGAAAATAATTTGAATGGACAAGGGAAGAAATATAAATATTTATTTTATTAAATAAGGAAATTATAGAAAAACATATTTTAGCATTACCAGATTTTACAAAATTATTTGAGGTTGATTGTGATGTTTTTTCTAGTGGTAATTTGTGTTTTGTTGAGTCAAGAAGAGAAGCCAATAACATATTTTAGTGATAATTATAATTAGGTAAGAATAAAGTATTATATGTAATATGTTTAATTATATGTCATTGTACAATAATTAAGACATTAGAGGCATTACCTGGTGCCTAAGGAGTTTATCCTATTTACTGATCATGAGACTTTAAACTATATGAACACTCAAAAGAGGTAAAATAATAAGCATGAAAAGTGGGTGTCTTTATTGGAAGGTTATATTTTTGTGTTGAAGCTCACATAAAGAAAACATAATAAGCTAGATGATAATTTAAGCAGGTGAGTAGGGTTGATAGCTACTATGGTGAATGAAGTAGTTGGAGTTGAATTTATTAAACAAGTATATGATACTAATCTAGATTTTGGAAATATAGCTAAGTAATATAGGAATTAATTAACATGTGATATAAGTAATGTTTATGAATAATATATAATATATGATGGTTATCTATTCAAATGGAAATAATTATGTATTACAACTGGGTCTCTAAGAGATAATATAATAAGAGAATTATAGATTGGTGGTTTGGTTGGACAATTTGGAAAGATAAAGGCAATAGCTTTGGTGGAAGAGAGTTATTTTTGGAAAAATATGAAGAGAGATGTGATAGGATATGTTAGGTAGCTAAAATACATATAATAAATACATGGTTGTACATGTCATTACCAGTTTCAAGAGGACCATGGATATAATTGAGTATATGTTTTGTGTTGGAATTACCAAACACATGGAAAGGTAATGTTTCAATTTTTGTTGTTGTAGATAGGTTTTTTAAGATGGTTGATTTTATATCATTTAAGAAACCTAATGATGCCACTAGATTTATATAATTATTTTTTAACGATATTGTGAGATTGCTTGCTATTCCCAAAACCATTACAATAGATAGTGACATGACATTTTTAAGTCATTTTTTGGGGAATTTGTGGAGGAATATGGGGAGTAATATATAAATAATTAGTGCATACCACACCCAAATAGATGGACAAACAAAATTTATAAAGAAGAGCTTGGAAAATTTATTAAGATGCATAGTTGGAGCAAAGCCCAAGTAATGGGACTTTGGTTTACCATAAGCTGATTTTGCATATAATAGTTCAGTAGTAGGTCAAAAATAAATCAAAATTTCATATTGTTTATGGGAGAAATATTATGAGTGTTTTAGATTTGTTATAGTTACAAATTACAGAATGAGTTAGTGATGGTGCATAAGTATTTTTAGAACATATAAAACAATTACAATAAGTAAGAAAAAAATTATAGGAAAGTAATGAGAAGTATTAAGAAAAAATAGATGTTAGAAGAAGGCAAAAATTATTTGAATAATGAGATTTAGTGATGGTTTACTTGAATAAATATAAATTTTTGAAAGACACATAAAAATTTTAAGTATAAGGAAATTAGACCATGTAGAATTATGAATAAAGTCAATGATAATGTTTATGAGGTGAGTTTACCATACAATTTTGATATCTATATAATATTTAATGTTTTTGATTTATATGATTTGCATGGATAAGATGGTGAAGGTGAAGAAGATGAATATTTAGATTGGCATCAACTTGTGTCAAAGAAGAAGAACGAAAAGATAATTCAGGGTATGAATAAAAAGATAGTAAACACAAGGCAGGGAAGTTATGACAAGCATTTAGTATAGTGAGAAAGATTAAAATAAGAAGAAAAACCTTGTATTATAGAATAGGAGATGAATAAAATTTATAAGAGAAAACAGAAATAATACAATCAAACGAACTTGTAAGAGTTGAGTTATTTTCAACTAGTGGAGAATGATGTAGAAAAAGATGCCAAACTTCTAGAATCCATATTTTTTGATTAGTAGCTCTATTTGATCTCATATTTACATCAAAATGACCAGCTCAAAAATTTCAATGTTGTGATAACCTACCCTTTTAGTTATTGGACATTATTAGTACTTTTTGGAGGCTATGCATGACCATCTAAGGGTCTAAAATTACAATTTTATTTTCTTTTCTTTTTTTATAAATTCTGAAATTATCTATTTTTGTAAACAAACTTGAACGTCAGTTGAAATTCATTTGATAGGTTAATTTTAGTGTTTAGTTGATTTTTAAAAAAAATTGAGTTGTGCATGTTAGCATGCAAAACTTATTAAAAAAATAGTTGTTAAAAATAACATGATGAGTTTTATTTATTTTTAGAGTTATGAGTTTTGTATTTCAACTCCAATTTTGAGTTGAGGCTTATTTATGCATATCTTATAATTATAAAAATCATTTAATTTAAATAAACACCAGTTATTGTCTTATAAGCTTTGCCTATTAGTAATTTATTTGTCTTGATAGTATTTAGGTTCATTATGGATTTTATTTTTTATAGTAAAGTATGTCATCCAAACACTATTAATAAGTGATAAATACAATGAGAATTTCTCAATCTATTTGTTACTAATGTTGACATTTATCATCACCTAACTAAATTTGTCAATGAGATCAACCTGCTCTATTTTTCTATGTTATGTTGAATTTGGATTTTTATCGAACCTTGGATCATAAACAACCAACACATCACATTAAAAAACATTGCCTATTTTTTGTTTAGAACTCAATAATTGAATCTAGGTTATGTTGGTCCCTATTTATGCTATATTCATTGCTATCAAATGTAACTTTTGAATACACATATTTTATCATTAGATATAATCATTGTTTTCGAATTGTAAAAGTCAAGAAAATAGAAAACCATAGAATGAAAAATAAAATGTTTTTAAGTATATTAAAATTTTATATGGAAAATTATGAAAATAAAATATTAAATTTTTTGCATCTCTTGTTGTTCTGTTTGTTTTTGTTAGCTGTTGTGATGTATTGGCTCTACATTTATTCTTGTTTTTTCAATACTGTAACATTGGTTTTCAAATTCAAAGTTTGAATATGAATACTTGATAATAAAATATAATGACTCTTATTTTAATTTGAAAAGACAAATTAGATTCGAGGTTGCAAGAAAAAAGACAAAATAAAAGTTAAGTTTTGTGCATTGTGATTCTACATAGGAAATGCAAAAAATAAGAAAGTTACCATTTTGGTGCTACTTCTTGTTTTATTTGTGTTTGTTGACTATTATGTTTTTTTGGATCCATATCTGGTTTTATGTTTGAATTATATTAGTTGCATAAACATCTTGTGTTTTGACATTGATAAGAAGAAAATATCAAAAGACAAAAATCAAGAATTTGAAAAAGTAGTAATTTCTGGTAACTATAAATAAGAATATCATTTTGGCACCTTATGTCCTATTTGTGCTTGTTGATTATTGAATTTTTATATATCAATATTTTTTTGTAAGAAATCGGGTAGTGGATAAACATTTGTTAATTGTAGAGAATAAGATACACAAAAAAAGAAAAACATAAAATAAATGTTATAAATTACTATTTTGTCTAGGTTTTTTTTTGGCATTTCCTTTGTATTTTGTATTTATTTTTCCATGTGTAAATTGCATTATGTAAGCCAGTTTACTTAATGGCAATGTCTTGATACAAGCTACAAAACTAGTTTTGTATTTGTATAAGCTATTTGTTATTGAAAAAATTATTCATTTGATAGATAGTTAATCTAAGACAACTCATATGATGATCAGTCTAGTAGGCATCAAAAAGATAAATTAAATGTTGTTGATATTGATATTTGTCAAAAAGTGGTCTATTAGAGTCCATCCATGTGTTGTTGGCATGTTGTATATCAAACTTAAATTATGCTTATGCATTATGTATAAAAGTTAGTTTTGTAATGTTGTTTAGTTAAGCATATCAGTATTGAAATTACCAAAAAATATGATCTTGCCATCAAGTGACAAAGTAGATGTTGTTTCTATAAATTTAAATATATCAATAATTAGATAACATGAAACTTAATATACATTAATTATTTCTATCAACATCTATAAATTAATTAATTCTTGTGTCATCATTTCCATGTTCGATGTCACAACTAATTTAGTGTTTTTTATTCCAATGTTTTTCTAAAATATATCATTATTCGATGGAGTTAAATTGAGAAATAACAAAGATAATATTGTGTAGGAATCGATTTATTTGGTTCTTGCATATCTCTAGTTTCTTGAAAGCATAAAATGTTTGAATGCATAAGATCATAGTCATGGATAATGATTTCTAAATGTAATTGTAAACTTCATGTATTCAATGGGAAAATTTCAAGAGTATTATGTGGTTTGGAGTCATTTATGAAAATCAATTTCCATTTTATAGAGGTCTACAATCTATTAATTTTAGTATTAGCTTTATTAGATATGATAATGTTATTAGCCTCCAATTTATAGACAAGATACAATGATTTGATGTTTTTTACTCATGAAAGTGTTGTATATATAAATCCATGGCACTTGACACTAATAGTGTCAAAATATAGTGTATCCATTTTCACTCTTTGTCATCTATGTATTGTTTTACACATGCTATTTGTATTGAAAACTATTCACATACGGTAATTACTAGATTTTTATGTAATTTTTTCTTGGAATTCTTGTTATTGGAGTCCAATTTTTTTTACTAAAGTGATCTAATTTTAGTGTCACTAAATTGTATCCAGACTATGTCTACTTCTCCATGCATATAATGTTTGACTATTCCATCAGCACCATTTACAAATCCATCTTGTATGTCATAGTTTCCACCAATCAATTCAACCAATATGTTTTATTTCTAGATTAGTGTTATAAGTGAGTGATGATTATCATTATTGAGAATAATTTCATTAGTAAATTTAATTTTTTCTATCAATAACATTAAATGTATATTTTTCTCCTTTGAGAAGAGCAAGTATTTTGGCATTGTGTTTTTTAACATTATCATTTATTTGAAATAAGTATGTAAATATTAGGTCATAAGGATAAGGTTTATGGCATATGTTATTTAAGAATTCAATGTTTGATATAGTTTGTTAAAAAAATTTGATCTAGTTTACAATGGAAATAAATTACATATCGCTTTGTTAAACAACTTGTTGTAGTTGAAAACACTTTACATTGTCAAGCCAAAAATTATATAGAATTGTTTATCTGTACAAGATTGGATGTTTGAAAAACCTATTTCTATCAAATAGGTTTTGTTTTATAAATTTCATCAATAAAGATATGATCAATATTCAGAAAAGGTTTTGTCAGTGTATGCATGATTTGTCAAAGTCTTTTGTCTATATTGCAAAATATACAAATTCTTAGTAAACATATTTCATCAATGAGCACTAACCATAGTTTTTCATAACATTTTACTTATGATATCCAAAGTATTTGAATATAATGATGCAATTTGTGTAGATGTATATGATGATTGAAAAATAAAATGTGCAGTTAGACTATTTTCATTGTATGCAGCTTTTCTAGTGTATGCAACATTTATTCCTTTTATTTTAAAAAGATCACTTTCTAGTTGTTTTTTGTAAAACCATGCTAAGGTTTCATATATTAATTTTGTATAGAATATTTTTCACATGCCAGCTCCTCCTTTTAAAAATAAATATCTTGGGATATTTGGTGCTAGTTCTTTTCTTATTAAAATGTCTTTGACAATGAGTTGTTATTTATTCAACTACATTAACAAACTTAAGTATTCTAATTTTCTCATTATAAATGGTTTGTTTGTTGTTTTAAATGCCTTTTTATGTTTATTGTTGAGTTATTTTATAATTCTTATGAAATAAATATCAGATGATGTTTCATATGCTTTATCCTTACTATGGTTTTGATTATTCTCTTTGTCTTTGTCAATAGTAAATACCATGTTAGAAGCAATGTCAAGAGTTTGTGGAAGAATATCAAGGTTCACCCATTTTTCTATGTCTCATGTAGTAAACATGGTTTTAATTATGTCTATTTTTTTAATGAAAAAGGTATTTCTCAGTCCACATAAAAAAAACATCTTTCGATGTCTCCTCGTTATCACGATATGGTATAAAAAACATCATTTTTTCTCTATAATAGTTTTTAGGATCCATGTGCATATTGTAACTAACATGTATAATGATATGTGTTTTTTGATATCTCTTGTTGTTTATTGATTTTCCTAAGTAATGTGCTATGTATTCAGTTAAAAATATGTGTTGTAAGTGGAATGGTCTTGAAATGTATTTCTGTATAGGATAAACACATATTATGTCTTATCAACTATGTGGTTTTTGTTTGGTGGTTTTCATAAGTAAAATGTGTATTCTTTTTGTCTACGATGTTATTTTTATGAAAATTATTTTTCTTCAGCTATAATGTAGTGGCAAGAAAATCACAATGTGAATAGCTTGGTGACTCGACATTTGTAAAAGATCTATAATAGCACTTCCCAATATTCTAATGGCATTAAGTTTGTCATCATTGTTATGAGTGATTTCATCACACACTTTTAAAAATGTATTTGTCAATGTATGGTTAAACTTTATCACATAGGAAAAATAATATGTTGCATTAACATATGGATGTAGAATGAATTTTGCATTTGCATTAACATACCACAATCTAGAATGTTTTTTTTTACAAATGCATTTATCCAGATATTTAATGGATGGATGCATTTTTAGCTTTCTAATATGTCATGAAATATAATATTGTAATGAAATTATATATTCTATTTTAGAAAAATATGTTTCTTCCAAAAACATTAGGAATATTGTGACTTAGGTATATATTTTATGCTCAAGTTGAGAGAAAATATTAGTAACATTTGCTTTGTAGAGGTCATTGCTTTG
This sequence comes from Torreya grandis, assembly GCA_037957365.1. Taxonomy (NCBI): domain Eukaryota; kingdom Viridiplantae; phylum Streptophyta; class Pinopsida; order Cupressales; family Taxaceae; genus Torreya; species Torreya grandis. The sequence continues at coordinate 934,466 of JARHVA010006169.1, forward strand.
CTCTAATGGCTCTAATATTTTTATTTATGACATTGGAAGTAATATAAAATTTAATCTATAATGAGAATTTTACTACTTTTTGCACATGCTTTTATGATGAAGTGTTTGTAATTTAGCCAAAGTATCATCAACCAATTATGAATCACAAGATATTTACTTGTCTATAAAGTTTTCTATTTCGGTATTTGAGCAATGTCTATATATGGGTACATCATGCACCCAAAGCATGAAATGAAAATGATTATTCCCTTTGTTTTTAAATTTAGTTACAAAAAACCAATCCAATGATTTTACTATAGTTGTTCATTTTGTAACATCAATTTATTAAATACATTGGATCTATGGTTAAAATAATGACTACAAAGAACATGGTTTATTTATAATCATTATATCAATAGTGTCCTCTTCAATGGTCTCCTTGTGCAAGTGTTAATGCTTTTAGATAATAACTTTTGTAATGGGTTATGTATTTGTTCCCACCAATGTTCACCAGTTGTTAATGTGAAAAATAATGTTGGTGGGCCTAATTGCTTGATCATTAAAAAAATACTTTTGGGTGAATTTTTCAAATAGTTTGGGGATGTTAGAATGCTATTGAAATATTTATAGACTATTGTTGATTTTATTTTATTTTATTTTATTTTTGTATTGGTTTTATTTATAACATATTATGCATAAATATTGATACCAATTAATTCACCTTTCCGAATGTAGATTCAAGCACAAGGTGAAACCTAATGTATAATTATTTTAATAGCTTTGAAAAATATATTGGGAATGCGAGTTGAAATTTGTTTTTATTTATGAAAAATCTACCACTTTGTTATTTTTTAATATAACAGATTTTGTATCACATTATCATGGTGACTAAAGCCATAGTATAGAGTTGAAAAGCTCATTTCTTTAGAAACATTATATTAAAAAATACCTAATGATTTGAATCTTTCAGATGGAGATTTTTCAATGATCTCATCTTATAAATGTTGTATGAATTGTGCTTCATCAAAGCCATGCACCAAAGATTCAGTGATTGGTCTAGATTCATCTATGTTTACGCAATATTCACTATCTTATATATGCACAAAGTCAATCGATGCCTTTTCAAATTTTTATCAATTCTATGTTTCCAATATTTATCAATTGTAACTTTTTATTACTTATATAGTGGAGCTTGACAAAGTTTTAAAAATGTGTTCATGACACATGTATAACTTATGTTTCCTAATAAATATGCATCTTTGACCTATAATTTGCAATTTGTTTTGATTGTAATTATGTCAATGTCATTCAATTCTATAGGAAAGACTTTTTGGATTTGATCAAAGTTAATAGGAAAATCTATAATTGTTTCAGTCATTCCATATTATGATCACTTGTACCCAAGTTCTTGTATTTATGCAAAGGGAATTCTCAAGGAAACCAATATCTCTTATAAAAACATCAATGTTTTCACATCACTTAGTTTCTTGTTCCTTTTAATATTAAAAGGAGTTGCCATTTTTTCACATTTTTTCATTGTTGAGATAGTTTTGTGTTGTTTGCATATTTTTTGGTCTAATGCAATTTTTTTTGACATTTTATCTGTAAAAATAAGATGTAATATTTTCAAAATGACAATGTTAATTAGAAAGGCACCTTTTTTGAAATTCAAGCATTCACAAAGCTTAAAATCATGAACGTGTATGCCCTTGATTAATATTAGATATGTTCTTATACTTTTGTCATTTGATTGGACATTTTGGTTACATGTAAGATATCTAGTTCTTTGGACACATATCTTTGATTTTATATAGCACAATGAATTTTAATTTTGTTTATGTGATTAATTTTTGCAAAATTTTCCATACATGCTTTTGGTCTTTTTTTTTTTTTTTTTTTCGATTCTTGCTTATAAATGTTGTGTTTTAAAAGGTGCAATGATAGTCATTATCTATTCTTAGACTCAAATATATTTTAAATACAAGTGTTAGTTTCTTGCATTTTTTCCCAAATTTATAATGCATTTTAGATGTAAAATTAGTTTTTATAAACTATATTTAATGGGTCATAATGAATATGACATGTATCTATCTCAGAGTAAATAATGTTTTATGGTTTTAATAGCTGAGCACAATTGTAATATATTTTTGAAATGTTTTTGTTTTTTGTTGACCATATATATATTTCACTTTCTAGAATGTTTGAAAGCCATGAAAATAAAAAGTAATGAACCTTTAATCCCACTTTGTTCAGATGACATTCCTATAGCTGTAATATATATTTTTCCATCAAAAATATTTTTGCACTTTTGTTTTTCTATTTATTACTTAGAAACCTCCAAAGAAGCCAACACATTGATTTCAGCTCCCGCAATTGCATTACAAAAATATTGGTCCATATATTGGCAAAGAGCATGACCATTTAATTCATCTTCACATAACTAACTAATGACTTTAAATAAACTTTATCCATAGTCCAATTCAAAAGCACTAATTCTATGTAAGCCATATGTTTCTATTTCATGGATGATTGCAGTCCAATGGGAAAGAAGATTATTACAAGTGTTTTACATATTTGTACTAAATATTTATTTATTGATGCATATTGTTTTTTAACGCAATGGTTTAAAATGGCTACAACTTGGGTTTATATCAAGAAACAAGATTAAGTATGGTGGAGTATGAATTTTTTTGGTTAAAGTACAAATATTCTTTTTGTTTGTTAGAGACTAGATGAAAAATGGTATATCTAACCACTTATATTTCCACTAGATAAAAAATATGTCACCTCAAAGGCAATGCTCACTTAGATCTATTATTTCATTAATAGAAACATTCAATCTACAAAATTATGTGCTTTTATCATGTATTTGATGTAAGTCATATAGCACACTCGGGTGTAATAGATGAGTGTATGAATTTTTTACTTTTTTATCATTATTATTAGAATATTTTATAAAATATTCAAGGTTAAGTGCATAAAGTTTGGGGACAAAAAGTGGCCTACCCATGAACATGACTTTTCTAAAATTTAAAAAATCTGAATTTCTATGGATAATTTTAGATATCTACACTCCAAATTTTAAGATGGTGTAAAAACATGAAATGTAACATATCGAATATATTTTCCAAAACACTATTTTTTAGAAACATATTTAAATATAACTATGTCAAACATCTAAAATTTGAATAGGACCTCCTATTTTTTTCAAAAAACATAGTAGATAGACATTCGTGATGCACACCATATTTTGAGTTATACTTAATATTATTTGAAATCTTTTGGGGAAAATTTATAAAAATCTTTTATCATGTCACCTATATCTTTTTGTATTTTTTTCAATGAATAATCTTTATTTTATGAAATTTTCAAGTAAATAGATCCTAAAAACTAATAAAGAAATGGATAGTCATCTTTTAGTCATGCCTAACTACCTATTTTTTTTTTTTTTTTAAAATGTGTATATAATTAGGCCTACTACTTCACCATATAATTTATTTTTCAATTGGATCATCGAAAGAGAAATTACATGAACAAGTATAGGCATGTAGTGGCCTAAAAAAGGCATAGTTAGAAATAAATATAGATTGAGACCTTAAATTAGTCCAAAAATAATAAGAATCATATTTATAAAAAATGGAGAGCATGCTCATCATGATAGTATCAATTTTTTTAATTTTCACGTTGAAATTCTTAGTGTATTTAGAAATCAAAGTTGAAATTTGTTGTTTATTTTCATACCTTTCAAAACTCGGTTTTACATTGACAATTTGAGCCTTTGGCTTGGGAATCCAAGCCATTACCAGGCCAAAAGTCATAGGAATTGAATTCAAATTGAAATACCATGATCATGTTAATAACCTGACCATGTTACTTAATAATGTGATTGAGTTATATATTCTTAACACCCTAAAGCATGTGGGAGTTGGACATGAAGTCAATTTTGGATAGAAGCTTATATTTACTACTCTAAATGTTAAGTATAAGAAAATAAATTTAATAATATAAATGTAAACTTATACAAATAAATTTAAAAATATAAATGTAAATTTATAATTTAAATTTATTTTAGTAAATATAATAAATTAGGGTCAGTCAACATTTGATAGAGTTAGTCTCACAATTGCATGCCTTACGATGTGGAAAATAGTTTTTCAAAATCCAATCAGGTCAATACATAGGCATTTTCAGTGTTGAAATATTAAAATTAGGGATTTTAGGACATAATTGTTTCAATTGATGTCCATTTTTGGTAAACATATAGTCATTTTTTAGGTTTTTGTGCCTTTCAAATTGATTCTTAGAATTTCTAAGAGTCTTAGGTTTGTAAAAATTGAAGTTTACAAACCAGTCACTTTAAAATTGATGCAAAGTGGTGTGATTGGCATAGCATAGGTCACATTGATGACTTATACACATCAAACAACCACTTTGTGTTAATTTCACCTATTCATTATCCCTCCATCATCCCTAATCACTTCCTGCTCATGCTTCATCTCCCTTAATCACTCTCTCATCATTATCCATTATCCCTAACCACTCCCTAATTGAACCTCACTATCGCTAGTCATCTCTAATCACTTTATCATCCTTTATTAATCCCTCATTAACCCTCATTATCCCTCATCATTACTAATAAATCCTTCCTCATCCCTCATAATCCATAATAAATTAGGGTCACTCAAAATAAGATAGAGTTCTTTTCATAGTTCCAAAGCCTATGACATAGAAAATAATTTTTCAAAATCTAATTTGATCAGTACTTAGGAATTTTAAGGGTCTAAGGTATTAAACCTAGTGATTTTAGTACACAACTTTTGCAATTGATGTCCATTTTTGGTAAACACATAGTCAATTTTTAGGTTTTTATGCCTTTTAGATTGATTCCTATCATTTACAAGAGTAGTAGGTTTATCAAAACTAAAGTTTGAATGCTACTCACTTTGAACTTGATCCAAAGTGGTGTGATTGGGGTAGCGTAGGTCATATTAATGACCTTCACACATATAATGGCCACTTTATGTTAATTTCACTTGTTCATCATTAATATCTCATCCTTGATTACTTCCTACTCATCCCTCATTACCCCTAATAACTCTCTCATCATTGCTCATTATCCCTATTCACTCCCTCATTGACCCTCATTATTCCTAGTAATCTCTAATCACTTCTTTATAATCCATAATCACTCCTTCATTGACCCTCACTATCCCTCATCATCCTTGATCTCTCCCTCCAAATCCTTCATCATCCCTAATAACTCTTTCCTCATCACTCATCATCCATAATCTCTTATTCATCCCTATTAACTCCCTCCTCATCCCTAATAACTCCCTCATTGATCTTCATTATCTCTCATAATCTCTAATCACTCCATCATTGATTATCACCATCTCTCATCATCATTAATCACTCCTTCCTCATCCCTCATAATCCCTAATAAATATTTCATCATCCATTATCATTATTAACCACTCCTTCATTGACCCAAAACATCCCTCACCATCCCTCATCACTCCACCATTGATCCTCACCATCCATCACCATCCCTAATCTCTCCCTCATCATCTGACATAAGTATAAACTGTAAAGATATCTTTGATTCCAATCATATATTATTTAATACATTATAATAAAAATTAACTCTTTTTAGGACTTGTGTTGTTAATACACATTTGTGATAGTCAATTTTTTTACTAAATGATTTAGATGATCTTCCAAATTTATGTCGAGTAACAAAAGTACTAACACAAAATAAAGTCTTAATTTTAGTTCATCAAATTATATTTGTTCTGAAGATGACTAAATGAAACTTTATTTAGTTCCACATTTTGTATTTTGGTTCAAAAGATAAAAATTAAATAAAAATATCTCTTAGAATTTTCAAATTCTAAAAATATTTGACTCAGATGCAAAGTTATTTAGTGTTTCCCATTCTTGTATGACTTGAATCTTGGTCAGGTTCACACATGCACTCCTTGTGTATGTACTTTGTGCTAAATATATATCTCTTACATGAAAAATGAACATTTACTCATGTTATCATATAAATATGCTTCTAAAAAATGTGAAACATTATTTCATCATGGTGTAAATGTTCATCCCATGTTTTCTAAAGATTAAGATGTCATCAAAGTAGATATAAAAAATGACATTGGTAAATGGCCTTAGGATGTCATTTACCATATTAATATGAATGAATTCCTTACATGAGTTAACATAAAAGTCATAATGGTAAATATATGGTTGACCACATGTAAAACATCACACACCTCTAATGTTGAGATGTCACAAAGGATTACATCTATAAAAAGTTTGATTTTTTACATCAGGTAACACTACTAGGTGATCCATTTATCAACGCCTACACTAGGCCATACAGTAGTGCATGGTTATGGATGATGTTTAAATTTCAAGTTAAATTTTTGAAAAAAATCTTTAGGATAAATTAAATTATTCTAACTTCCATTGGAAATGATGAAGTGTATTGGCTCACCATTGATATACATTTATTAATGAAATAATACTTTTAATTCATATACTTTCTTGTTGGGGGAAGTAGATGTTTTTTTGGTAACAACCATACCATTGGGTTCATATTCTATTATATAATTACATTTTTATAGTGCTAGATAAATTTTACCCACTTCTTGATATGTGCAAGTAGAGAGCTCATAGTGTGACACTATTCATTGGATTGAATATTGAATTTATGAATTAAGCACCACTTTCTAGTCTTGGAATATTTTTTTAATCATTTGAAAATTATTTTCCACACTTTGGTATGATGAATTAATCAATAGACATACAAATTGAAGGCCTTAAATATAATTATTTAGATCATAAAATGTTTTCATATGGAAAGCAGTTGATTGGTTTTAGCAAATCACATATCTTGGTGATCCTCATGTATTTACTACCCATTTTTGGTGTTATGGTGGTTTTACTTGCTTCTATTTTTTTGGTGGATTTTAAATTATAAATTACATCGCTTATAATATTCCCATGTTTTATCATTCGTGTTAAATATTTATGTTTGAAATTTTCCTTCACATAATTTTCATCACTATGATTTATATTTTATGCTAGCACATAACTCTCCACTTGTAACTCCTAATTTTTTTAAACCCCAACAAAACCCCAACATCAAGGAATTGGATGGACTGAGTAAGGATGAGTAAGGATGAGGAATAATTGAGTAGAGATGATGAGGGAGTCAATAGGGATGATGAGGGATGGTTAGTGCCAATGAGGGAGAGATTAGGGAGGATGAGGAAGTGATTAGGAATGATGAGAAATGGTGAGGATCAATGAGGGAGTGATTAGAGGCGATGAGGATTGAGTGATTAGAGATGATGAGGTGTGATGAAATAGTGATTAGCGATGATTATATATGGTGAGGTTTAATTAAGGAGTGATTAGGGTGATGAGGGATAGTGAGAGTCAATAAGGGAGTAATCAGGGATGATGAGGGAGAGATTAGAGATGACTAGGGATAGTGAGGCTCAATAAGGGAGTGATTAGGGAAAACCAAGAATAATGAGAGAAGGATTAGGGGTCATGAGTTATGAGTAGGAAGTGATCAGGGATGCAGGAGGGATGATTAACACGTGAAATTAACACAAAGTGGTCATTTGATGTGTGCAGGTCATCAATGTGACCTATGCTACCCCAATCACACCACATTACATCATTTTCAAAGTGAGTGGTTTGTGAAATTAAATTTTGACAAACCTAATACTCCTATAAATGTCAAGAATCAGTCCATAAGGTAAAAAACCCCAAAAAAATAATATATGTTTAACTAAAGTGGACATAAAATGCAAAAAATATGTCTTGAAATCCTTAGGTTAAATACTTAGACCCTAAAAATGCCTAAGTACTAACTTGATTGGATTTTGAATAACTATTTTCCACATCATAAGGTGTATAATGATGAGACCAACTCTATCAGATGCTGAGTGACTCTAATTTATTATATTTACTAAAATAAATTTAAATATAAATTCAAAATTATACTTAACATTTAGAATAGTAAATATAAGCTTCTAGCCAAAGTTGCCTTCATGTGCAACTCTCACATGCTTTTATGTGCAAAATAATAGGAATGGAATCTCATTATCAATAATGTGATCTTGATACCTATTAATAAACATTCACTCTATTTTTTTAAATGTGAAAAATAATAGTAGAATGATTTAACTTTTGTTATTACAATAATTTGATCATTTTATCTATTAAGATGATTGAGTTATACATTAACATGATTATGTTATGGCTCAGTAATCACTGAGGTATAATTTAAATAATGTGATCAAATTAATTAAATAATGTGATCACATTACTTATTAAAACTATCACATTACCTAAAATGTCCACAAAATTATCCCCCAACGCCATGCACTTACCCTGAATTCTCCTAGTTTGTATCATATTTGATGAGTAATGGATGCGCAACAAGACTTGAAATGTGTCAAAAAAAAATCACCAATAGTATAATTGAACATTTTAAATTTAAAGAGGTTTTCCTCCTTTAGAGAATCATCAATAATTGTAAAATATTATGTTCTTTGTCAATTGTATCAATCTATATCAACCACATTTTCCAAAGGATGTTATGTGATGTCTTTTTTTGTCTTTTCGTTGGAGTTGTCTATTTCAAGATAATTCATAGGAAGAGACTACATATGAAAATACACTCATATGCATGTTAATAAGTTTAAAATATATGAATTTATCATCACATTTATATTATCAATGATCAAAATTAGTAAATTTTATGGCAAAAATGCTTACCTATTTATTTGAAACTTGTTAAAATTATCAATCCTTGTTATTATGAAAATTAAATTCTTGGCTTCTAATATCATTTTATTCTCTTGTGATGCTCTACTAAAACATGTTTCATTGTATAAACAACCATATATATATATATATATATATATATATATATATATATATATATATATATATATATATATTCAAACTCAATAAACGAAGATTCATGCAAGAAATTTTTAATTTCATATGAAAGCATCCAATAAATAGTTAATAAATAATTTCTTGTTCCAATTTTGTACAACAAAAGATTAGAAAGTCAAAGTATTAAACTAATAATCTAAAAAAATACTTAAATTTAATTATATTTACACTTGTTAACAAAAAACTAATCAGAAATAAAATTTAAATGCAATATTACTTATAAAGTAGCTACCAATAACATAATCCAAGCATTAATAATTGCATGGATCCCTTTTAATCATATAATAGATAATATTGGTCATGATATATTTTGTTGAAAGAATATAATAAATAAGAATAATTGATTTTAATCAAATCAACCTATCCAAATGTAAGTCAACATTATACTTACAACCAATAATCAATTTCATATAAGTAAAAATATCAATAAAATATAAAAAATAAATATAATGTTACAAATATAATATTTATACATATATATAATAAATTATATAAAGTTATATAATATTATATATAACTATAATATTTATTATAATATGTTTTATAGTTTCACAATCAATCCTTATGTCAATGTGAATCACTTACTAATATGTGATTAAAAAAATGACTTAAACCATGTTTCAATCTTTGGATTGTTGTTGGATGAACATGTTGACCAAATTTGACTGAAAGATCGAATTGGGATCCCTATAGGTAAGAAATTCATCATTAGCTGTTTTTAGGGGTCTATTATTATGTCATAGGGTGTATTATATGTATTTTGATGTAATTTAATGCTATTTTAGCTATGATCATGGTCTAATTAGTTTATATGTCTTTCTGAGTCACTTAATAGCCATTTAGGGGTCTTAAATGAAAGTGGCATGGTTTTCAAGGTGTCCAAGTGTCTTAATTTTATTTTAAACATCCAAGAGATCAACTTCCATATCATTAATGTCAATCCCATCTGAAACTTGTAGGTTATCTAACTTAAAATAATGAAACCAACTAAAAAGGGAAGAGTTTGGCACTTGTACGACCCATGAGAGAGACTAACACATGGGATAAGGTTCATTAATTTATCTTAAACTTCCTCAAACCCATTTACATGCTTGACATACTCTAGAAGTGCCAAATTTAAGATAAAACCATTCTACTCCTTCCCCCTTCTAGACACATAGAAGCAATTAGCAGGTTTGTGCTTAGTATGGCAAGTTGAAGAACTTAAAAGCCAAACAACTTTGGGATATGAAAGTACAATTAGATAAATCCATTTCATGACAATATTTTGAATATTGGTCAAATCTGAATTACGAATCATCTCTAACAAGTTGATTGTGTTCTTTTTCTCACTGTTTCTTGTACCCTATAGATTTTGATCTCATTTGGATGATTTTGTATAATATAGTTGTTGAGATTGATTACATAATATTTTAAATACCTTTTCTAATGCTTTACATACACGGTTTTATGTTTCAAGATGTTTTAATAGTTAAATCATCTCATGTTGTAGGAAGGAGCCACCATGAGAGGTCTTATTCAAGTTTCCTTGTTTGCATAATGCTTGGTTTTATGCAAGAGTCTCATGTGAATGGGATATGGTGTTTTCCATGTTTCAAATCTATAGGGATAACCTATTTTACATGTTTGGTATTATACCACCATGCCTTGATTAAACATTTAGTCATGTCATACTCTCAGTCATCCTTTTACTTGCTCTCAACTACAACCATGATGTTTGAGCTCTGACCACATTAATGAGGTTGTTTGATAAGTAAATAAGATGTTGGAAAGATTATTAAAACATGATCCATCAAAAAATACATATCCAAATGGTAAAATATTAGACTATGATGACTAATGCTCCTACACAGCCCCATAGTTCTGCTTTGCTCTATGCTGAGGTGCATTTGTAGGATAAAACCCCATGTAATAAATGTATTTAATCTTTTTGAGAGGTTTTTCAAGGATTTTATAACTCATTTGAGACCTTGGAAATTTCTAGGAGTAGTTGTATACCTATAGATAGGCATGTACCCATGTTTTCCCTTCATTACCAGGTTTGCAACATTACAAGTGTAACTATAGGTATCATTCATAGTAAGACATGTGGGAATGGGGTTTAAGAATAGGTTGAGGTCATTTATGTTGAAAATAATGCATTTGATAATGTTTTGAGGACATATAATCGATAAAAATCACATATATCTTGCATAATATATAAGTTTTTACCCACTACCTATACATGAAAATATCCACCTATAGGAGGCATTAGTAGAGATATAAAGGTCTTTATACAGAGAATATTGGACAAGTTATAACACTTATTGAGGTCATAGTATGTTGAAAATATCATGGAAAACCTATTTAAATTGATAGATTTTTAGACAAGGTTGAAGGTTACTTCCAAAGATGATGATTATGGGATTCATGGAACTTTTCCCTAAAATTCAAAAACATAGCACCTATCCCTTTGGGAGATGCCTTATGATAATGCTATATTTAGTTTTGACCACTCCTAGTGCACTCATCCTATATCCCTATCATAGCATTTCAAATTGAAAAAGAAAGGGAGTGATTTAATTATTTGGTTTTATTTCTAGAAGGGCTCAAACTTTCACCTTTTACCATTAGATTTTAATAGTGCCATCTACAGGATTTTGAAACTCCAAAGTGATTCCAGCATCTTAAAGTGCAATTGGGGTATGTATTCATGTTTGAGCTATCTAGTCAAGTAAATGGAATATCAAGGTGAAATATTTCATTAATAAAGGTTGATATGAACTATTTGGGATCTAATATACATCTACAAGTATACCTAATTTCAATACTATCCACCTAAAATATACCTGTAGGTGCTCATAAAGCTCTTAAACTAAACTTGGAGGATAATGAGCCTATAAACATAAACATATACTATGAAAGGTTGAATAATGTTTTTAAAAGGTTCTCCAAAACAACATAACACATATTATAATGTAAAATAAACACCTACAAGTCCTAATGGCTCCAATATAGTCATCTGTAAGTGACTATAGGCAAATAATTAACTAAAATGTGATGCCTAGATGATGGTGTAACCTAGATAAGGTAAAAATAGGTAAAAATAGATGATAAATGACCTTAAATATTAAATTAAAGTATTTATTCATTATTATCAGAGTCCAACATAGAAAACATGCACCTATAAGAATATTTTTTTGGTCAAGCATGTAGGGTAACATAGTCAACTACCTATTACTAGTATTGAGAGTAATCCAACCTCAAAATGTGAAATAAACAAGAACATAAATTAAATGAGTAATATAAGGCTTTAATGAATATTATGAAATGTTTTAAAATAATAAATTATTAAAGGTAACCTATAGGTGTGGTGTCTTGAACAATATACATAGTCTAGACTATTAAGCCTACATACAGTGTACCTTTTAGGGAGCTTATTTTGGATTTTTGAAAGTGTTATAGGATCAAATGATATAACCAAGGGTTGTAATTATATTTATAAGATATTTAAAACTTTGATAATCCACTCCAGTGATCACTAGGTCTAAGAAAATATGGGAAGTGCCCTCTATTTTGTCTCAGAGGTGTATAGGTTTTGAAAAAGGAAGATGATAGGATGAACTAAGAGATATTTATTAATTGATATGAGGTGTGATGAATTGTATTAAATATAATTAAACATGATAAACCAATCACATAATGAGGAATCTCAATAGGGTGGATTGGACCATAAGGGTTATAGTCAGGCTTATTAGGCAGGGTTTTGGCCTAAAGCTCGAATGAGAAGTCAATGCCATTTCCAGCATTAGGTGATATTTTAGATCTATTGGATTATGTTTATAGGATGAAATAATATATGTATGAGATATTGGGATGTAAAACAAGCCATGAAGAATCCATTTTTAGGCTTTAAGACAACTCAGACCTATGCAAATTGGAGAAATAAGATTGATAACAGAAGTTTAGAATCTCATATCTACTTGAATGCTTTGAATTGAGACTCAAAGGGCTATGAAAAGTTGTATAAGTCCATAAAAAATCAATTTTTTGGAATTATTCTCCCTATCTAACCTCAAATATTTTATTAATAATCTTTAAGGACAAAAAGGACCTACAACCCTTGCAAACCCTTAAAATTGACCCGATGAAGGAAATGAAGATGTTGAGCTATCCAAATGGAATACAATGAACATGAAAGTATATATAATATGTATAGGAATATACAAATACCCTTTCCATCCAATTCAGGCATTCCATATCTATATAGATAAGGTACATAATTTCTTTCTTTGACTATTGTGTGCATTGTGTAGGTTCTAGGAGGGTTCAAGAGATGAAATAAACTTTGGAAGGAACATTGAGACTTAATTTAAATATCCATATCCATTTAATGATTTATAAAAACTCATAAGTTCTTGAAAAATATCTCTCATCTTAGCTAGTCGAAATTGACAAAGTGAGCAAGATAGTGAGAAGGGTGAAAAACTTCAAGTAAGCTGATTTTAAGGTATGCCTGATGCCTCTAAGTCCATATATGGACTTGAAATATGTAATTCACCCAATTTTATTGATTTTAATGAGAAAATTAATCCATTTTGGAAGCCAAGTGTGTAAGGTGTGTGAAAGAGGAGTTTATTTGACCATAGATAGTGATGTCTCACTTCTATAGGAATTGAGGTGATTAAGAATGCAAGAAATGCATTGAAAAGTATATTCATAACACCTCCCTCTTAGTTCAATCATTATAAATATCCTTAGTAAATTTTTGGTCATTCCAATAGGGGTGAATGATGAAGGCATTTTTCTAAGCCATCAAAAGGAATTTCATGCCACATTTCAAGAGTTTCATGCCTTGGATTGACACTTGCATATTATAAATTTGCATGATTAACTTCAAATTGTCTTCTCATGCACATGTAACCTCTTTTATCAGCTTAACACTTGTCCTTGTGATCTTTGGAATTATTTCTTCTCTTATCTCTCTCAAGTTCTATTATAACTAGCCATTTTAGCTATTGTACGGATGTTCCATTTGAGTATGGTGCATCCATGCTCATTTTCATACCATGGATTAACAAAGAATATAGATCTTAATTATTATGTGACTGTTCTTAGTGTGTTCACTTGAATGATTGATCTTGGTTAGTGATGGTGGTTGTTTCCATATCATTACTATTTCATTATCTCACCCATTTATAGTTTGAAAGATTATTCTTATAGGTCATGTGAAGGGTTCTGTGAAGTGTCAAGGTTGAGTGAGTTATCCTATTCAATAGTGTCATTATATACCTCTTATCTAGTTCTCCTAGCCTACACATTCATCACAACCTCATAATTAAATACTGATGTGAGAAAATTTAGATTCAAGAAGTGTATGCCTAGTTAGTCTCTTTGACTCATGTGTGACATATAGTTGGTTAGTAATTATCAATTGATTTGGTGTATCACCACCTTTATGATAGTTTAATTTTAGTTTTCTCTCCCTTTTACTTACAAGTATAGGTGTAGTATTGATCCAAAAGTGGTACATCAAGGGAGCTAACCCTATCTAGAGATTCACATCATTCTTAGGCTACCCATAGCCTAAAGGTCTTTCAATTGTGCCACTTATATTGGGAGAGCTGAGACATATCCTCAAAGGGTGCAATTTCAAGTAACAATAGTTTTTGGCATGCTTAGTGGGACTCATTTTCCAAGAAGTTGAAATATTTTTGGTGTTGTCTTTTAACACATCAGACTTTTGAGGCATCTATGCAAGCTTTAATAGAGAATCTAAAGTTACATCAGTTAGTCAAGTAGCCTAAGTTTTCCTTTTGAATATTTTTGGTAATTATTCTTTGTATTCTTGCTTCCCAATGAAGTTCCATGGCTAGTTTTTAGGTTGAGTATTGTTTTATGCAAGTTGGTGAGATATATCAAGATTATGGCATTCCCTATCAACCTTTGTATGATTCTTAGTATCCTTATTATTATCCTTAATATCTCATATATATGACCCTTATCAACCTTATCATGATTTTTATCAGTCCTATAACCACCCTTCTCAATATCTTATTTCTGCATCAACCTAGTCACTTCTCAAATTAGTCTATTTCAACTTTCAAGAAAACTCTCTTGGGCTATGAGAGGTACATGGTTGATCTTGACACACAAAGGTTACATGGTCAATATGTTCTTATTAATCTCATTCATAATGTGATAAATGCATTAGAGTTTTTTAAAAGAGAGTGGGCACCTATTAAGAGAGCAAATTGGCATAGGCTCATAGGTGAGATGTTGAATGTGAGTGGCCTAGTTTCATCCTTAGAAGATAAGATAAGAATTAATGAGGAGCAGCCTCACCAAGTATATCATCAAACATATCCACCTCCCCAATATTTATATCAATTATACTTGACCCCTACTCATGAGCCCAATCAAGCTTACCAAAGTCATCTTTTTCCTAATCAACTGGAAGAGAGAGTTGGAAAGATAAACTTAGTTTTTGAAGAAATCCTTGATATGTAGATTTATTTAGACAATAAGTATATGAATTATTCCATATTATCAACAAAGGAAGCGGAATATAATCACTGATTTCCCTCTCCCATTACACCCCCACCTCAAGAAGAGACTTCTAGATATGAAATCCCAAGTTGGAGACAAGGTGGATAATCCAAGCCTAAGGAGATCCCAAGTTTCTTAAACACTTCATCCAATCATAAATTTACATCACTACCTAAAATATATAATCTTAATCATAACATCCTAAGCTATAAGAATGTAGTGGAATTGTGGAAAAATAAAGGGGATAAAAGCCTTAATAAAGAGTGTGAATTTGAGAAAGAGTTGGATCCTACGCATGTCCTTCCCACCCTTCCTCAAGAGACATATTATTTTCCATATCATCCCTATTTTAATCCTTATCCTCATGAAGATACATATCAACTTCAAGAGAGACTTCTCCAAGAGAACCTAGCTAAGAAAATTGAAGAGTTAGAGTCAATAATTAAATTGATGAGTTAAGACGTGATGGAAGGTTTAAAGCCGAAAGAAGATCATATGCCTAAACACACCCCATATAACATTCCACAAGTGAGTGTTAAAGTTGAATCATATGTCAATGAAGTGATTGTGAAATGTAAGGAATAAAACAAAGCTATTTTAGCCCAAGGTTTGCCTCCACTTCCTAAAGAACTCCCAAAATGATCCCCTACAATTCATTCTCAATATGATGTTGAGTTCTATGTTCGACCTCCACCAACTAGTTCATATTATATTCACCTTATCACCATTAACCTTAATGAACCTATTTAAGTATAAGGTATGTGTAAAAACTCAAGAGGAATAAATTTAAATTTGATACCTATTTAAGGATGATCTATTTGAGAGAAGATCAAGTGAAGTGCCAAGAAATAGGTCTAATCTACCAAGAATCCAATCCAAGGAGCAACATTCTTGGCATTATGATTCATCTAATAAAGAATAAAATTCATGGAAGTTTCCTTTTGATCTTGAAAAGGAAGTATGCTTAATTTCTAGTTATGCATATATGTTTGTTTTTTGTTTTCCATAAGTGCTTTGAGCACATGTGTGTGCCTTATTAGTGTGTTTTCTTTGCTTTGTGTGTGTCTTTTGTTTTGTATGGTTTTGGTAATTAGTTGTCTTGTATTTACCAAAGAATTGTTTTCAATTTTCAATTCTTCTTGTTTTTTTTCATAATTTAAATGAGCCCCTAAGCCCATGGATAGGATAAGGCTACTAATCTTTAGTATAATGGGCATACTACCGCTATGAGTCATCATTTTATTGACCATATTTGACTTTGTAGGTCAAATTGGAACCCTTATAGGTAAAAAATTGATCTTTAGGTGCTTTTAAGGATCAAGTATTATGTCATAGGTTGTATTATAAGTCATTTGATGTAATTTAATGTTATTTTAGCTTTGATCATGGTCTAATTAATTTATATGTCATTTTGAGTCACTTAATAGACATTTAGGGGTCATAAATGCAAATGGCATGGTTTCCAATGTGTCCCAGTGTTTTAATTTTCCTTAAAACATACAAGAGGTTAGATTCTCTATCATGAATATCAGTCCCATCTGAAACATATAGGTTATCTAACTAAAAATCAAGAAACCAACTAAAAAGGGAAGAGTTTGGCACTTGTACAGCCCATGAGAGAGAGTGACACATGGGAAAAAGTAATGTAATGGATATTAAGCTTCCTTAGACTCATTTAAATTCTTGACATAATATGGAAGTGCCAAATTTGAGCTAAAACTATTCTACTCCACCATTCTAAACACATAGAAGTAGTTAGCAGGGTTGTGCTTAGTAAAGCCAGTTGAAGAACTTCTATGTCAAAAACCTTTGGGAGGTGAAATAACACTAATATAGATATATTTAAAAAACAAGAGTTTAAATATTGGTCAATTGTGCTTTATGAATCATCTCTAATAAGTTGACTATGTTTTTATGCTCACTATTTCCTACAAACTACAAGTTTTGCACTTATTTGGATGACTCCATATAATATAGTTGTAATATCAATTCCATACAATGTTGAATCCATTATGTAATGTTTTAAAATATTGTTTTCCTATTTTAAGGTGTTTTTATAGGCAAATCATCTCATGTTGTAGGAAGGTGCCACCATGTGCAGTCTTAGTCAAGTTTCTTTGTTTGTAGAATGCTTAGTTCTCTATAAGTGTCTTATGTGAATGGGATATGGTGTTTTCCATGTTTTAGTGCTATAGGGATCACATAGTTTCCATTTTTGGTCTTACAACATGTTTTGATAAAACATTCAGTCATGTCATACTCCCAGTCAACCTTTTACTTGCTCTCAGCTACAACCATGATGTTTGATATCTGATCACATTCATGAGGGTGTTTGATAAGTCCATAAGATGTTGGAAATATTTTTACAACATGACCCATAAAAATATATATATCTAAGTGGTAAAAGATCATATTTTGATGACTAATGTTCCTAGACAACCCTATAGTTCTTCTTTTCCCAATGTTGAGGTGCATCTGTAGGATATAACCCCATGTAATAAATGTGATTAATCTTTTTGACAGGTTTTTCAAGGTTAGAATAAATCTTTTGAGACCTTGAAAAGTTATAGGACTATTTGTATACCTATAAACATGCATCTACCCATGTTTTCCCTTCACTTTCAAGTTTGCAATATTACATGTGTATCTATAGGTACCATTCATTAGAAAACACATGAGAAGGAGTAAGATTGGGTTGAGATCATTGAAGTAGACAAGAATCCATTTTAGAATATTGTGAGGACCTAGAATGGATGAAAAGCATATATATCTTGAATACCATCCAAGTTTGTACTCATTGCCTATACATGAAAATATCCACCTACAAGTGGCATTAGTAGAGATATGAAGGTCCTTGTACGAAGAAGATTGGACAAGTTAGAACCCTTCTTGAGGTCATAGTATGTTGAAAATATCATGGTAGACCTATTTGAATTTATATATTACTATAAAAGGTTGAAGGTCACTTTAAAAGATGATGAGTATCGGATTCAATGACCTTTTCCCTAAAAGGAAAAATAGAGCACCTAGTCCTTTGGGAGATATTTTATGAAAATTTTATGTTGAGTATTGACCACTCCTAGTGCACTCATCCTATACCCCTATCATAGGAGGATAAATTGAAAAAATAAGTGAATTATTTAATCATTTAATTTTATTTTTATGAGGGCTCAAACGTGCACCTTTTACCACTGAATTCTAATAGTGCCATATACATGATTCCAACGTGATTCTAGCATCTTAAAGTTCAATTGGGATTTTTTCATGTTTGAGATATCTAGTCAAGTAAATGGAATATAAAGGAGAAAAAATATCATTAATATAAGTTTATATTAACTATTTAGTGTCTAATTTACATCTACTGGTGTACTTCATTTCAATACTATCCACCTACAACCTGCTTATAAGTGCTCATAGAGTTCTTAAAGTGAACTTGGAGGATAATGAGCCTATAAACAAACATATTATATGAAATGTTGAATAATTTTTTTAAAATTTTATAAAAAATAACATAAAAAATATTCTAATTTATTATCAACACCTATACGTTTTGATGTCTCCCACATAGGCAGCTATAAGTGATTGTAGGCAGATAGTTAACTGAAACGTGATGCCTAGAAGATGGTCTAGCTTAGGTAAGGTGAACATAGGTTTAAAAATATGATAAATGACCTTAAATATTCAATTAAAGTCTGTATACATTATGATCAAAGTCTAACATAGAAAAAATGTACCTATAGGAATCATTTTTTGGTCAAACAGGTAGGGTAACATAGTCAACTACCTATGACTAGTATTAAGAGTAATCCAACCTCAAAGTGTGAAATGAATAAGAAAATAAATGAAGTGAGTCATGAAAATATTTAAGGAATCTTAATAAATTTTTTAAAATCCTAAGCTATGCATGGTAACCTATATGTGTGTTGTCTTGAACAAGATACATAGTCTAGAATGTTATGCATATATACACTCTTCCTTCCTAGGAGCCTATTTTGGATTTTACAAGTGTTTATGGGTCAAACGATATGAAAAAGGGTTTAAATTTTATTTTTAAGGTATTTAAAACATTAATAATCCCCACCAATTATCACTTTATCTGAGAAAATAGGGGAAGTGGCCTCTTTTTGTCTCAAATAAAGGGCACTTCCTTTATGCATAAAATGATAGGTTTTGAAGGAGGGAGATGATAGGATGAACTAGGAGATATTTTTGCCTTAATAAGAAGTTTTATAATTTGGATAAAATTTAATTAAACATTATAAACCAATTAGAGAAGGAGGAATCTCAATAGGGTGGCTTAGACCACAGGGGTTATTGTCGGGCTTATTAGGTAGGGTTTTGGCCTAAAGTCCAAATGAGAAGTCAATGCCATTTCCATCCTTAGGTGAGATTTTGGATTTGTTGGATCATGTTTATAGGATAAAATAATATACTTTTTAGCTATTGTTATTTAAAAGAAGCCATTAATAAACCATTTTTGGGCTTTAAGATAACTCAGACCTATGTAAAGTGGAGAAATGAGCTCAATAAGCGAATTTTCAAAGCTCATACATAATTGAATGATTTGATTGGAGAATAAATAGGATAGGATGAGTTGGATAAGGTCCTAAAAATCAAATTTTTTGCATTATTTTCCCTATCCAATCTCAAATCTTCATGAACAATCTTTAAGGACAAAATGGACCTAAAACCCTTGTAAACCCTTGAAAATAACCCTGTGAAGGAAATGAAGATGGTGAGATATCCAAATGGAATATAATGACCATGAAATTATATGGAATATATAAAGGACTCTCAAAATACCCTTTCCATCCAATTGAGCCATTCCTTATTTATATGGACATGGTACAAAATTGGTTTTTTTTTACTATTTTGTGCATTGTGCAAGTTCTAGGAGGTTTTAAGAGATTAAGTTGAATTTAGAAGGAATTTTGAGAATTAATATAAATCTCCATATATTTTTAATTATTTATAAAAACATATAAGTTCCTAAATAATATCTCTCATCTCAGGCAGTCAAAACAACTAAAGTGAGTAAGATAGTGAGAAGGGTGAAAAACTTCAAGTAAGCTAATTTTAAAGTGTGTTTGATGCCTATAAGGACATGAATGGGATTGAAAAATTAAATTAACACATTTTTACATATTTCCATGTGAAAATGAAGCCATTTTTGAATCCAAGTGTACAAGGTATGTGAAAGAGGAGTTTATTTGACTGCAAGTAGTGATGGCTCACTTATAGAGGAATCTAAATGATTAAGAATGTAACCAATGCATGGAAAAATATGTAAATAAACCTTCCATATTATTTAAATCATT
This sequence comes from Torreya grandis, assembly GCA_037957365.1. NCBI lineage: Eukaryota > Viridiplantae > Streptophyta > Pinopsida > Cupressales > Taxaceae > Torreya > Torreya grandis. The sequence continues at coordinate 955,273 of JARHVA010006169.1, forward strand.
ATACCTTTCCTTATTTAGTTTTGGGATTTTTGAATAGGGGTGAATGATGAAGGCAAATTTATGAGCTAAAATAAGGAATTTCATGCTACATTTCAAGAGTTCTATGCCATGGATTGACACTTGTCTCTTATGAATTTACATGATCAATTTTACATTCTATTCTTATGAATATTTAACCCACTTTATCAAATTTAAACTTATCATTGTGACTTTTGGACTTCTTTCTTCTTTTCTCTCTCTCTCAAGTTTTATAATAACTAGCCATTTTTGCTATTGTAAGGATACTCCACTTGAGTATGATGAAGCCCTACTTATTTACATACCATGGATCAGTAAAGACTACTGATTTTATCTCTTCTATGACTGTTTATAGTGTTTTCAATTTAATGATTGATCTTGTTTAGTGATGATGGTTGTTTTCTTAGCATTGTTATTTCACTCTCTCACCTATTTGAAGTTTGAAAGCTTCTTCTTGTAGGTCATGTGAAGTGTTCTATGAAGTGTCAAGGTTAAGTGAGTTATCCTATTTAATAGTGCCATTATAAGCCTCTTTTCTAGTTCTCCTAGCCTAAACATTCATCACAACCTCATAATGAAAAACTGATGTGAGAAGGTTCTGATTAGAGAAGTGTATGCCTAGTTAGTCTTTTGGTCTCATGTGTGACATGTAGCTAGTTGGTAGTTATCAATTGATTTGGTGTATCACCACCTTCAGGATAGTTTATTTTTAGTTTTCTCTCCCTTTTCCTTACAATCATAGGTGTAGTAGTGATCCTAAAGTGGTACATCAAAGGATCTATACATATATAGAGATTCACCTCATTTTTAGGCTAGGCAAAACTTAGAGGTGTTTTAATAATGCCACTTGGATGAGAAGAGTTGAGACATCTCCCCAAAGGGTGTAATTCCAAGTGACAAAAGATACATATTAAAATTTGTGTGTGCTTTTTGTGGCTTCTTCTTAAATCTTGGCTATGTCATTTTACTTTAAAAATGTGGTTTGTTGTTGTGAGAATGATGATGAACAAATCTAGGAACAAAGACTTAATAACACTCATACAAAGATAAAACTCGCATATTTTTGTCTCCAATCTTTGTAAAAATTCTAATTATTTTCCCACCAAGTAATTTTTTGAGTTATTTATAGTTAAAACTTGTTCATTGCATATTTTTTGTTGTTGCAATCTATCCCCATTGTCTATCTTGTTGTATGCATTTATCACTACAACATTAAAATCAAGATAACCACTATATGCATTCAACATGCTTTTTTTTTAAATCTAGTTCAACATTGTCTTTTGTTTGTGGGAAATTTATTTGAGACACTATGGAGACATGACTTGTCTCAAGGCCATTTTTGCAAATTCTCCAGCCATGAATTTTATAAATATAATAATCTAGTTTAAGCCATGAATCAATAAGCATAATTTGGAACCTACATATGTAGGTTGCATGATTGTCTAAGAAAATAGTAATTTACATTTATATCATGTGAATTTAGAAAATATAAATAGATGTGAGTCAATAAAGATACAACAAAAAGAAACTAAAACATTTTGATACAATAATTTTTATAAAAAATCAGTTTTATAATATATATTTAATATGTCATAGATAAAAAGTCCATTTTTATTGCTTTATTACTTTTAAAATACAAGTCTTGCCTCCTTAAACAATACCAACAATTGAGACAACAATGAGAGAAAGATAAATCAAAGCAGTGATGAAAACAAAAAGGAAGGAAAGCTCCTCCAAGATATAGGTTATCCCAAAAAAGTCAGTGCAAACTAGAAATTTTCTAGGCCACCAACCTAGCCGAGCATTAAGAACAAAAGAATCCAAAAGTCTGACACATAGAATGCTGATTGTTTATCTATCGTGTATTTAATTTCCATCATGCATTGAGACATTCTTTCCAACCATAGCTATGTTTGAATACTGCCAATTATTTGGAAAATGCAAATTTTCTTATTTTGTTTAATTGAAATATAGCTATTTTTCCCAAAAAAAAAATAGTCTTGTCATTTGAAATCAACTAATGAAAACTCAGGGAATCATAATTTTCAATTATTGTAATTTTCAAATCACAATGTAAATTCTTTTGGCAATGTACAAACATTAGAAAGTGCCAATTATTTTCTATGGTCTATGCTAATAGTTGTATAGATTCCTTTTAATCAGATAGTATATAATATCAGCCATGATATATTTTGTTGCAAGAATATAATAAAGAGATACAATTGAATTTAATGAAATCGACTTATCGAAATGTAATTTAACATTATATTGACAAACAATAATCAATTTTACATAAATAAAAAATACCAATAACATATAAGAAATAAGTATAATGTTATAAATATTATATTTATACATATACAAAATATATTATAAAAAAGGTAAATAATATTATATATAACTGTAATATGTTATATAAAAGTTATTATGATAGATGTTATAATTTCAAAATTAATCCTTATGTGTAGTCAAAAGAAGAACAAGCATTTCGCCCCACCAGAATCGAAGAAATCATTGCCTGTTATGGGCATCAATGTGCATCACTTGCTGGTATGCGATTTAAAAAAGGACAAAAACTATGTTGCAAGCCTTGGATTCTTGGTTCAGTAAAATTTATGTGTTTTTTTTTGTGGCTTCTTCCTAAATCATGGCTGTGTTATTTTCCTCCATCAATGTGGTGGGTTGTTTTGAGAATGATGATGAATAACTATGTGAACTGAGACTTAATAAAACTCACGCAAAGAGACAACACATGTATATATATTTGTCTCCAATCTTTGAAATATTTAAGGTATTAAGTTTATAAATATTTAAGGGGAAAGCTTGAGGCATGAAAAAAATGAGGGTTAGAATTTCCTATATATGCTTCTATTTTGTAGGAATATATCGTACCAATTGCTAGAGTTTCTCACATGTATTTCTATTTTATAAGAAAATGTTTTATCAATTATAAATATAAAAATAAACAAAACTTATGTAAACTTTAATTATAAATAAAAAGATAATAATTTTAAATATTATCTTAGCAGTATACACTGATAATTTTTATTCTATAGGACCACTTTTACTACATATACTTTTAAATTCACTCTGAAGGACCCCTAAGAAAATTTAGAAGACTCCTCTCATAAGACCACGTCCTTAGAGATTCATTTTTAATAATAGATAAAATTTTAACAAACAAAAAAATAAATATAAATTAAATTAGTTTAATATTTAAGCTTATAAATATGGATGTACCTCAATCATTCCTCTTTAGTGATAGGCAAACCTAAGTAAATAAAAATTAAATGTATATAAGGTTGATCAAATATTTATCGCATATTTAATGTTTTTGAATAAGTATTTCACATAGTTTATGTATAAATTCACTTTATAAATGATATATCATTTTCAAAATTTGTACGTTTTATAATCCAATTATTGTAATATTTAATAATTTTTATATTATTATTTGCATTAAAATTGTAGTTTATTTTTCCTATAACTTTTTGTGTTTGATAATGCAAATTTTTGCATGAAATAATTTGTGTCAAGTGAAGTGATAATTTTTCAAGGTAAGTGATAATTTATTTTTTTATTTGATAAGATATATAATAGAAACTTATTTAGAATAAAATAAGGTTTTGATCAATGATGTAGGTTTTCCATCAGAAAATTATTGTGTAGTGTTAATTCCATTTAAAATTTGAAAGAAAAATAAATAGCAAGATTGTTAAATGTAGATGGTGATGTGGAAAATACTTTTGTCAAAAAATTACATCAATATTCTTTCGTAGTCAATTTGCCATTATTATTATTATTATTATTATTATTATTATTATTATTATTATTATTATTATTATTATTATTATTATTATTATTATTATTACTACTACTACTAATAAAAGTAATAATAAAAAAAATGTTTTAATTGATTAATTACATAATAAAGATAAGTTTTTATTTTTTTGTCATTTGCAAATGAAGACGATGGAAATGATGATGATAAAGACAACTAAAATAACTTACTAATAATTTTTCATTGATATAATGTTAATAAAAAAATATATTTTAGACATTAAATTTCCAATATATAAGTAACAATTTGCAATTATAAATAAAGTGTATAAGAATTAAATGGTATTTAAAACCTAGCAAGTAATATTTTTATTATAGTAATCATAATTGATCTGTAAACTTGGGGGATATTCTACATGAAACTTCATCAACACAAATTATATATTTTTAGCTCAAATAGATATTGAAAGATAATTAATCTAGGCTACTTTAAATGGTAAAATTGAGATAGAAAATTGTAAAAATATTGAAATAATAATGACTTGTATAAGGGGACATAAAACATAAAAACATAATATGAACTGTAAAATCTAATATATATATATATATATATATATATATATATATATATATATATATATATATATATATATATATATATATATATATATATATATATAATAGTGGGTGAGGTAATTGCACTCCCATTCCACTATATGATTCAATAAATATATAAGTTATTGCCAACATTGGCCTTCATGGATAGATTTTCACTAACACACCATCTAAAGATACCACAAACAATTGATTTGCATTTATTAGATAGTTCATGTTTATCCAACATGAATGAAACAACGATATACAACAAAGAAATAATAAAATAATATAAACAAGGATTCAAACTTGTAAAAAAAAGCGAATCCATCTTTACAAACTCTCAATGTCTTTTTCATCACTTTTTTTATTTTATCTACCTATTTTGTAACATCTCACCTTGGAACTTGTTTATAAATATTAATTCTATTATTAGACACTTAGAAATGTTAGTTTTGACCAAACTTAATCATACATGATTTTTCAACACATACATGACTCTAATTCACTATTATCTCACACTTTCGTCTTATTTATTAATCATATCCTTTTAAGTTATTGTTATTCACCTGAAATAACCTATAGTCTCTACCAAACAATCTATCTTACTCAATATCTCCACATCATCAGATTAGTACAATTATCTTTTAGACGGAAACATTAGATTTAAAACATACCATATATATGGTTTTGTCTAAATTTTATGGTTCTCTATGTTGTAGCTTTCACAACATGCCTCATTTTTTAAACTAGAAAAAAGACCTTCTTTTTGGCTTAGAGTATGGTCTTATAATATTTAAGAGTAAATTATGGTTGATTGGTTCAAATAAGCCTTATACTAGATGATTAGTTACAAGTGACTAAATTGGTTTACTTTAATGTCTTTACATTTCTTTAGTTCAGTCGAAGCTTTTATCTAAGAGTGAGTTAGTTTTAGCACAATATTTTGCATCAATCTAATAAGTCCTAGTCTATTTATTTGCTTATATTTTGAAACACATTTTATAGCTTCCTTTTAGACTATTTCACTTTAGGTTTGTATAAATCACTTAACTTTTTAGAATTTTCTACCTCTTTTCCTAAACAATTATATTCCATTTCTCTTATGCTTTAGCTTCGTTGATTTTAATAAAAATGAATGAAATTGGATTCTAAGTAAATTGAAATGGATAAGTGTATGCATCATTTAAATTTATACTTAGTCACTTTTTGGCTTTTACCTTAACTACTTATTTTCATATGTTTAGCCATTGCTTTTTAAAATTGAATCACTGACTGTGCATTTCATATTGTTCACATAGGTTTACAAACAAGTTGTACTTCATAATTTTTGACAAAAGAGTAGTCAATTTTTTTTATGATGGAGATTATATAGAATCTCGAAGACTTCATGAGAATTTTCTAAGTCTTTTACTCTTTGAGAAAAATGTCAAGAATAAGTCCAAACTTTTATGTGAAGGCTCAATGATAAAAGTCATAAAGAATGAATTGCAACAGATTCACAATCTAATATACTTCACTTGATATTTAATGAAAAAGGAGAGTTTCCACAGTTTTGTATCTTATAATTCATTTAAATGTCAACTCGAGGATGTAAACTTGACAAGATGATGTCACTGTATGAGCACACTTAATCCTCTAATTTGACATTTTACTGATTTTAATATAAGATGTTGGAAATTATACAAGGAATGAAAATAATGAATTGAACACTAATACATAATCATGATTCAAATTAGTAGACTACTTTATGTTTGCAATCTTCCTTTTAAATATTCACATGCAAAGCTAAAAATCACACAACCTTAAAATAAAGCACTCGACACATAAATGAAATAAATAACATGTTTAGTTAATTAATGGATCAGATTGTTAATGTAAGACATTCAAAGGGGGCCTTTCCTCTTAAAAAAATATAATTGACTCAGAAATAGTTTCTCGTATTAATCAATGTAATAAGGAATTACTACATAGAATTTACAACATTAATTATCTTACAAAATATGATTTTAATTTATTCCTCTAATTTATCTCTAACCTTCTCTCAACCCTGTTTCTACACACACACACACACACACACACATGTACAACAAAAGAGATTGTTTTACACAAAAAATATATATATTAAAATAAAAAGCATTCAGTTATAAGATAACATTTATTATTTCCTTTTACTATGACTACCATTTATATGAAACTTGCAATGTTGCTCCAGGATAATCTAAGTTTTTCAACCTTGACTAAATTCCTTCACTCTAGTCCATGTATGTTGTTACAATTTCTATGAGTTGGTTGATTTGGGAATAAAATTCTATTTGCTCGTAACTTTGGTCATGTAGTGGCTATAGGATATTTTCTCATGATGAATTTCCTTTGCTATAAGATAGACAATGATATGTTCCTTTGAATTTACCTATTGCTTCAAAACAACTTTTAAACATATTATAAATAAAATCATCCTATATTAAAATATAAATATCATATACTTGTCTTTGAAGACAAAAATCTAAAAATTCAAAGATACATGATAACATAATCTTATTTTCAAAATATGGTTATCTTATGATAAAAACTTATGAGAAATGATTTAGAAACATGTTAATAAAAAGGGTGAATATGATAAATGAAGATAAAAATAATGAAAATTATGGGGCTCATTATACCCCCAACATAAAACTTTGCTCATTCTTGAGAAACAAACTTGATCATCTCAAAATCATAGATAGCTCTAAAATCTATAGTATTAATGACACAATTATATAGATGAGCATATAATCCATGTCTCTAGTCATAAAGATACTAGTATATAACTTCCTTGGCTACATCTAATGGAGTCATATCCTGCCAATATAGTATGGGATACCCAAACAAAAGAGGCTAGAATCTTATACTCAATAATTGTGCTCCTAGTTTCCCTACAATCAGAATGTACCTTATTACTTTATCAAATGTTTCTTTTAAATTAAGAGGAGAGTATAGCTCCTTCCTCTTCAACTTAAAGGTGAGCTCATTACATCTGTTTGAGTAGGATTCTCATGCTGATGGCCCAATAGAAGTTTTTAATCTAATATATAAATCTTAAGATTCCTCATTATTTTTAGCAAACCAAGCCCTTACTTCTTTTCTCAACATAATGTTATCCCATTCTAACAACATAAATTTAGGTTTTCTGATTATCCTCTAATAATCAATTGACTTTCCTATTCATTTTTCATGTATTTTGTCATCTCACAAACTCTCCTATACTCATTCAAAAGATATGATGAGAATGCCTTTAAAAGGATATATCTAACATACAAGTTGAGATTCCATTCTCTATCATATGACACAAGATAGTTATAAATATAAAATTCACACAATATTGTTTGTTCCTCTTATGAGCTTGCATTGTATAATAGAAAAAAAGAGAGAGGGTCTAACACTTCACATGTAAAATCATAATAAATTTGCATAAATTTAAATTTATACCATTGTTCTTTAAGGTAAATTAAATACACCCTTGCGGGAGGTCTACAACCAAAGATTTCATGAATGAAATTATCCAACTCTTTAATTTTGTGATTTAATATGGAGATCCTTTTTCTTTCGTATTGACTTCTTCTAATCTCTTGTTTTCTCTTATTAATCATATAAATCTTTCAAACCAATTGTATATCCATTTAATCATTCTATAATACATAGTAGATGAAGAGCTATACCTGATTATCTAGTCAATTATGGACTCTACCTATTATTTTCCTACTCTAGGAGTTTGTAAAATAATAGCTACAGGATGGATATCTACTGGAGGCTGCATCTAAGAAGCTGTTATAACAAGTGCATCTAGTCCAATCCCTAATTGACCCTGTAGATTTTTACTTAGACATTCAATTTCTTACAAATATTTTCCTCAGGTAGGAAATTATTCTTTTATTGACATAGGGGCTTGCTATAATCATTTTATCTCTATGTGGCTTTACACTTGTTTTTATTGTAATAATTCAGGACATTATCTTTATTTCTCTATTTCCTCATCATTTTTTACATTTCCCTATTGAAAATACTCTTCTTCTTGGAAATATTACTCTTCCTTATCAGTTTCCATTTGATTCAATCTAGCTAATTCATGTGCCTCATCACTCTTTGTATCCAAGATGTTAGATTTTTCTTCATTCAATTCTTCATTGATTTTTATAACATAAGAAGTCTTGGTTCTTGGCCTCCATCTCTTCTTTATTCTTATTTTGTGGGATCTTTGAGGACTAGATGTAACCTTGGCCTTTTTAGGAGCCTTAGTTAAATGTGGAAAATATTCTTTGGATGCCTCAAATTTAGGTTAGAGGATAAATTTCATCTTTTGTATTTTGGTCCCCATGCTTGTCGATGCTTCATCCATAAGGATCATATTTACTATAGGCTTTTATGTGGATAAAAGAGGATCCTCTTTCGTAGGTTCGTGTTTGACTGCAGGAAGGTCCTCTTCTATAGGTTATTGTGTAGTTGTAGGAAGGTCATCTTTTGTAAGTTATTATGTAGCTATAGGAGGATCCTCTTCCTTTTCCATTTGTTCCTCTACCTTAATGTTTCCTTCTATATCTACCTCTTCTTCTTATTCTTCCTCATCAATATCATTTTCTACATTTCTAGGAAATTGAAGAAAATCTTCTCAATTCACATTGGGCCTAGTCCTATGCAGGTAGTCTTGTAGAATTAATTTAATTTATAAATGATGAGAGAGGACTTTGGGCTTACCTTTTTTGAAGGAATATTCCATTATTTTAATCATATTAAACAAGACATTGGGATTGTTTATTATAGTATCATATCATAGGTGTTTCATAATTTTGAAATGAACTCCATGTAACATGTAGTATCTTACTTCACAAGTAAAGTATCTAAAGATGAATACGATTGTTCTTGCCTATATTCCTAGTGATGATAAACATTTAATTTCTTGATTTTAAGTTTCAAATAATTGATCCCATCTACTAAATTTTTAATTTCTACTTCTGCATCAAAATTTTCCTACCATAATTCTCTTATTCTAGGTAATCTGGTTACCATGTTGATGAGAATTTTGGTTAATTTTATCTCCATTCCTTTGAATTTTGATAAATTTTTTTATAATGATCCATCAAACTCATATACAACCCATTGGTTAAGAGAATTTATCCTTTTAAATTATTGATCCCAACCTACATTCTAAAATAGGACCATAATTTTTGGTTTGGTAGTCAAGGGAGATATTTCAAGTGATCCATGCTTGATTAGGTCTCCTCCCATGTTGTAGGATAAGATTTTGGTCATAGGGTTTTGCTTTCTTGTAGAAAGGTTTAGGTAGCTCAAGAAGGAATGTTGAGATTGAAATTACTTTTTGGAAGAGAGATAATCAGTTTGGATAATGAAAATCCCCCCTTACTAAAAGTGGTTGCTTGTCCTCAAGGGATATAGTCAAGACACGTAAAAGGCTTATGGAAATGACAAGATGTGATGGTGGTAGTATATAATCATCATGTAAATCACATGAGGAAGAATATTTTATCAAGATGAAGAAGAATATTTTGTATAAATGCATGTATCCTCTAATTCATTTAAATGTCAACCTAAGGATGTAAACTTGATAAAATGATGTGACTGTAAGTGCACACTTAATCCTCTAATTTGACATTATGGTGATTATGATTTGAGATGTTGAAAATTATACAAGGAATGAAAATAATAAATTGAAAACTCATACAATATCATGAATCAAATGATTACACTACTTTATGTTTCAAAACTTCTTTTAAAATAATCACATGAAAAGCTACATATCACACAACTTGGAAATAAAACACTCAACACATAAATGAAATAAATAATATGCATAGTTAATTGATAGATAAAATTTTTGATGTAAGAATTATGAAGGGGGAACTTCCTCCTTTTGAATCAATCTTCAATCCTTCCTCTTCAAAAATAGAATTGACTCAAAAATAGTTGCTCATATTACTCAAATGTATCAAGGAATTGCTATAGGGAAATTACAACAAGTGTCTTCCAAAATATGATTCTTCTAGATTCCTCTAATTTATCTCTAATGTCATCTAAACCCTATTACTACACACACACACACACATGTAAAATAGGGAAGACTTTCTTATATAGAACAACATACATTTCAAAATAATAAACATTCAATGATAAGATAAAAAAATTTGTTCCTTCTGCTAAGGTTGTCATTCATATGGAACCTATTATGCTAATTTAGGATAATCCAAGTTGTTTAACCTTAACCAAATTCTTTCACTATATTTCGTCAATGTTTTTACAACTTCTATGAGTTTTTTGATTTGGGAATCAAATTCTATTTACTTGCAACTTTGGTCAAGTAATGGTTTTAGGATATTTTCTCATGATGAATTTCCTTTGTTGTAGGATAGACCATATTAAGTGTGTGTTACCGTAATGACCTTAACAACCCTAAGAAAGGTGACGAAAAACCATATAGGTAAAATAAAAAATTAGAAAAATATTACACTAACACCTTATACCCAAAGTATATCTTAGGTGTCTAGAAGAATTAAGTCCCGACAACAAGGCTTGGTGAGGTACCCAAGTAAAATTTAACTCCCCTAAAGTAGACACAAAGATAAAACTTGTAACACAAAAACCCATTCCAAATGAGAGTAAAGTAAGATAAATTCCATGATCTAAGGATGTCAGGCACAACTGAGAATTTTTCCATAAGTAAGATCAAATAGAGCACATAGAAAGAGGAGAATTGATAAGTCCCTATAAAAGATGTTGAAGCCACATATAGTAGAGATCACAAAATGATAATTGTCACTAATGAGATCCTCTCCCTAAAGACTAAATAAGATTCATCCACATTGAACAATGCTTCTTCCCTTTTTTAAAAGAACACAAATGGTGTAGATTTTCTCCCATCCCATAGTATAAAATGAAGGAGGTAATAGTAAAAAACACTCTGAGTAAGGTCCAAAATAGAAGTGTGGCATAGGTTTGATAAGATCATACAAAATAATTGAAACTAATCTCATTAAAGTGAACATGTCAAAAGTAGGTGTAATAAAGTGTGGATCTCCCTGGAATAGTAAATGCTTCTACCAAGTTCATGATAGAACTCCAACCAAAGAATTGTACTCCTCATGCATAGTAAGAGGGCCATCTACTCTATGTAATTCAATTGAAACTAAAGTATAAGCTATGAAGAACTATAGAATTACCTATAAATATTTATTATATTGATTTATGTCTGATGAGTCTTGAATCTATATACCTTCACCCTATAATTTCAAAAATCAAATAAGCCATAGGTGGATCATTAAATAGATCCTCAATATCTGGAATGTAAAAATGAGATTGTGGTGTGTCCTTATCACTACTATAGTCATTTTTGTATGAATAAGAGTCCTCAACCTCATAAATGTCCTTAGTCTTAAAAGCTCCATCAAGTATAGGTGAATCCAATCATGAAGAATGACAGAGAACATTCATAGAAAGAATGACCATGGGAAGTGAGGAGCACAAATCAACAACCCTTGAGGCTAAATAAAAAATTGTAGATGAATCGCATAGATCCATAGACTAAATATCCATAAGAAGAGAAGAGCCTTTGATGCTATCACATGTTGTACTATCAATGGAAATAGTAGAGTCCTAAAAACTATGAAATTGTGAAGGTTATGGAAGAATATAAGCATGCATAGGAATGTAAATATCATATGCAATGGGATAGTAAAGCTTAGGAAAAATATCATCTCGTAGTGGTGGATTGATAGAAGGAAGAGCCCTATCTACCATGTATATGTCACCATAAGAAATAAAAGCACTAGGAGAGAGTACAATAGTATTTGAAGAGATAATAGAAAGTACACAAGGAGGTGTGATGTAAATCTCAGTAGGATATTTGAAAAGAGATTATAGGATGGTCCAAATAGTATAAGGATATGGTATATGTTTCACATGCCAATGAAGGTCAATAAAAACATGTAGCAATAAGGTACCCAAATCCTTGTCACAATTTTTATCCCACTTATTGAATTGACCTAATTCATAAGGGGCAAGAATCTATCCATATAGGAATGGATTATGATTCTTTTTCATGAGTATGTTTTTCATGTATGCATGCCAAGAAGCATAGTTGGTATTCCCAAGAAGAATCACTAGTGTAGAATCAACTCTCATCATCATAGAAGTGCACAACTATAATGACCCCTTAGTTAAAATAAAAATGCATGTTCATGACGTGGATGTTAGGCATAATATAGAATGCCTCCAAATGAGTAGTAAGTGTCAGAATCAACACAATGCATAAAATGAGACTATGTAGAAGAGAAACCTAAGAATACATAGAATCACACAATACGCACATATAACTACCAACAACGACCCCACCTAAATTTAAAAATACAATCACACTTGCATAGATGTTAGACACAACTTAAAATTATTGCAAGAAAATGTGCATAAGTATGAAAGAGGTGAAGGGATGTTAGACTTAGTAGATAATGCATCTAAGAGTGTGTAATGGCTGGTTTGAGGATATCCCTAAATTATAAACAATGTGCAGATTATAAAAATATAAGCCCTTTTAAAGAAGATGATACTCAAATTAGAGTTAGTAATCAAATTTTATAGTCATTTGAAAATATTAACTAGCATGCACATTTTGTGGAAAGTAATGGTGGAATTTTTTTTGTTCAATATCCCCAAAGAAATTTTTTATGTATCAACTTTCAAAAGAAATATTAAGTGTCACTTGATCAAAATATAAGAACTTTTGGGTTGGAAATCATGGGCTTAATTTTGATATGACCAAGGCCTAAGAGCTAAGGGCTAAGTTGGGTTCTTACCTCATGTGACCACACCATATGACCAATGGGCTAAGGTTTACTATGGGTGATTTATACCTCTCACTTTTTATTGATGTGATTGATGTGAGAGTGACATCATCCAAAAAACTACACCCATTTTGAAATCAATACTATTACAAAACATGGTATAAAATTTGATCATTGCACACACATCTTCAGGTGTAAGAGAAGTTTGTTAGAGTTTTAGGTGTGCTTATATAGGTGGAAAATTTTGATAGACTGACAGAGTCTGATATGCTAGTGAATTCTAATTGGCATGCAACCCAATAGGGTTGTTAACACTTCAGTCAGAACCTAACAATATTACTTGCAAGAAGGTCAAAATCTATTAGGTCTATAGGTAAGGTTGGTGAAACTAAATGAAGGTGATGTCAAGGTTTGTGAATCTTGATGGAGGTGTATTAAGGAGTGCTAAAACTTGATGACATTACTTGTAGGACGGTCAAAACCTAACAATGGTATGAGTAAGGGTTGTAGGACCTAAAGGTGGTGTGTGTAGGGGTCTTAGGACATGGTGATAATGCAGGTAGGGGTCATGAAATTCCACAAAGGTGTGAACAAGGTTTATAAGACCTGATGATGGTGAAGACATAAGTAACGAGACCTAATAGTCACTTAGGAAAGGTTCTTGTGAACTAATGGAGGTGCAAGTATGGGTTGTGGGACTCAATGGGGCTACCACAATGGGGTCAAAACTTGATGTTATTAGTATGATGCCTAGATCCTGATGAGGTTACGCGTAAGGGATGTAGAACCTAATGAATATAAAATAATGGAGTCAAATATATGTTGAAAGGTGAAAACCTACCAATGTGCTTGTAGGATTGAAATTTTTTGTCAAGTTGGAAAATCACCTAGATCTACAAATTTGGTAAGGTTTTACAAAATATAACAAGAACCCATTTGATAAATTAGAAAACCAAGAATAAAAAAAATATATATTCATGATTTGAGATGCCTATAGTATATATTTACATTAAATTCCCTAAAATGTCTTGAAACCCTCTATAAATAGTCAATAAACCCTATCATAGACCTAGATCGAGGGAAGAATAAATATTAGGATTTTGATGCCTTCTAGATCTAATGGTAGTATTTGTTTTGAGATAGGATACTCTAACTATATAGTTTGCATGATTTTTTATAAAATACCATGAAACCTATGAAAACTAAAAAATAAGGAAAGCTACTAGGAATGGATGCATGTAAAATATCTCACCAAATATTTGGAAATGGTAAAATGACCATCAGACTAGAGTTTTGATATAATGTTAGATTAAACCAAGATATCTAAACTTTATAGACTGTAAAAAAAACCTAGGAGTGGGTGGGATCAAGATGGAAATCAAAAGTGAGATTCATTAATGTTCATTAGCTAAAAAGACAAAAGAAGTACATTATATAGTGAGATATTAGTTCACAAAGAATGTAACAACTCAAAATTAGAAAACACATTAAGTGTGTGTTCTCCTAATGACCCTAAAAACCCTAAGAAAGCTGGCTAAAAACATTATAGGTAAAACTAGAGTTAATAAAATGCATACACTAATAGAAAGTCTACAAAAATTCCAAAGACTACGTGATAATTTTCTAAATTTTTACTTTTCAGAAAAAATGTTATGAAGACTAGCAAAAACTTTTTGTCTAAACAAATGTTCTAAAGACCAATGCCTAGATATAAGTTATGACAACAAAATTTTTGGAGGCTAAGGTAAAATTGAGAAGAGACAAGAAAAAAAGTTAGAACTTTTGTGTGGGGGATCAAAACCAATATTTGTGAAGACCAAGTTTGAAACAAAAGTTTAGATGGTTAATTCCAAAATTCAAATTTTGACAACACAAGATCTAAAGACTTGGGTATTCAGATTAAATGACTCAGGGGTCATGAAAAAATCATGAACAATGAATGAAAGGCTATCCATTTTGTGAGAATTATCATCACATCTTTTTCCTAATAAGTCTTTGATAAAGAACATGAGGATAAAAAAGTGAAAATAACCAAAGGAGTGACTCATGGCAGTAAAAAATATAAAATCTCATGTGTCTAGGATGACATATAGAGACCACATAGCTAATAAGTTGATAAAATAAAGATACAATGACAAAACCCATGGATGATGATGAGCTTCCAAGTGGTGAAATGGGGTCCATAGAAGGAGAGATGATAGTGTATCAAGGAAGAAGTAGAAGTTAAGTGAGAAGAAATCATGTTGCAGTAACCTATTAGGAAAAAACACACATTCATTATGCATACAATAAGGAATGAGCCTAAACTTGATGGCCTATGTGGCCATCAAAATTCTCAAGTGGTAAATATTAGACTACACATCCAATTTGATTTGTAGAATCAAATCATAGTCAAAATGAATCATGAATAATAAGAAAGTTATTGGCATGGCATACATAGTGGAATCTATCACATAGCATAAAAGACAAACTCAGCCTTAACAATGCAAGGTAATTAATTACACATAAACATGGGTGACTGATAGTCTTGATGAAATCCCAACTACTTTCAACTACCATAATTTAATAGAGGCATGGTTTGATTTTGCCAATTCTAGGCACATATTAAATCTATCAAATATTTGAAGCTTTCTTCTTGAATACACTCTCTTAATTGCATCGATAATTTCTCAAACTATCCCATTGGTGGGTGAATTTGAATTTGAATTCTAATTAGCATTCAAACTCCTCATGTTTATGTGCCTATTTAATATAATCTCTTGTGTAATAATTAGTGTTGGTCTATTTATTATTGATGAATTTATGCTTAGACTATTCCTTTTAGGATTGTAAGAGAATATTATTGGAAGGTTCCTTTTGGATTAGAACATAGAGTAGTGGATCAGTCATTTACTTTCATGCGTTTCCCTAATTTATAGATTAGTTTTCTAAGTCAAGGATATTTGGAACTAGATTTTATATCTCACCAAGAATTAGATAATCCCAAATAATTCTGAATAGAATCATATTTATTTGAAAGCTTTGCCATTTGATGGACTTGGTATAGACATGTATATGATGTCTTTATTTCCCTCTTTTTCTATGTTTCTTCATTCCATAGATTTTTTCACCATCATTAGTTGGAATTGTGTTAGGTATACCTCAACTAAGGTCTCATTACTCAAAGATTTGTTTTCTCAATAGAACCAAGATAATCAACATTAGAAATCTGGCTCTTTTTCTCTTTCTCCCCACCCTTCTCTCTTTTTCCTTTTTCATAAGTTAGTTAGTTTATATTATTTTAGTTTATGATTTGTAATTTTTATTCAATATTTATCTTGAAGTCATACTCTTATCTGTTGCTCATTTATGTATTCTTAAATTTATAATCAATATACATTTTTATTTTGAATTAGATGTTTATTCATAGTTTAATAATTTTTCTAGTTCCTTAGGTGTAAGATATTTAATTTTATGAACCTCTATATGTCTAAAATAGACACTGATGACCCTTGACATGATATAGTCACAACAAGTCAACTGGCTTACCTTAGTAACAAGGACCTTGGGGAGATGTTTTCATGCACATATTCCTTTAGGTGAAGGAAGAATTAACAACCCAAGGCTAATTGTTGATTATGTTAATAGACTTATCAACATTTTTTGGAATTAGGAGGTCATGAATGGTGTATTTAAGACTTTTATTTTGTCTATAATAGCTTAGCCTAGTTGTTTTCAAGGTTCTTAGACTAAAAATTGTCTTATTTAAATCTTCAAATGGCTTTGGCTTGGCTAGGAGGATGTAGTTGTCCTATGGACATTTCAGGACCTTCTCGTGAATTGCCTAAGAACCCCCATAATTTTTGTGTAAAGTATATCCATAGTGGGAATTCAACTATTGAAGAACACTAACAGGATAGATTCAACATGAGGATGTGGCCTATCACCTATTAACTTTTTTGTTGGATAAGACTACTTATTGCTGGTATCTTGGTCTATTATAAGGGTGAATCACAACATGGGCCATATTTGAGAACATATTCCTTAGTAATTTTAATTTTCCCATTCACCCTTATATCTTTTCTACTATTTTCCATAATCTATAAATGACTTGATGAGCCAACTAGTGCATTCAACACTATATTTCATCAACTATACACTAGGCAGAGGGATCATTTTATGAAAATAGAGGACGTGAAAATTGGGTTATATCTCCAAACCATGGATCCTCTAACTACCATGTTCATTAATATAACCCCTTTACTCTCACCTCATTAGCATTAGTCTTCCAAGATGATATCAATGTAGAGAAATAATTAATGACTCAAAATATTTGTGTCCAAAGTCATTTAAGTAACATGCTCATAAGTCATACCATGGACTAATATGTGCCTTAGAACAAATAATTTATGAAATCCTTTATCTATCAAAACCTCCTAGTGATAAATGAGTCATGTTTGTTTATTTAATGCATACAACTCAGTTAATTCTATGTACAATCAATAGGCCACTTATTATAATTTTAGTGATTCAATATATTTAGGTGCTATTACTAATCAATTAATATTTATTGTAGGAGACAATCAAGAGGCAATACACAATCTAAGCTATGAATTTTTAAATAATAATGCACCATCTAGAGTCTATGAATCTAGCTACATTGATAATGTAGAGCTGATCATGCATGTTGAGGATATCCCATCCTACATGCATGATAAATGATTTTAAGGATACAATAATAATGATGATTAATATGAATATGAATAAGCATTAGTTGTAAAATACATTCTAGTGGCTAAAAATTAAATTGATAAAGAGTATCCACACAAAACAAACAATATGACACCTCTTTTTATCTTATAGAATAATAGTTAGAATTGGAACCATCAGATGAAGAAGATCCATGGTATGCATCAAAAATATTCTTACGCTTGGCTACTACTTCTATTTTTAGTGGATTGATCCAATATGTTTGACATATTTGTGGTGGTAGTGAGACATTCCTTATATCATCAATAAGGAATGAAGTATAAGAAGTGAACTAAGAAGAAAGACTATCCATTTGAGTAGAATGAGACAAAATAAAAATTTATAATCTCTCTCCTAATTTCAAACTCACTTCTAAATCATTTGATATCTCTCAAATTCTTCTCTCAGCAATAGAGACATAAAAATAGGAAATCATAAACATAGTGGCCTGAATGAAGAAGTCATGCCAATAGAGGTTCAAGCTGAGAATGACCTTATTCAGCCTAGCTCTCCACATATTTCAAGCACTGATAAAAAATTTAGAAGGTCTATAATATGGTAATAATACAAAAACTCCCATGAATTCTAGATGTGAAGGACAAAAATGAAGATACTACACATGGATCTATTATATCAAATCTCAACTACCAACTGACTCATCTACTAGTTGCCATTAAGAACATGCCACTTTCAAGTTGTATATTTCAATCAGTTTGGTATGTATAAATACCCAAACCTATCCTTCAATCTAATATAATGTATTGTATGATGTATGCAATCTAGCTGAAAATAGGATACCTCATTATAAAATCCTAGTTTGTTTAAATTACACGAACTAAACATGGATAAGACTTTACTAGATATATTTTTCCCTCATAAAGGACAATATAGATGCAATTATGTATTTCATTTTACCTTATCAAAATCTAAAAGAGTCATGTATCTGACTGATTCAATCATCACTTGTTCATACATTTCATGTGAATACTTTTCTCTTTTCTCCCTACTTTGTTTTCTCTTTATTTCCTTATTGTTCGTTGTTGTTAGGTTAGGTTTTATTTGGTTTGTTTTCTATTTCATTGTTTAGTCTTTCCAAAATATATTTATTTTGGGTTTAACCTTTATAATCAGATAAATGGAATGAAGGATTGTTAGATGATTAACATGGATGGCACTTAGATATCCTAATTACTGTTTTACTCAATTAACTTGTGTGAATTGATGTTATTGATTTATTAATTTTCTAAGTTTTAAAGGTCAATAATTCATATCATAACATGTGGATTTAGGTCAACTATTTTCTTTTTTAAACCCATCTAATGCACTTAAATAAGAGACAACATAGCTTCAATTTTGATTTGTATTGAGATGTCTTAAACTTTTTTATTTTTTTATATCGGTGACATTCTCCCCAAGCCTATTGATGAAATTGTAAAATCACCTTTGGAAAGAATTAAGTTAAAATAAAAAATATAACATATAAAATTCTCCTTGAAAGGATGATCTTGGCAACCTCTACCATATGTTTTTTTATCCTAGTTAGCAATGAAACAAAGTCTTTGGAAAGGACAAGAGATATCTATATCAGGGTTATAAATGTCTTGCTAATAGAAAATCAATGCCTACACCATTTCCACCCAAGATAAATTGTATATTTTTTCCTTTAGTAGTTTCAGCCTTATGTAATTATAAATCATTGCATGTGAATTCAAATAAAATTGATAAAACACTAAATCACACACATAGATGGCTTTGGTCAAATTATAGATTAGTATGTCACCTGTTCTTGTATAATTTAGTGCCATTGAATTATACTTTGTTCTAAGAAATAGATTATATATATTACCTTTTCATCTTGTCAAATAAGAGATTATGGACTCTTGAAATACTTAGGAATATTTGCTAGTAGGCATCATCATTTATTATTTTTTGCACAACATGCCCTATTATTCAAACTAAAAATGAGGACCCTAATTTTGCTTTGGAATATAGTCTTATACAATCAAAGATTTTATTGTTGTTTATTGGTTCAAAAATCATGATTAGTTACAAGTGACTAGATGGGGTTTACTTTAATATCTTTGTTTTTTTAAAGTTCAATTCAAGCTTTTATCTAGAAGTGAGTTTGTTTAATCCCTATATTTTCATCAATATACTACGTCTTAGTATATTTATTTTCTTGTGTTTATAAAAATATTTTATAGCTTCCTTTTAGACTATTTCACCTTAGGTTTATGCAAAGAACTTAACTTTTCAGAGTTTTCTACCTCTTTTTCTAAACAATTATTGTCCACTTCTGCTTCAATTTTTATCGCAATCACTAAATGTTTATGAGGTCTTACTCTTTAACTTAGTTTATTTTCATAAAAATGGATGAAATTGGCTTTTAAATTGAGAAAAATTATGAAGTTTATGCAATGATTCACTTTATACTTAGTCAATTTTCAAGATTTGCCTTCTCCTTTTATTTTCATATGTTGAATTGTTTATTTTAAAAATTGAATTTTTGATTGTACATTTAATATTGTGCCCATAGATACCCAAATAATTTTTCCTTCATAATTTTTATAAAAAGAGTAGTTAGAAGTTTTACAGGGATGAGAGTCCACAAAAATCCCAAAGACATAACAAGAATTATGTAAGTCTTTTACTCTTTCAGGAAAATGTCAAGAATGAGTCATAAATTTTGGGTGAAGGCTCAATAACAAAATTTTTAGAGAATACAAAATTTTTAAAGACTTCACAAAAATCATTCAAGTATTAGGTGTTTAGAAAATTTGTTACGATTTTTTTATAACTTTTGTATATAAAAGTTTCTATAGTAAAAACTTGTGAAGGATTAGACCTTTGGAACAAAATTCATAAATGAAATTATACATAAATCCTAGAGACTTCATGAGAATTTTCATTTTTTTTTGCTTTTCAAAAAAAATTTGTGAAGACTAATTATAACTTTTGGTCTTAATAAAGTTTTTGAAGACCAATGTCTAGACATAAGTTGTAATATTGAAATTTTCTAAGGCTAAGGCAAAATTCATAAAATACAAGGACAAAATTTATAACTTTTGTGCAAGGGATAAAAGACAAAACTTGAAAATACCAATTTTAAAAAATAAATTTGGATGATAAAATTTGTGAAGACCATGTTCGAAACAAAAGTTATGAGATTCAAATCATGAACACAAATCATGACAACACAAGATCTGAATAAGTAGGTCTTCATAATGAGTGAGGAAATGGTCTTATATAAATCACAAAGAATGAAGGAAAGTCTCTCTTTTTCATGATAATTTTCATCACATACTTTGCAAGATAATTCATTGATAAATAATACAAAGATAAAAAATGTTCATAGAGTCAAGGGAGTGATGTGTGGAAGTGGAAAATTCAAAAGATCAAGTGATTATGAGGACACATAGAGGCTACATGGCTATTAAGCTGATAAAATCAATATATAAAGAAAAAATACATGGATGATAACAAACTGCCAGGTGGTGAATTAGGGGCCATAGAAGTAGATTTGATAGTTCAATGAGGGAAAATCAAAAGGGAAGTGAAAAGAATCTATGTGGTAGTAACCTGTCAGGAAAAATGACATGTTGGTTATATATCTAGCAAAGAATGAACCTTAATTTGACCACCTATCTGGGTGTCAAAACTATAAAGAAACCAAGACTAAACTTCACATATAATTTAATTCATAGAATAAAATAACATTTCAACTTAATCATGAATAAAATTAAATCATTAGCGTGGTGTGCATATTGGAATCGATCCCAGGCCATAAAAGACAAAATTAGTCTTAAAGAGGAAGGGCAATTGATTTTGTAGAAACATGGGTAGCTGATAGTATTGATGCAATCCCAAATAATTTTAGTTACCAAAACTCAATAGAGGCATGGTTTTATTATGCCAATTCTAGGCACACATTCAATTAATTATATATTTTAATCCACCTGCTCAATCCCACTCCCTCAGCCACATTAATGATTGTTGTAGCTACCCCATTGGTGGGTGAATTTGAATTCCAAGTTGAATTATAATTCAAATTCCTCATGTTTATTTGGATATATAAGATTGAATCTTATTCTGTAATAATCTATAATCCCTTTAATATTGATGAAGTTATACTAATGTTGTCTTTTTTAGGATTAGATGAGACTATGTCTGGTTGGCTTCATTTATATTACAACTCAGAGTAGTGGACTATTTATTTCCTCTTAGGTATTTACCTAATTTTTAAATTAGTTTTCTAATTCAAGGTTATTTAGAAGCTAAGTCTATAGTTCACTGACCATTTAATACATCCTAAATAATACTTACTATAAATATATTTATTTAAAATCTTTTCCATTTCATAGACTTGTATTTGCGCTTGTATATGGTTAATCTATTTATTTGAAAGCTTTACCATTTCATATACTTACTATGAATATATTTGTAGACTTGTATATGTTCATGTACAAAGGACATTACACATATTTATAGGAAGTGTATTCCCAATAATCTCTATGTTATTTTCTCTCATCCGAATCCCACTAATTAAGCAAACCTATTATGATATATTGTTATAACAAATAACAATATATATCAAATATACAATACAATATTATAAATATCTAATCTTATCATATTAACTATATATTTAAAAAACTCAGTAACTAATATTTACCTCTTAGTAAAACAATAATTGATATTTACCATATGATATATACAAAAATGTAATATCTATTCCTAACATTCCACCCATAGTTTTTACATGGTACAAAAGCATTCACACTCTTATCTGCAGTATGCTCACCTCTTATAGCATGCCCTATTTGGATCACAACCTTGATATAGAGAGCCTCACTCCTCACATGGTTTTATAGGTTTACCTCAAACCTTGAAATGAAAAGGAACACCATTTACCTCCAAGAATTGGCATAGAACTATATACCGCCGCATACTCACAGGTCTACATACTACTGACGTAATATTGCTGCACATGACCACTATATGTGAAGGAATGCATCCCACATTTTTATTCCATGACCATAACGGACGTGCTAATAAGGGTAATCTCCATAAAAAAAGGCAGCCATGGGATATATATCTCTCCTAACTATTGCCAAAACATTGTTCACCTCATGTTGGTTTTCTAGATCTCTACCATAAACCTTTTGAAGTTCCATGAAATGACTTACATGGGTGATTTATATCCTTTTATAATGTATTCAAATCAAGGAATCATGTTTTAAATTTCACATAAATTACATTACATGAACATGCATTAATTTTTTGTTCTTTTTACACAACGAAAATGAAAAAACACACCACACTATGTCACCACATCATTGGTGCAACCCCATTGTTGGAAGAAAATGATGAGAGGTTGTTGAAATACCTCCTTCCTTTATTTATCCTCCATCCTCTAGTACATAAATATGCTCACTCAAATGGTGTGTTGATGTAGCTCAGGTACATAATTTTTTTGAGGGAAATTCCCCCACAATGCAGACATCATGTACAAGTGATGATGCTTTTGTAAGGCAATTTTTTTTTTTTTTTTTTTTTTTTTTTTTTTTTACAATTTTGACTTTTGACAATGACAAATTTATAAAAAGACTCAACATTTTAAAGTCATTTGACAGACACAATGACTCAAATATAAATACAAACCTATTTTATAAAACTTAAACATCAATATTGACACCTAAGACCTAAAATACATGTTAATGCTTAGAAATTATAAATAACACCTAATGACATATTATTGACATTAACCATTTATTACTATGAACAAATAACTTTATAACATTTTAAATCTAAATACGTTTTGAATTTTGAAGATATTTTTTTAACATAACATGAACAAATGACCATGACTCTACCAAAGACAATTACTATTAAATTAAAACTAGCATAGCTTTTTTTAAAATTAAAGACCACTAAAAATTAAACACTAAACTTAATATTACAAATTGACTCATTATTTCTTAAAATTGATGAGACAATATATAATGCTTAAATGGAAATAAAGTATTAAACCTAAAGGACTCAATGTAAACTTTACTTTTGACTAAAAAGACTTAATGCAAACACTAAACACGCAACATTGGAAAACTGTGGGTGGTTTGGACATATGGTGTAGTAGAGAAGCCCATGTGTTATTATACCAGTGCAATAGCTCATTCTAGGTCACACGATACATCTATGATGATGTCCAATAAGGACTATAAACAAAATTTAAATAAAACTATGTATGATAGCATGTGGTGTAGTTATGTTTATACAAAAGCAAATGTGGTAGAGATGGTAGTAAAATAGTGAGATCACAACATGTATACAACAAAAAATGATTCCAAAATTATGGATGGTAATTCTCAAGTTTTGAAAAATATAAAATAGTGACTAAGCACACCATATTTAAATGTAAATAGATGGAATGACAACATAGATAGAATCACCAGATGTAAGAGTTCCTTAGAATGCCTAAATGTCAAATATAAGTCCTTAATTAAGATAAATAAAAGGTTCAACAATACCTATTTTTACATGCATTACATGTATAGCATTAAATATTGACTAGTTTAGGGTGATGGATTGAAAAATGAAGTCATTTCTTGCACTTGAGTGTACAAATTTGTAGATTCAAAAAACTAGACTGTATGATGCTTATTGCTTTCTCATCCACTAACCATTTCAATAGATCTAAACTACACACAACAATTTATTATCATTAAAATACTACCATGTATAAGGGAAAAATAAAAAAATGTCTATCCCTAAAAATAGACTAAA